>JAQMYJ010000023.1:15823102-15841583 GCA_030014305.1 Clarias laeviceps
AATAAAGTACTCCCAGCCATTTGCATTGGGCAGCAAATAAGCTCACTCGTCTCTCCAAGTTCTTGCTGGCGGTAAAACGCTACAATATTATTTTTTATAAATTATTGACCATATATCAATTATCAAATGTCAATTATTTTAATTAGTTTAGAAGAAGGATGCTATCATTTGTAAAAATTATACAGATCAATAGCCTAATATTAATGTATGGTAAAAAAAAAAAAAAAAGTGTGTGTATTTTAGTTACAAATTATCAGAGTGAATAATATTGTCATCCTTGATAATAATGAAAGAATTTAACACAGAAATAGTGAATGTAAGGTCTATGTCTTTTTGTGCTCTAGCAAGGTGCAGTGACCGACTGATGGGTAATTTTTTGGCAGACTTTTGGCAGACTTTGCAGAGAACTACTAGCTGACTGGAATACAACAATGGACTTAAAGGTAAACACAATAAAGATGTGACAGGACCCTGGCAGGCCAGGCCATATCATCAGCATATCCACTGACATCTTTATGATAACTGAAGTAATAAAAAGAATTTTTTAAATAATTTTTTTGGGGATTTTTCCCAAAATTTCTCTATAATTCAGTCGTATCCAATTCACACCCATCACCTGAAGACTATGACGTGTTTCCTCACCAGCCAACTGCATCTTTTTAAACTGCTAACACACAGCTGGGGGCGGCGTAACACACGCGCCTCCCATCCCAACCCTCTGACAGAGCTTGGCCAATCAGCCAATGAACTAATTTCGAACAGGTTTGATGCATGGGCGGCACCACAAACATGGACACGAGGCGAGGTCTTAGGGAAAAGTGGTAATTTTATTGGAATAATGGGGAAGGAAAGGGTTAAAAGGAGGGAGGAAGGAAAAAAGCGAGGTGCTTGAGGCTGTCCTCTGTGTGGCGATCAAAGGCACCATTCAATCCCCACCTTTGAAGTCTGGGGTGCATAGCAGCATGCCTCTCGCTTGACACTTCTCATGCTTTTAGCATCCACTGCGCGACTCCGCTCTGTTGTTTCCAGGTGCAGACAAACAGACCGATAGACAGACAGCCCAATAGAACACAGAGCTATACTCCCCACTGTCTTTTATTGTGCGTATAGAAGGCCAAGATCTATTAGCATGGATTAACCACCAGCTGGTGCCCACCCTCCTCGCACGCCTGCAAAGGGGAAGGCCGCTTATCTAGTGACCTTCGGAGCAACACCTTATAAAACAAAAACTTTATCTTATTAAGCATAATGATAGTTTCTTTAAAAAAAAGCACCAGAATTGCAGAAATGACGCATCTGTCTGTGAGATGCTCATTATTCATTCATTATGCATGAACACCACTTGCACATTACAGAAACCCGGCAGGGTGTTATTGCCACATCCCCTGTACAGTCCTGTCCTTTCCACATGTTTGGGCCATTAAATGAGTTTCTGGGAGCTCAGATGTAAGGCAGGCAGAAATTCCATGATAAGTGCATTAGTGTAAAAAAAAGACTCACTCACTCACTCATCATCTACAGGTTTACCGCAAACTCAATGCCCACAGACACGAGATCAAACCCGGACCCTGAAGTTGCAAGTCATCAGGGCTAACCACTTAGCCACTTTGCTGTCTAAAGATAGTTTTTACTCCCATAATTGCTTTCTGTTCCAGGCTTTGTTATTCTGCACAATCAAAAGTCGCAGTTTGACCAGAATACTGCTCATATACAGTATGTACACTTTCTTTTAATCCAATATGGCCAGGCACTAATATACTGTATATATAAAAAAAAAAAAACTTCCTCTCTTCTGTATTTCCATTTGAAAGCCTTTATCGTGATTTATTATTATATGCAGTAATAGTGTCTCTCTTTGATTTAATTCTTGTTTAATTACAAGGCTTTCTGCAATCCCATCGGCCTTCTCATTAGCCTCCCCACTAACATAAACAGAAGCCCAGCAAAATTATACTTTAATTACAGATCTTTCTGAACATTATCATACATATTCCCATCAATAAACCATCTCTTATTGTTTCTTTTGCATTTAAATTACAACTGCAATTGAGTCGAATGCCCTTTTAGGCTTTGCTTCATCTATCCATGGTAACGCTAAAATCATCTCAACTATTTCTGCTATAAAAATGTCCATTTTATAAAAAATAGACATTATTTTTTATTAATTGTGGACATGTGGATTTTGGTCCATATTGACATGAAAGTCATACACAGTTGTTGCAGATTTGTTGGCTGCACATCCATGATGCAAATCTCTCATTTCATTTTCATCCCAAAGATGGTCTAATGCTTGATTGGGATCTGGTGACTATTGATCCCATTTGAGTACAGTGAACTCATTGTCATCATCAAGAAACCAGTATGAGATGATTTTACCTTTGCAACATGGTGTGTTCCTCCTTGTCATAAATGGATGGACATCCTCAGCAGCAATGCACTGCATTTTAATGATGCTCACTTGGTATTAAGGGACCCTTTGAGTGCCAAGAAAATATCCCCCAGACCATTATACCACCAGCAGCAGTCTGAACTGTTAATACAAGGCAAGATGGATCCATGCTTTCATGTTGTTTACGACAAATTCCGGCCCTACCATCTGAGAGCTGCAGCACAAATCAAGTCTCATCAGGTGAGGCAACATTTTTCCAATTTTATCTAACTTGTAGCCTCAGTTTCCTGTTCTTGCCTGACAGTCGCACTTGGTGTGGTCTTCTGCTGCTTCTGGTTTGACGTGTTGTGTGTTCAGATATTTTCTTGTACGTATGCCTTGGTTGAAATAAAATGTTAATCCTACTTGCTGTTGCATTTCTATCACCTCGAACCAGTCTCGCCATTCTTCTCTGCATCAACAAGGCATTCTCATCACTGGATATTTTCTCTTTTTCAGACCATTCTCTGTATACACTATAGAGACGGTAGATCATTTTGGAAATACCCATTTTGCACCAACAACCAAGCCTCGGTCAAAGTCATTTAAATCACCTTTCTTCCTAATTCTAATGTTCAACTTTGATTATTTTTAGTCATATCAAAAGTAAAGTGTATGAATAAATATAATACTATTTTCACAGATTTTACTTCAATTGAAATTATAGGAAAATCACACTCCAAAATAAATTCTTCAAATAAAATTTTGGGCAAACAGATTTTTACCACCTGTTATTATGCATGGATTTCTTTTTTCACATCAGACTGGACCGATAAAGCATATTTCAAGCACACTCATAGGCAATATTTCAAGCACACTCATAACTGTTTATAATATGCATATTAATACATGTTTATCCAAATATGTGAATATACAGTAAGAGTTATATTCTTGGCCAAAATTAATGTGTAGTAATACCCTGTAAGCATGTAATAACTCAAGCATTTACTTACAAGTTTTCATAAAAAAGAATATGTAAACCACAAATAAAAAAATATATAACACATGTATACCTCACAGAGAACTATTTATATTGCAATATGTTACAATTCTGCGCAGTTTATTGTTTGTCAGGTATTTCACTTCTTGAAGCTAGTGTTGTGATCCAAGTGGTCCTTCAAATTTGCAATAAGATTCCAGACCCCTAAGGTCTGTCATGCTGGCTTCAGACAGCTGCTTAAAAAAATAAAATATATTGTTATATATAGTACAGTATATATTGTTATTGCAATAATGTAATATTGTTAACAGCACTGCCTGACAAGGATATTGCTTCTGTTTATTTAATAATTCAGTCATACTGTATATGTTTGGTTTTGTGTTTGGAAAGTGTTTGGAAAACATACTCATGTTTATAAATAACCTTTTGATTCATACCTTTCTCAGTGTTCCAGGCGTCATGAAAATGGATGAAGTCTCTTTTCCTCAGGAATGTTATCTGTGGTCAGGCCTGTCCTTTTCCATGTACAGTAGTAGCAAGTATAATACTTGCATTTAGTGATCTTTTCATTATATCTCATCAGGATCAACTGTATATCAACAATGGTGTTGTTCTTGAACTCCATAATGGTGTAGGTACCAAACTCTACATAGTGACCTGTAACCAGGATTTTATACTTCTTTGTGGCAACCACTACAAACAAGGCAAAAATAATTGAGTAAATACTGAACAGAATGTTTAACCGAACATTTAACTTTGTGCCTAAAAAGAAAGCGTAAAGACAAGCTAAAGATTTGCCTCGTACAAGCAACATTAGCTACACAGTAAGCATTTTTGAATTATTTACAACTGATATATTGTGTGTGGATATAAGAATGTTAAGTGATCATAATCTGATAATCTGAAAATGCCTAGTCTTGCATTCATGAGAGAATCACAAGGAAGTGTTGTATGGAGAATCACCAAATCACTAAATATTTACACCATCAAGTCTAAACTTTCTTTCCTTGTGAAGAACATGTACCATGACTTTGCAACTGACATCTCAAGTCCTCCTATGATCATCTTTAATATCGCACTCTGAATAAGTATTTCATATAAGCCCCATCATCTGCATGAATCTAATCTCTACCAACTTTCATAAAAATATCATTTGACACAATGTTAAACAATGTAGGCCCAATAGCACAACCTTGAGAAATGGCAATTACAAAATCAAAGTTGTCTCCAATTTATGGACTGTCTGATTACATAAGTTGTAATAATTGTATAGCCATCTGCCAATAACCCACTATTTCATCATGGCTGGTTAAAGCCCTTAAAACCTAAACGCCACAGATCTCTGCCAGCAACACAACATAGGTCAATGATGATTAAAAAATATATAGATATTTGCTTATATGGAAGCCTTGTGTGTGTTAACGGGGAAGGCGTCAGACTTCAAACTGTGTATTTGGGTTTTCGGATATGTCAGATAAAATGGTAGTTATCATTACTTTTAGAACCTGTAAATTGTAACCCTAACAGAATATGGGACTATCATTGCAAATATGTAGATTCTTTAAAAATGAGCACAATATATATATATATATTTTTTTTTTTTGTCATAATAACTGTGAATCTGTGCCATGTCTTTGCCTATGTAGCCTAATCCATTTTTACGTTTTTTGCTCATGTTTGTATAGTTGGTTAAAATGAAATAAAATACAGTTCATTGTTAACATACAATTATTTGTCGCATGTACTGTAGCACAATGAAATTATTTAGGGTTAACCGCCTTGCTCAAGGGCTCAACAGTGGGCCACCACTGCCCTGTATTTTATGTTGCCGATTTAGTGCTGAAAAAAGAATGTCACTCTACACTGCACGATCCTTCACCTTATAAAAAAGCCAACCAAATAATTCCTAAAATGCACAGTTTTAAGGGCTTTAAGTTACTCACTGCATCAGAGTTTAAAGAATCATTGGCAGCTGAAACCTACTAATCCATGTGGTAATTAGAAAATCAAAGGCTCTTAAGTACAGTATTTGCCTATTTAGTGATTTATTCAAAGATTGGAAATGTATCCCTTGCTCGGTTTCTGCAGCCACACTGTAGTTTTCTATGAACATCACCTCCCTAATACCTCCTTCCCTCCGCAGCTCACTTTGAAGCTTTACACACCCACTTACCGTTTATGTGTTCATATTTTTAACTTTGTTAAACATTGAGAAGACAGAAGTAAGAACTGTTAAAAAACGTAAATGAATCAGTGGTGCACCCAGCAGCAGTAACTCTGCAGAGAACAGAGACGATTAAGGGACAATGCTCTGAACTCCAGTGAAGTTCTACAGCAAAAGAAGTAGGCAGAAGACAGCAGGGCGCTAGTCTGAGTTTAATTAACAGGATAATTAATTTTTTTCCCTCAGATAATTCCGATTTGCAGCATAAGATGTAGGCAAATGTCAACAGGGAGCTAGTCTGAGATTAATTAGCAGTGGAAGTCCTAAGTAACATAACATGATTCTATAAAATGTACTAAAAATGCAAAAGTACTACAAGTACCCCACAAAGAAAACAATGTACTTATACTTTATTGAATTTGCTGTTAATCACATAAATGTGCACATTTAGCCCAGATTTGTTTGACAAACTTTCAATGGTTGAAATATGGCCAAAAACTTTTTATAGTAATTAATTAAAAATAGGGAAAAAGATCAGTGTTAATACAGAGACTTGATGTGGAACAAAAACATCAGTTGGTAAAATTTGGGTTGATCATAAATGATTTGTGTACTGAGATCTACTTCATCCATGATAATACATCAGACCATTAGTTCATTTAATTTTTATATAAAATATAACTAGTAAGTAACCCGAATTGTAGTTAGATAAAAGTAAAATAAAATGAACATAAAATGAAAATACTACAGGATATTGTGTTATATACGTAGGTAAAGTATCTTTTGTAATTTTCTGACAAAACATTCATTGTGGTGATGTCTTCAATGGGATGAAATATTATTATTTCATTTTTTTTTTCAGATTTTATTGACTAAAGTTAAATATTCCGCTAAGGAAGAGAAGTTGAACATCTGAAATGTGAAGGCAGCTTATGGGATGGTAGTATAAGCTCTGGACATTTGTCACTTCATTAAAATGGGGACTTTTCGAGTCCCCATGGCAAGCATTATCGAGTGAAGCATGGAATCTGTGGTCATGGATATTCAGTGGCCTGTCTTTATTTCGACTGTTCTTGCTCTTTTGAGACCTGGGAAGGCCTTTGCACACCTTTTGTATAGATCTTACAATTTCCAGGAAACTGAAGAGTGTAATGGTGTACAATCATTAAGTTGTTACTATATCTTAATACAAAAGATTACTTTGGCTCACTGTTATTTTATTTATTTATTTTATTATAATTTTTTTTTTGCATAGACCTTGTTACATATGATGTTTACAGAGTAAATGTGTTGACAAATTTGGCAAATAAATGTGTAATTAAAATGTTAATTTGTGTATTGTTGTTTTGTTTATAACTTCCATTCATTAGCTATAATGACCAAAAATAAAATACTTCTGGAGTAAAAGGAAAATGAAATTTTAAATGTAACATTCATTTTGTTAACCGATAGATTTACCCGATAAATTTGAATACAATAAACCAATAAATTTATATACAATTTTAAATGTAACATTTTAATTTTGTTAACCGATAGATTTAATTATTGTCTGATAACTGAATTCAGTTCAAATGATTAGTAAACGCAGCACTGTTGTTTGTTAAATAGTAGTCAAGTTTCCAGTTATTTACCTTGCATTTCAATTCTATCTAATGTTTTTTTTTTTTTTATCTTTGTGACATCTTGTTACCATTGCATTACCTTGTGATTCTTATTATATTTACTCAAGTGTATTACTTAAGTGTATTAATTATATTTACTTCCCAAAAGTACACATTCACAGATTTATATAAGACAATAACAAAACTGATTTTATCCACAATCAGTCTATCCCCATTAATCTTCTTTATAAGTGGATTTGCTTCTGTTCATCTCTGATTTGAATCTCTGAATCACTATTGGTCATCCATTTTCATGCTTCCTTAAACTATTTACCGTTATACATGTGTGGCACTACATCTAGCTAGCTTAATTTTTAACTACATAAGATACCTTATTTGTCAGTTATATAATATATAACATATATAACTTTGTTTTATGTGATATAAAAAAATACTTATTTCTACACCTTTCTAACTTGCCTGTAAACAAAGCATCCTCAAATCTCAGAACACCATTCACTGCTACAGTTGCAAAGTCTGAGTTTTCCATCCTGACCTCATTTACCATACTAATTTCCCTTCCACATCTAACACATATTGTCCTGCAAAATATATATATATTTGCAGCCTTGTAGCTTTCATTATGTTTCTTCTGCAAAATATATATATATTTGCAGCCTACAAAGAAATTCCATAAGCAAAGATGCCTTTGAAAACATTTCTATTTAAAATAAACTTATATAAAAAGCACTGAAAAGTAATAAAATGCATGTGCGTTAGCACAGCACTGAAAGAGTTTTTAAAGCTGCTGAAATAAAAAAAACTATCCTGCCAAATTAATTGTTAAATTTAATTAGCATCCAAGAACATACAGTATGGACAATGCAGAACAACACAGGAGCGCATGTGTAACACAGCAGGGTGGTGTTCAGTGCTTGCAAAATGTTCACTAACGCAAGTTAGTTGAATGGTCGGATGAAATATCGTATGTTCTTTTTATTGAACACAGCCCTGTTGTACTATGAAATACTTGAGGATTGAGAATCTCTGAAGTGAAATCATAAGATTATTATTATTTTTTTTTGTATGTGTTTTGTGTGGGTGGAGGGGGGGTGTGACTGTTGACTGTGTAATTCATCATCTGGAGCCGAGCTTGTGTTTTTTTTCATCAATGTAAAACGTTACATTTTATAAACTCATGAGTTTTCATCTGTTAAAGATACCACCAAATGCGTGGATTGTGTCTTTTGGTCTGATGTTGAAAATGCCAGTGTGAACGCTAGACAAATCCAGACTTTATACTAGCAAATCAAAACAAATGTATCACTTTATGCTTTTACACCCTTAGTCATTATTATTGTTGTTTCACACTTAGTGGTCATCATTGTGGCTCAAATCTTGCCGCTGATGTAATTGGTTTTGCATGATTACTTTTGCAATACTCTAAAGTTGAAAACAGCCTATTTAAAACACAAAATTAAATAATTGTAAACTTCTTTGAATAAATATGCACTTTACTACACAGTCAGTTCAAGTAAACAGCGCTTATTTCTTTTTATTTTGTTAGCTTTGGGGCACTTGGAAAATAATAGTACAGTAATTCCCATACATACAAACAAGTTCCAATGCAAGAGCTCATTCGTAAGTCCAATTTGTTCGTAAGTCCAACACAAGTTGTCTTGGTACTAGGATGCTAACACAATTGGATGTACACAATATATGACAGTGCAGTGTTCTTTAGAATTGTGCCGAAGATTGAACGATTCAGGTTTAAAGAATGAGCCATGTCTGCCATCATTTCACCTTGTTCCATTCTCTCAATTATTTTCACTTACGTCTCATCATTATTGCTTGGTGCTTTTTAGCAGTACCAGCTTCATCGCCGATGCTTTGATGCTTGCCTCCGGACATCCTGGGCTTGTACTGCACTTTCAAATGATGTATGCTGAAGGCATATGACAATGTGCCAATGACATGTTATCTAACTTCTGCATGTTGTATTTTTGAACGTTCATAACTCGAACGTTGTTATGTGGGGGACTTAGTACATTTAAACCTGAAAAATTTAAGTAAACTATGCAGGTTTTAATCCAGTAGGATTGTTGATATTAGTCTTTTGGCTGCTCCTGTCGAGGGGTTGCCACAGTGGCCCATCTGATCTGCACAGCAACTGAGCACAGGTTTTATGCCTGATGCCCTTCCTGACCTAACCCTCCCATTTCATACGGGCTTGGGACCTGCACTGCATCCAGTGCCTGGGAATCAAACTGGGGACGTTCCGCATGGTAGGCGAGAAACCTACCACTGAGCCACCAGAAACTATTTAAGGCATATTCTAATGATTAAATTTCTTTTTGTAAAAATCACAAATTTATTTTTGTATGCTTACTAAACCTTACAATCTTTCCATTGCAGATATACCCTGATATAAACATATGCATATTTTTATCTTCCAGTAGTCAGAAGTTGACAAAGAAGAATGTCTTCAGATTTGTTAATGGTGAAGGAATGAAACGCGTAGTCGGTGTTCTGTAATGCGCATGCGCGCAAGAATTACATCTCCAAACCCGAGCGCTCCGCTGATAAGCGCTCTGGATGACACACACCGAAATAGAAAACCCGAAATAAAGCGTCGGTTTTCTTTCCTGTAGAATCCGAGCTGAGAACTCCTAGTTTGAAAGAAATGCGCAAAGTAAAGTAGATATGAAAAAAAAATTTAACTAGAAGGGTTAAATAAAGCAGTAAGCGACTATTCTATAATGTCTTTAGAGGAAATGTTTTCATCGGTCTCTGAGGAAAAGTCTTTATCTAATGAGTCGTGGGATCCACTGAGTCTCCGGGGCTCTCCGGACGCACCGCTGTGGCACGAGGGAGTCGCGATCGCAACCGCATACGCACTGATTATCGTAGTGGGTCTTGTAGGCAACGTGACGCTCATTCGCATTTTCTGCGCCGTCAAGTCCATGCGCAACGTCCCCAACCTGTTCCTGTGCAGCCTTGCGCTCGGCGACGTGCTGCTGCTCGTTACGTGCGCGCCCGTGGACGCCAGCCGGGTCGTGGCCGACGCGTGGATCTTCGGAAGGACAGGATGCAAACTGATCCCGTTTATCCAGCTCACGTCCGTCGGCGTGTCGGTATTCACCCTCACCGCTCTGGCAGCCGACAGGTACGGGATCAGGGAGAGGCTGATGTGGGAAAGGTCTAGTGTTCTGCAAATGAGTCATGCATTGCAATGTCTGCACAGCTTTATTCTTTCTTTAATACAACATACTTGTATTCAATTAAAATCAATATATCAAAATGAATATGACCCAGATTATGCATACATTTTCTACAATTTTTACTAACTTTTTTCTTTTCTTTTGGCATTTGAACTTTATAACCAAATTATAACCAGGTAGTTGCATTTAAAATGCATTTAAAAAGAAAGGTGACTTTGGTCATTTAGTGATTTACTCCAAGCATGTAAAGGATTTATTTAAAATTAAAATAGCACTGTGTGATATTTTACAACTGAAGCTAATTCCAGAATACATAAAAATGGAAATAATGGCATCTGCGACTAGTACGAGTGTAGTACGAGTCACCCTTTTCCCCCCAACCATAAAATATTATTCCCTGGAGATAAAAAGTACCAACTGTCTTCCAGCAATGTCAATGTGGTAAATGGACCACCTTTTCATGCAGAACATTAATCTATATTCATAGTTTTGTGCTCTGGGACCCTCGTTAATTCATCCAATGGTTTTCAATAGGAGCCAACACCAGAGATTGAGATCATCATTACAAAACATTTATCTTCATCCCTGTAGTTCTTTCTGTGTTGATTTGCAGATTTGCATGTGAAAAATATTCAATTCAAATCGATATGATAAAATGAATTTGACTCAGATTCTGCATAAATGTATGCATAATTTTCTAACAAGCACAGAAGTTTTTTTTTTTTCCCTTAACATTTGAACTTTATAACCAGATTATAACTAGGTGACCTGAAAGAAGCAAACTAAAATAATGATGCTGAGATGCATTTATAAAGAAGGGTGATTTTTCCCTGTAGCATGCACCAGCCCCCCCCAACATGAAACATATTCCTTCGAGATAATAAAAGTGCCACTCTGTCATGCAAAACATTTTATTTTAATTTAAAATTTTGTGCTTCATGACTTTAAGTGGACCCTTTAACTCATCCAACAGATTGTCAATAGGAGCCAAAACCAGAGACTGAAATCATCATTACAAATCATTCATTTATATCCCTGCAGTCATTTCTGTGTTGATTTGCGTGTACGTTCAATTA
This sequence comes from Clarias laeviceps, assembly GCA_030014305.1. Taxonomy (NCBI): domain Eukaryota; kingdom Metazoa; phylum Chordata; class Actinopteri; order Siluriformes; family Clariidae; genus Clarias; species Clarias laeviceps. The sequence goes on from JAQMYJ010000023.1 coordinate 15,834,533, forward strand.
TGTTAAAAATTAATCTCCAATCAAATTGTAACAATCTGGCAGAAACATTCATTTATTTGGCCAAAATAGCTTGGTACTCAATGGAATCCATGATATTTTCACAAGAACCCTCTTTTGCATGGTGGTACTGTATATCTTGCTCATCACGGACTACACATTGATTTCAGACTAATAATGGTCACTTTTGTAATGTCTGTTAATTAAAGTTGACCTTTCTCTGAGCTACAGTATATGTGTAAATACCCATGTATGTTTATGCATTGGGAAATTGTCCTCAGAGTAATCCAAACCATGTGTGTGGTCCCAGCTTTCTGGAACTGAATGATCCTCTCAACCCAATGGATATAAAAAGCCTAATGTCCTGCTTTGGCTTCCATTGCCCAGCAGTAGAAGTAATATTTAGTTATGTGCTAAAAGATTCCCACTTTATAAAGTGTTGTCTAATTGTATTATATTGTATTGTCTTGCATTCTTTTTCATGTTTTTAAAACCACAATCCATAGGCCAGACTACAACTATATTTAGTTAAAACAGCCACAAAAGATTGGTAGGAACATAAAAACATGTTAAGGACTAGATGATAATTCCACACCACTATGACATCGATGGCAATTTTGCTCATTATAAAATTAACCATTGATTGTAAGTGCTCTCATTAGCACCTTATCTTGAGGGATAATTTGATGGTGGGTTTCAGAAAACAGAGATGCTTGGAGCAAAAGATATGGATTGCAATTAACAGTAAAATATTTTATGTCTGATCATCATCATGAGAGCTTTAATGGTAACTACACATATAGGACATTCCTGTAGTACAGCAAAATAATAATCAGTGGCAGTTTTACACAAAATCACTTTGTCTCTCTATTTTTTCCCATTTATGTCTATACCTGAAAGCCTAAAAATGTGTAAAATGTCCATTAGTGTTGCAGGCTTGTGCTCTGGCAGTGGCCATCAGCACAGTATATATTCTTACAAAGAAAGATAACAGCCTTCAGACTCAGTGAAATCTATCAAAGGATGCATTTATACAATATCCAAATCAATTTATTTTAGAAATGTTGCTTGTGTGTATTAAAAAAAGATTTTGCAGCAGGAGTGATGGTCTTTATAATAGAAAAGGGCAAATCTGCTCTTTCTGCCAAAATGTGAGGTGGGCACTTGCAAGTACATTATTTCAGGCTACTGAGAAGTGTTACTTTGTGGGGCTTACAGTAGATTAAAGTAAAGAAGACATAATACATCATTGCCAGGATCACATTCTCATGTTGCTGCTCAAAGAGTCTGAGGTATTACTTTGGATTTTTAAATCCATACTGATCTCCATAGTCCAGTTTATGAGTGTATTTTTTAAGAATTGTATTGTTAAAACATGAAAACATAAAATTTATTTGAGTATTACTCCTGTAACATTATGTTTACACACATTATCTGTATAAATAGTCTGTAAAATGTCCTTCTCTTTCAGATATAAAGCCATTGTGAAGCCCATGGACATCCCAACATCCCACGCTACAGCTAAGATTTGTCTAAAAGCTTCAGCTATTTGGCTCTTGTCCGTGGTTCTGGCCATCCCAGAAGCCATTTTCTCTGACCTGCATACCTTTCACATCACACAGACCAATGAAACCCTCATAACATGTGCCCCATATCCCCATACAGGAGACCTGCACCCAAAAATCCACTCTATGGCTTCTTTTCTTATATTCTACATAATCCCCCTTTTCATCATTTCTGTGTACTACTTCTTCATTGCCAAGAGCCTGATTAGGAGCACAATTAATTTGCCCATCGAGGGAAAGATTCCTATCAGGAGACAGGTGAGGTGCTACGAATTCATCAAGTAATTAAATGGATCATTACACAAAAGCAATTTCTCCGAAACCTGTAACATCTGAGGACATAAATAACAATCCTGGATAAAAATCTTTTAGTATTCACTCTGTCCACATTATTTCACATCACCGGGATTTTAAAAGACCATTTCATTTACTTCTGTTAGAGGAAGTGCATATATTTGGCCAATAACAAATATGTTTTATAACAATCACAAATAATTATTATTACAAATTAAACATTAATAAATACTGGCATAGTAAGATAATCAATATTGAGGTGGTGTGAGGCACCCCAATATGGAATTACTGTTACTATACTTACCACTCAATTAGAATTTTGTCCAGGATCATTTTCTTGCTAGTTTATTTTTTTAAAAACCTACCATTTCTTTCCATCTAGAGTTGCATTAATTTTTGACCGAGATTGCATTAATGAAAGGAGGGTCAAACCAGTCTGTAATGTCTTCTCCAGCTCATTCCAAAGCCTTTCAGTGGGGATAAAGTCAGGATTCCGTGGTAGCTAATTCATGTGTGAAAAGGGTTCCTCATGCCCTCCCAAAACCACAATTTGAGCCTGATGAATCTTGGCATTGTAATCCTGCAACTTGCTCATGCCATCAGGGAAGAAATCAAATTGAAGCAAACCCAAATCAAAACACTGCCTCCAGAGGCTTGTACAGTGGGCACTATGCATGATGGGCACATTAATTGTGCCCCTTACCTTAATGTGCCTATCATTCTGAAATAGGGTAAAGCTAGACTCATCAGACAATATGACCTTTTCCATTGCTCTGAAGTTCAATCTTTATGCCCTTTAACAAATTGAAGCATTTATTTCTGATTAGCCTTTCTAACGAGTGGTTTTCTTATGGCAGGCAGCTGTTTATTCTAAATCGTGAGTTCTCATCACAGTTTGGCTGTTAAGTTCTAACTTACAATGCTGTGATTTATATTGTCACTCTTTATTAATTGAATACTTCCCCAAGTATTTAAGTCTACTCAGGAAATTAAAAGCTACTAGAGTAAAGAGAATTGATGCCAGCTGAAGCATATTGATCACTGCAGTAATTATTTAGGTGAATTCTAATAAGTGTTTGCTAATGTAATGTAATTTAATTAAATTCACATTTGTTCACATTAGTTTATAGTGTTTTTAACAGTGGTCATTGTCACAAATCAGAATTACAGGAATAGAAATTCCAGATATAAACAAAAAAGAAATGTATAGATATTTTATTTATTTATTTTAGAACTTTATCAGATTGTTTCTAATGAGCATCCTGGTGGCGATGATGTGGCAAGGAAACACTGCCTGAGATGGCATGAAGAAGAAACCTTGAGAGGAACCAGACTCAAAAAGAAAGCTACCATAATTTTGGATGATATCGTATAGTGCGACCATAAATAAATCCCTTCTGTAACTGTGTGTTATATGGACAAATGTGCAATTGTTTAACAGGAAGTGTGTTTCAGGTTGTAGCTTAAGCAGAGTAGAGGGAAGGGAAGAGAGAGAGAGATGCTCACTGTCACCTAATGGATAAGGTCGATGTACATTTTGTGCAGCATGAAAGCAGGGACTCCGACAGAAATAGTTATGACAGCATAACTAAAAGGGAGAGCCAGGAGGAAACACAAATATGACCGATCCCTCAGGAAACAAACATAACCATCAACAAATATGAGTGAGTTCATGAGAGTGGAGAAAGACATCATTGAAACATCCTCCATATGTGCACATTTTATTAAATAAAAACTATTCATAAAAGGCTTGACTGAACAAATACGTTTTCAGTCTAGAGTTAAATTTTTTGTTTTTTGTATACTGTGTTTTGTCAGAGAATGCTCTGGCCCCCTACTGCAGTGTTTGTTATACACTGTACCAACCAATAGCCTGAACTTTATTATCAAAGTAAGCAAGGCAGATCATAAAATACTAGCAGTTCATTCAGGTACCCTGCTGCATAACCATTAATGCTTTAAAGGTCAATTGTAGTATTTTAAAATCAGTTTAAAATTTTACTTCAAACCAGTGCAGACTGCTTAATATAGGGGTGATGTGGTCACATCTTCTGGTTCTAGTAAGAACTCTGTCTGCTGCATTCTGGACTAACTTGTTTATGCACTCAGGGGAATATCTAGATGGTACGGCATTAAAATAATCTAGAGGTAACTAAAGCATGAACCAGTTATCTGCAACATGATATTTCTTATCTTGGCAATATTTCTGAGATAAATACTCCATAAGTTTCAGATAAAAGACTCATTAATCAATATCAATAATCACACTTAGGTCTTCTACGATCAGGCCAATCATGCAATCAGAAAACTCAGTTGAAACTGTAAACGCTCCCAGTACCTGTAATTTTGTCTTATTAGAATTAAGTAGAATAAAGTAGAATGAAGTAAGCTGGTGTCTTTTTTTTCTGGCTGTGCTTGAACATACCGCTGTGTTTCATCAACATAACAGTAAAAACATATACCATTTTCATGAATGATATTACTGAGTATTACGTGCCATCCGTCACATTGGGTGGTAGATACTCCCCTCCCTGGGGATATATCCGTCGTTTCTATGGCAGTTTCTCCAATAAATTGGTGAAACTAGTTCAGTCTAACATTCAAATTCAACATTCAAAGAGGAGTCAAACATTCAAATTTTTTATCTAATAATTCTTTTCTCATCTACATCATCATTTCTCAAATTGTCTGAATTTAAATTCAAAGTCTGATGTTTTTTTCCTGATATTTTCAATTTTGTCATAAAAAATCATAAAGACACCGATCATATTATTGTTGTGCATGTTTTTGTGGTGGTCTAGTTAATTTAAAGATAATCAAAGTAAATATGAATTGGAGTTTTAAAATGATGAAAAAAAGGGAAAAAAATAATTCAATAAAATTCAATATTCAGGAAAAAAAGCTGTCCAAACCTACCTAGACCTATGTGAAAAACTAATCCTTCATTTGCATAATCATGAATGAACTGTGATTTCTGGAAAGTTTTAAGGAGGTAAATTTCACTTGCCACACCCAGGCCTAATTAATTCTATACCTATTAAATCAAGAAATCACTTAAAAAAACCTGTCTGACAATGTCAAGCATGCTAACAAAGTACCTGACATGTATTAGTCTGAGATGTGTTACCAAGCCATTTCTAAGACGTTGGGACTCCAGTGAACCACGGTGAGAGCCATTATCCACAATTGGAAAAAACTCGGAACAGTGGTGAACCTTTCCAAGAGTCCAGGAGCTCATAAAAACCCCAGAACAACCGAGATCAATTGCCTTAGTTAAGGTCAGTGCTCATGATTCAATAATAAGTAACAGACTGGACAAAAATTGCATCAATGTAACAGTTCCAAGAAAGCCACTGCTGATTAAAAAGAACACAAAGACTTGTCTCACATTTGCCAAAATATCTTGATTATCTCCAATACTTTTTGGCAAATATTGTGTTAACTACGTAAATACATAAAACTAACACAGCATTTTATAAAAAAAATAACATCATACCCACAGTCAAACATAATGGTGGTAGTTTGACAGTCTGGGGCTGCTTTGCTGCTTCAGGACCTGGACAACTTGACATACCATGAATTCTGTGCTCTATCAGAAAATCCTGGAAGGAGAAGTCGTCAGGTCATCAGTTTGTGACCTCTAGCTTAAACGCACTTTTGGTTTATGCAGCTGGACAATGACTTGAAACATACAGTACCAGCATTATTAAATCTATCAAAAAATCAAGGTTTTGGAGTGGGCTCCAACAAGTCCAGACTTAAATCTGATCGAGATCCTTAAACAAGCTGTTCATGCTCGAAAAACCCTCCAATGTGGCTGAGCTAAAACATCTCTGCAAAGAAGAGTAGGCCCAAATTACACCACAGTGATATGAGAGACTCATTGTCAGTTATCACAAATGCTTGACTACAGTAGTTGCAACCAAGGATAGGACAACCAGTTATTAGGTTTAGGGGCAATTACTTTTTCACATAGGGCCAGGTAGGTTTGGACAGAGTTTTTTCCTTAATAAATGAAATCATGACTTTAAACCTACCTTTTGTATTAACTCAGGTTATCTTTATTTTATTTTGTTTAATCTTATGTCTTAATGTAATTTAATTAAATATCTCTAATATTAAAATTTAGTTTGGTGATCTGAATCATTTCAGTGAGACAAATAATAATAATAAAAAACAGCAAATACTTTTTCATCCAGGAGGACTAGTATCATTTAATCTCCAACTGGTTTAACAAATAATTCTGCTAAACATAATACATTAAACTCCTGATCAGTAATATACTGATTATATAAGAGATGTGATAATCACCAATTCCAGCTTTAGATAAAAAGTGCTGTGTGCGCATACTTTATGTTCTCATTTCTTGTTGACTATATTACTAAAACCCTTTCAGTGTTTCTACTGTTTTGTTTAGCTCAGGGAACAGACACGCTCTTAACATGATGGAACAGAAGTGAACAGCTAGAAGACCATCAGTTTACATAGCTTGTGTTTGCTCATTGGCCTGGGCTCTGGATTTTTCCCACTTCTGAGAATATGATCTATGCCTAAAGAAATGACATTAGCACCTTTCCAAATGGGAGGAATATCATCCTTCACTAACAGGCTATCCTTTGTTTCAAAATTTCTTCAATTATCTATAAAACTCCTATTATTGTAATAGCACCACCTGGACATCCAGTTAGTCCAGTGACTATAACCTGCTGTAAGTTATGGTAACTTAAACCAAGCTATCACATTGGAAGGGGTCAGAGTGTATTACAGCATTGGACATCATCATCTCTAATTTTGCACCTCTAAAATGTTATTCTTAAAAAAATACTTAAATACATCTACAATGGATTTAAAAAACTTTTATACATACATGTGTTCAGAAAGAAACCAGCAATTGTGTCTCATGGTTAAAAGTACTTGAAGTAAAAATGTTCAACAACAAAGCTTGTTTATGCACTTAGTAAGGTATTGCAGTAATCCAATGTAGAGTTAACATAAGCATGATCTAGTTTCTCTGCGACATTCAGTTCAATTCAATTAAATTCAATTTTATTTGTATAGCGCTTTTAACAATTGTCATTGTCGCAAAGCAGCTTTACGCAATCAAAATAATTATTTAAGTTTGTAAGGAATGTGTATGAATCAAAATGGTCAGATAGTCCCTGATGAGCAAGCCGAGGGCGACAGTGGCAAGGAAA
>JAQMYJ010000023.1:15841683-15857458 GCA_030014305.1 Clarias laeviceps
AATACAGTTCATGTATGCTTTTTCTATTTACAGTAGATAAGAGCATCGCTGCTCCGCTACTATCTTTTCCAGAATTTTAGAGATAAAGGGGAGGTTTGATATCTGCCTGTAATTGGACAGCTGACAGGGGTCGAGGTCAGGTTTCTTAATTATTGGTTTAATAACAGCTAATTTAAAAGATTTTGGAACATACCCAATGCTGAGGGAAGAATTAATTATTTTCAACAAGGATTCTGTTATTTCCGGCACTATCTGTTTGAGAAAATTTGTCAATATAGGATCTAATATACAGGTTGATGAAGAGATGAGTGAAATTAGTTCATTCTATTCAAGGGGAATAAAGTATTCTAGGTTACGATCTGACATGGTTAGTTTAACATCTGCATCAATTACTTTGTCTGGTTTCAAAGCTTCAATTTTATGCCTAATATTTACAATTTTGTTATTTTGTCATCACTATTACACGATGTTGTTGTGGAGATTTCTGCAGTGGTCTTATTCTAACATTATATTTCTTATCTTGCAATGGTTCTTAGATGAAAGAAGGCTGTTAATCCCAGTAATGTTATATACATGAGCTTCAAATGAAAGCCTGCAACCAATAATCACAGCAAGGTGATTTTTCTTTGATATTAAAACACTACTATTGACCTATTAAGCAATGAATGGTCTCACGCCAATGTAACTAGTGGTGATACAAGCAACTGATACACCCTAACCCTACAAGTAAACCGATAGTATTTTATGATCTGCCCCAACTACTTCAGTCAAAAGCTGCAGGCTATTGGTTGGTGCCTTGTATAATGATAACCACAGTAGCTTTTTTCTTACAATGCCCCACAATTATGGGATAGCCTTACAATTAATGTTTGTGACCTAGAAGTTCAGGCTGAAAACATATTTATTTAATAAAACCTTCTGTGACGTGTCCTCAGATAAAAGTGTGCATCGACAGGTCTTATGGCATAGAGTTTTATGGTGAACTGGTATGTTTGGATGCAGTGTCTCCCCTGGTTGCCCTCTTACCCACGAGCATGCCTGTATTTGTGTTTTCTTTCTGATTCTCCCTTTTAGTTATGCAGTTATAACTAAAGTTCCTCCCCACACTTTGCAAGCATTTATTGATCGTATCCTTATGTGCCTGTGAGTATACATAACTGTTCTCTCTCTCTCTTTCTCGGGCTCTTTCTGTTGAGTCGTTATAGAAGGGATTTATTTATGGTTGTACTATCAGGTACAGTATCACCACCATGAGGATGGGTTCCCTTGTGTGTCTGGTTGCTCTCAAGATTTCTTACTCATGTTCATTTCAGGGATGCTTTCCTTGCTGCCATCACCTCATTCCTACTCATTAGGGATACACATTTTAGGATTTAGAAATATTGAAATGAACGCTTTGAAAGATGGCATGAAACAAAAAAACTTTCTGCTGTCTCATTACAGACGACCCATGTCCCAAAACATGCTAGTAATCCAGTTGGCTAATGTGGGGTCTTTTATAGACCCCAGATGGGGACTAGCCGGTTCTCCACATTATAAATGCCATACAGTAGTTAGTTAGTTATTCATACATTGCATTGTGCTCCCTAGTGGTTGCTCTTAAGACATTTTAAGCTGAAGTAATTTCCTGTTGGGACAGTAGAAGAAGAAGTAAGCCATAGGTGGAATCTCAGTCCTTTTGTTTCTGAGCAGCAAGACAGCATTACTCAATTCTAATGTTTTTTTTTTTGTCTTTTTCTGCTTGTTAAAAACATTTTAAAATTGATTAAAATTGGATGCTTGGTGAATATAAGCTAACTAAGTAAAATGTGTATTTGTTACACCACTGGCCCCATGCTGTATTACTTGTAATACTCAATTTCATATCATGATATTTTGTATTTCTTAGGCACTCGCCAGTAAACTTTATAAAACCCATCTGTTTGTTTGTGGAGTTTGTGGAACAGTGTTGAGCTGTTTGGAAAGCTAGGCCATTTACATGGACAATATGCTGTATTTAGATAGGATAAGCCTGACCAGAGCACTTATCAGAGGTTTGCGCATAGATGTTTTATAGTTTGGTCTAGTGATGCTACAATCAGTTTTGGCAACAGCCAGGAATTTTGTATCTGTAATTACACTGCAACAAACCAGGGTACTGATGTACAATACTAGCAGCCCCCATACAGACTAGGTCCATTCTAAATAATTTTTGTGTGCCATCCATGCCATGGTCTTCTTTGACCAAATTACATTTATTTTAATGAATTTTTAGTTGAATTGGAATTTAGTGTTCAATAGAACAGTGAATTGGATGAAAAAGATTTTCATTATATCATTAATACAACAGCAATATGTCACAATGGATCAATGTCCAAGATAATCGATTTGCATCAGTTAATGCCATTTTTCAATCGCAGTTGTAATATCATTTGTATAGTAAAAAAAAACTTGGATTTATTTTGCAAAAAAATAAGAATGCATCTAGAGACTAGAATAATGTTTGAATTGGTTCATCTACATTTTGTTTTCAGATGGATCTTGTCAGTTACAAAGGACTGGTTACAAAGGACCAGTTACATGTCAGTTACTTCTTTTCCTTATCTTCCACAGATGGAGTCAAGGAAGCGGCTGGCTAAAATGGTGTTGGTGTTCGTCTGCCTCTTTGCCATCTGCTGGCTCCCCAGTCACATAATTTACCTGTATCGTTCTTACCACTATTCTGAAGTGGACACGTCAACGTTGCACTTTGTGACCAGTGTGGTTGCCCGCATCCTGGCCATCACCAACTCGTGCGTCAACCCGTTCGCTCTCTACCTGCTGAGCAAGAGCTTCCAGAAGCAGTTCAACAAACATATCTGCTGCTGCTGCCCTCCTCTGCTACTACACATACAAAGTACAGTGCGTGGCAACACACGCATGAGCTCACTCAAAAGCACACAGAATCACACCATCGCAAGCTTTAGTCTCATTAATGGCAACCATGGCTGTCAGGAGGGCACTGTGTGTGTGCTTTAAAAGAGTAGTAATTTTTTCTTGTTTTTCACTGTTCATGAATGGTCAGTATTCTTCTTGGTTGTTACAATAATGTATTATTTTCTTGAATAGTTGTTGTGCTTAACAGTCTGCAAAAAGGCATCAACTTCCTACTTTTCAGAGACTGAAAGCTCTTCACCCCACATTTCTACCACACTGGGTTTGAGCATAGTTTTCCTGAATTATCAAGTCCGTGACAAGTCCGTGCTGCTTAGTGCTGGATTGGCTTTGGAAGAAATTTACATCTGCTCCAATACACAGAGTAGAATGTGCAGTTGGTGAAATAGTTTCCATGTGTGGTCCTGTACAGTAGTAGACTTTAATTAACAGTCAAAGTGTTTACATTCAGTGTTTCCGTAATGTTTAAAGTGTTTTTAATCATTTTCATTATTTTGGATTTAGATGCTGATATTGGTGTCTTGGTGTGTTAATGCATTATGTTAATGAACCAAACATAAGCCTGTTATTTTGGTTGGTCTGTGTAAATTAATGCTGTAAAATATTCTGTATGGTAAAACTGTGTACATGTGTACCTACTACAAAATCTTCAAACAGGTACTAATCTTTCAGAGGCATTCAGATTGTGACAAGCAATGCACAAAGTACCATGTTTTAGAGGTGTAGTTATATTGTTGTCTCAGTTTGAGTAATAATGAGTCACAGCATTGGTGCCTGTGCTGTACCTGCTCCTGTGTGCTCCTTATGTTTGAGTGGGTTTTTTGTGTGTGCAAAGAGAGTCATTTTGCTTATTTTGTGTATCTTGTGGCTTATTTGAGGTTACACTTAAACAGAATAAAAGCATAAAATAAAACAAGAAATAAAAAATATATAAATACATGCTGTTTTTCATGGGTCTCTGATGTTGTATCAGTGTAAGAAATATTGGCTAAAAATTGTAATAAATATCTTTGTGATGGAACGTATGTGCGTATGTGTGCTATGTACAGTATCCATCCTTATTTACATACAGTATAAATCTTCATAATTGACATATGATTTCCATTCATCCAAGACTATTTGTCAGTTGTAATTTGGGCTTTTTTTTAGTTTAAACTTAATTGATATGTTCCGTGTTTTTACTCATAATGATTTACTTCACTGTATGGACAAAATTATTTGGCCAAACCTATTCATTTATTAAAGCAAGAACACATTACACACATAACACATGTGTATAAACACATGGTTTGATGAGTTTGTGTTGAAGAACTTGACTGGCCCTAACACAGAGCCCTGACCTCAACCGCATTGAACACCTTTGGGATGAACTGGAATGGAGATTGCGAGTCAGGATTTTTGCCTCCAACATCAGTTCCTGACCTCATAAATGCTCTACATAATGAATGGGCACAAATTCTCAAAGAAATACACCAAAATCTTGTGGTAAGCCTTCTGAAAAGTATACCTTTTTGGATACAAAGTCAATGCAGGTTTGGCCAAACACTTTTGTCTATGTAGTGTACTGTATATTACCCACAATACTGTTTGACCTTGTGCCAGTTCCATTCTTCATCTTTACCTAAAAGTAGGGATGCAGTGTGGCATTTCTTTATTTTATCCATTGTCTGGACGTCTGTCACCCCTGCACTAATCTCAATTTATCTGCATTACTATATATAGTTGCATTGCATCCTGGAACCTCCAGTGTCCAACAATACCTTAGATTTCTCATTATGATACCGCGCGTCACTGTAATATGGTGAATGAGAAAAGAAGCTCTTAGGAGCCAACCAACAAGTCTGATTCTGATCAATTATGTTTTAGATCTTTGAATTCTTTTCTCCATTTAAAGACCACTTTAACTGTACCAGCAATGTGACATGTGGGGGATGTGAGGAATGATAGTGCAGATTTTTTTGTAGTGTGTGTATGCCAACGTTTCTAAAGATTGCCTACTTCTGTCTGATACTGGTTCATCATGAAGTAAAGACTATTTTTTTCTGGGGGACATCAGACACATGCACCAAACAGTACAGCTGGAATTGCTATTCTGGATTACAGAACCGTGCTTTTAGCCAATGCTTGCTCAGAGTTCTGGGAAATGTCTAATTTTGTTTTAGTTAGCTGTCCCCTGTAAGTTCCTTTTGGTCTCTGATGAAACAAGTCCATTTTTTAAGTTACTGTTCCTCATTTCTCTTTTGCCATGGCATGTTTATGGCCTGGGTTCTGTCCTCATTTGTCCCATTAGTGAATTTGCCACACATAAAACCTTTGAAGTCTGCAGAGTGCCATTATTCACAGTGGAGAGAAGGGGAAAAAAGATCCGTGCTTTACAGCCCTGCTATATATGCTCATGCTGTCATTATTACAAGCTTACGAACTTAGTAATTTGTTTTAATTTATTTATATATTTTTTAATATGTCTCCATGTTTTTTACTTCCTTAGATGAGTGTTTGGAATCTCTTGCCATTTATAATCCATATTGTTTAAAGATGTGGTGTGTTTATACTTTAAATGGATTGAGTGCTGAATCTCCAAATGAAGTTTATTCCCCATTTGTAATGGGTATCTTGATAGCAGAATTGATGCGGCTGTGATTCCAACACTTTTATACCATCCCACAAATCAGAAGGCTTGAGACGTTCTAGGATGCCAGCTTAAAGGAATTCCGAGTTGTCACATTAAATCAGTCTTTTGGAAACATTTGACTGGTTCCCTTGAGGAATACATTTCTTCTTCTTCTTTTTATTTTATTATAATTTTTTTCTGTTGCTAAAACATAGCATTAATTATATTTATTAATTCTCTATAATAAAAGTATTAATAATGTTAATAGTATCACACATTTAAGTGAATAAAAAAGATTTTGTAGTTGTTTTTTTCTCGCATGGAAGGCACCAGAGGAGGTTATGTATAAAATTATGAATACCTTTAAAGAGACCTATAACAGTAGCAGATTGGTCAGCTTATCCTTAAAAATTGTCAACGTGGCATCATGTGGCTTCAGTGATTTGTGCGCATTAGTCACTGTGGAAACATTATTTTTATTTTAACCCTTTTTTTTTTATCTTAAAAGGCAAGTTCTTAAGGTTAATAGCAATGATAAAAAAATGTCGTCAATGCTTCTACTTAAGAACTACAGTGCTTCCAGAAAGCATTCACCTCCTAATAATGTTTTTTTTCCTTCTTGCTGTATTGAATCAAATTTAAGCATTTCAAAGTATTTTTTTCTGATGATTTCCTTTTTCTGCTTCTACAGAAGTAAAATTAAATAAAGCATTTCAATGGCCTGAATTATTTTTAATCTAAATTGAAAAGCAATCTTAATTGAAAAGCATTCACCCTGTCAGTGTGAATTGTCTTTTTGCAAAAAATTTTGATGTAAGTTGTCTCGAATATGTCCTTCCCATAATTTAGTTTTGGCATTTTCTCCTCAAAACCACATTTTTCAACTCTCCAAATTAGACAATGTTTCTTGGTTCATAGCAATTTCCAGGTCATGGCACTTGGAAGTGCCTTTTTTAAAAGCTACTCTTTTGTGGATTTTGCCCTGCGTTTTTAACCTTCATGACAGCTGGAGTGCTCTGATGTCTTAGCTGAGACATACCAATATCTAAATAGTTATTTTGCAAGCATACATTTGGAAAAAGGTGGATTTTAATTATCCAAGATGAACCCTGTTTTTCATATTTAGTGTGAGCTTTCAAAAAATTTTATGCTGTTAAATAGCTAATTAAATGACTCATTATGATTGTTAAAAGAAAGGGGTGAATTAAAATCAATTACTACTACATTCAACTACGATTAGTTTCCAGTCTGGAGAGTCTGAATGGGGAACCCAAAATATTAAATTGAGCAACTGCACAAATTAGTACTTGAATATGAATACTGATTCCCATGGTCTTAAGTCGTCAACTTCCTCACATCACGTTCATCCTATATCACTCTCTTGTACTCCCCTCCATAATGGCTCCATCAACTTAATCTACTCATATTTCCAAGGCTCATCTTCTTTATGTCCAGTCACCTTCATGTTCTTACCTCCTTTTTGTTCTCATTATCTTCATCTCAACATCACCTTAAACCTACTAATCCTTTTAATCCGTGTCTCCCCTTATGTCCACATTCCCTTAATTCCTCTCATATCCTTCATGCTTAATCATCTTCATGCCTTTCGCAGCTTTATGTCCCAAAAATACACATCCTAATCACTTTTATGTGCTAATATCCTTCAACCTTCATAATCTTTACGTTTCTTTTAAACTTTAAACTTTCTCATGTCTTAATATACTCATCTCCTTGAAACTACATCACCTTCATAATCCCTTCTATTTGTGTTCTCATCTCCTTCATAATCCCTTTCCTTAATGTTCTCATCACCTTCATGTAGCGATATTCATAATGCAATTATAATCAATTCCCTTCTATTACTGTGCACTGTATAGTTAAAATGCATCTATATAACCAGAAATATATTATATTTTATATTAAGTCTATTTTGTTGACCTTATTGGATGCTTGTTGCAGTCCAAAAGCTATCACAGTAATTGTCGTTACAAGCCATCTTTATGATTTCTAATTGCATCTTTCGGTTGTCAGAGCCATTCTCAGCACCTTTGTGCTCTCAAATTTTAAGGCCATAACACCTTTATGTTCCATCATCTTCATGGCTCGTTGGCTTCAGGCCTCATTACCTTCTTCCCCCATCGCATTCATGTCTGTGCCAACTGTGATCAAAGGGTGCAGATTCTTTGTTGGTACCTCTAATAATAATGGCTAAAGCAAGGGGCAGAGCTTTCTCTTACAAAGACCCACAGTTATGGAGCAGGCTTCCAGGTAGTGTTCAGGACATCGTTTCAGACTCCTTTACTGTCAATAATTTCCAATAGCTTTTCTAACCGATTTATCATTGTTACTCTATTACTGTTTTTTCTGGACTCTTACATTTGCCATTATTAAATGCATTTTTTTTTTTTACACTTAATGGGCAAAAGTATGTAGACAACCTTTCTAATTATTGAGTTCAGGTGTTGCAGCCGCTTTCTTTGCCTAATTGAGGTGCACACAGTCAAACACTGTACTGTAGATCTATGTGCAGTTACAAGCATCACCCGGAGTGATGTGAGGCATGCTGCCACTGGATTCTTATGCAACAGACACATGTTACACTGTAAACCCAAATAAGTTGGCAAAAAACAAAAAATTTAAGGTAATCAGTTACATCAAATTTTTAAGTAATAATGTTTCCAATTTTAAGTCAACAGAAATATGTTTTTTGAGTTTGTTGTACTCATATTAATCATTATTTACTTGCATTACTGAGTAGCTTAACTTATATATATTTTTTGTTGTTGTTGTTTTTTTGAGTCATCTCTCGTACCAGAATCATGACAGTTATTGCAAATTAAATAAATTGTTTTTGGTCTTTCGCCTGCTCCTGGCAATGGGTCGGCACAGCGGTTTGACACAAGTTTTTATGCCAGATGCCCTTCTGAACACAACCCTCCCATTTTTATCTGGGCTTGGGACAGGCACTTCATCCAGTGGCTGGGAATCAAACACGGCCTTTTCGCATGACAGGCGAAACACCTACCACTGAGCCACCAGTGCTCTGTTACAAATCAACTATTATCTTACAACTTTAGGGTGCCCAGATTTGTAAAGATTACACTTACAGCATCATGCGAAGACAGACCAAGTTTTACAGTGTATCTGGAGTAATGAATTATGTCCAGCATTGTGCTGGATGAGTCAGGATTTCCCAGGTGCCAGGAGTACACTACCTACTGGAATCTATATAATGGTCTGGGTCTGTTAAGTTGCCAGTGAAGGCCATTGTTAATTCTACAGCATACAAAGCATTTTAGACAATTTTATATTTGTGATGTTGTGGCAAAAGTTTGCAGAAGGCCCTTTTTCTGCTCCAGCATGAATATGTGCCTACACACAAAATAAGGTATATAAAGACAAGGTTTGATAAGGTTGGTGTAATATCAGTGATTGACCTCACAAATACTTCTTTTGTCTAAATGGCCACAAATTGCCTTGGACACTCTTGAAAGTCATAGCTGTAAAATTACGACCTACTCTGTATTATTGCTGAGGGTTTTAAAATGTCACATAATGCCTTCTGTAATAGTGACATGTCCAATACATATAAGGATTACAGATACTAGAGTTGCAATATACAATTTTACTAGATATAAAAATTAATGTTATTCCGTTTTTTTTTTTTCATGTTGGTCATGTCTGATTTTAGCCCAACACTTCTCTGGGCATCGGAAACTTGGCATACACCTCCTTTAAAATGCCACTCTGTAATCATCAGGGTATCACGGGGCCATTATCAAAGCACCTGGACAAGCAGAGCATAAACAATATTTATTTAACCTAAACTGAATGTTTTTTATTTTGCAAAGTATTTCCTGTTATACACGGGATATTGTACCTGGACATTTTATAGACAACAAACTGTCAACAAAAATACTTGTGTGAAAGCTGATCACCATGAATGTGTAAAGAACCAAAATCTTCAGCAAATTGTTTTGCTTTTCTTGAGATAAAATTAAATAAAAATGAGATTTAGAAATAAACGAATTACAGTTTGGAATGAGCTTACATGATCTCTCTAAAAGCTGTTTTAAATTAGAATATTGTGTCTTATTCAAAAAAGAAGCTTTTATCCCAACATTTCACTTTCCTGCCTGATGTCTTAATTGCATACAAGGTCTGAAAACCATTTCCTTTCTCAGTCTGAATCAAGGTGTATAACATCACACAAATGCTTCACTGCTGCATTTGTATTTGAAAATGTCTGCTTCACTAGAAAAGTGTGGACTGCTAGAGACATTTAAAGTTTACTTTGTCACATTGAATGTATGTTTCAAAAGCAGCAAAAGAATCTAATCTAAAGGTTGCTATGGGGACGACTGTATACTTAACTAATACTGTACGATGAATAGTGCTGTGTTGAAGAATATCAGCATAATTAAAGTTAATTCAATTAAAAGTGACTTTGCTTTCAAACAATTGTTTTAAAATCAAGAAATTAATATAGGTCAAATTTCGACCAAATATTTTGTTTATTTAATGGACAAGAAAGTGAAGGACCTCAGCCACATGAACAATGGACTTTTTTCTCTATTGCAGTCAGGAAAGAGCCATGGTCTGAAGGCCAACGCAGAAAGAATGAGGAGAAGTGTCTCCCCGCCGGCCATTCAGGCACTGAACCAGAACAACACCAAGGACTAAATCGATTGAACATGCTTTTTTCACACAATACACACACACACACACACACACCTTTTATTCCTTACATGTTGCACATATCACTTGTTTACACTTAAGAAGACTATCTTACACTTTATGCCATGGACAATCACACTGCTGCTGACGCACAACTTTTCTCACTTTGTACTCCTTGACTCTAATCCTACTCCTGCTGTCATATTCCACACTACATTAAAAAATATATATTTTTATACCTTTATATATATGCATACTTTTGACAGTTTACTGTGCACTTTCTTTTTGTAAATCATGTTCCTGTGCAGTTTAATTGTCCATTTCTTTTTATTTCATAACTTAATTTCCCGTTAATTTTTTTTAATGCAAATCTTGAATTTAATTCTACTATTATCTAGTATAAATAGTGTCATACAGTATGTCATATGTGCATTTTATTACATGTCATACTGTATATGGTTGTATATGTGATGAGTAAAAGTTGATCTTGAATTATTTTTGCTCTGTTAATAAAAATAATTCCTTCTTATTGAAGAAACCACAGCTAGACAGAACATTGTGTGGTTCTATGATACAGATTGACCAACACACCACTGTAAATGTAGTAACAGTTTCAATAAGTCTTCCTCTTAACATTGATAGAGTGCAACAATCATGCCCACTATTTTTTGTCCGCATGTTTGCTGTAAAAAAAAAAATTTGCTTAATTAAAGGGCGTTTTTTAAATACAGTACTTGCATTGAAACAATACTTGAAAATCTATCCCTGTAAGTTGTAACATTGTGTTTAATTAACATATCAATAAAAAATTTGAAATAACCATAATATTTAAAATAATTTAATATTTTTCCTGAAATACCAGAACAGTGTAACCATATGTGTAACATACAGTATGTCTGTGTGTTTGGGTAAGTAAATGTCAGAAACATTTGAATAATTTAATACTTGTAAAGTATAAACAAATATTCAGATTTACTTGACTTCTGTTGCAAAACCTAGCAGTACCTCCAGTTATTTCAATATCAAAGTTAGTTTACAGGCATGATAATAATGCGGCTGGTGTAATCTAAATACTCAAAAATTCTTAAACATTGCATCAGTGCATAAAATAAATATTTAACATATTTATATTTAAGTCACAGATTTGTCAATAGTAAGTCGAGTTGTATTAGATTATTACAGTTGCAGGTAAACTTTTCCCATGATTAATTAAAAAACATAATTTATCCATTTTAACTTCTGTTTTATTTTTTGTTTTTTTTTGGCATGAAAGTGGTTTTATTTATTTTCATTAATTTTATTATTGCTGATATGTTTACTGCAGATAAGGGCATTACATTTTAATGGTATTTAATAATGGTAAATCCACTTTTCAAATATTACTGATATCACTAACCTCTAATTTTGGGTTGCTAAAAATGAGTAATAGTTAAGTTATTAATTAGTAAATACTAATTGTGCATGGAAAATATATTGCTCCTATCTGAAGATAATTTTTGTAGGATTTACTAATGTACTGTATGTGACTAATTAATAGTTTTAAAAATTATTATTAGTTTAGTGATTACTTCAAGATACACAATATCTAACAGAAGTTTAGATTGGATTTATTCAAGGCTGACCAGAAATTGTATTATTGTATTAGGATGATGACAGACTTGGGAAGAAGGCTGCTGCTACTGACTTGAGAAAAATCTGAATGAATTAATGAATCAATGAATGAACGCATGAGGCAATTTTATTGATCAAATAATAATAAAATTCTAAGCAGTGCTCCCAGATAACTGCTTGAACTACAGAGTAGAAAACATTTTTTTCCTGGCATTTTCTTGTGACATGTGCTTTGTGACATGGTTCATTGTTATGCTAAAAAGTAGCCATTATAGGATTAGGATAAGTAAATTGTGGTCATAATGTGATGCACAGTACTCTATGACATTCAAATTATTGCAATTAAGGGGCCCAGAGTGTATCAAGATATTACCCACACTGTTATACCACCAGCATCATAAACTATAGACAAAATTCTGATTGAGTCCATGGATACTGCATGTTGATGTTGACATCGTCTGCATATTACAGCAGAAATCTATATTAATTAGACAATGAATGAAAATGCATGGTAAGGAATGAGTATCTGCGTGTGTGTGATTTTATTATTAGTTAATTGATTACTTCATGATCTAAAATATCTAGAAGTTTAACAAGTTTTTTGTGTTTCACTGAGCTGCTGCAATTTACACCAATCAGCCAATTAATCACTCTATTATTGGTTAGTTACCACTTATGCTAGTACTGAAGCTCTGACCCATTGAGGCATGATCTGAACTAGAGCTCTGGAGGTACAGTATGTGGGGCCTACATGAATCATTCTTGTTTGTTCATCACATCCCAAAGATGCTCACGCAGATTGAGATCTGGAGAATTTGTAGTCCTAGTCACCAACATAAACTAGATTCAAATCACACACACACACACACACACACACACACAGCATGGACTGTATAAAATTAACTTATGACACCCATCGATTTTCCAAAGCTTAACTGTGGGACAAAAATGGACAAATGGGAGAAATAAATGGAGCCTGGATGTTGGTTTAAAAATTCCTACTTATCTCAGTTACCACAATAAAGCTAGCTTAGCTTTAGCTTAGCTAAAATAATAAGGTGGTTAATGTTAATATGACCTTTATTTTATTTTGCATTTGATTGACCTATCATTCATATCCTACATATCGTCCCATGCCAACTTTCATACACTATATTGCCAAAAGTATTTGCTTGCAGTTTCCGCACTAATTCATCCCAGAGGTGTTCTATTGAGTTGAGGTCAGGACTCTGTGCAGGCTTACTCATCAATGTCTTCATTGACCTTGCTTTGTGCACTGGCATGCAGGTACAGTAGAGCTGTAGGGGAATGTTGGAACAGGAAGAGGCCGAACTGAGCCCCAAACTGTTCCCACAAATTTGGTAGCATTAAATTATCCAAAATTTCCTTTCACTGGAATTAAGGCGTCAATCCTACAGTAACTCATGAAAAACAACCCCACACCAGTTGCAACATGACTGCGTACCAGTGTACAAAGCAAGGTTCATAAAGACATGGATGTGAATGAGTTTGGTGTGGATGAAGGTGATTTCCGTCAAGTTAAGTTCTTTCACACCAACTTCTACACTAAGTTCTTCCACAGTCAAGTTCTTCCACACCAAACTTGTTCAAAGCCTCACAAATGCGCTTCTGGAAGAATGGTCAAAAATTCCCACAAACACACTCCTAAACCTTGTGGAAAGTCTTCCCAGAAGTGTTGAAGCTGTTATAGTTGCTAACATCATATTAAACCCTATGGATTAAGAATTGGATGTTACTCAAGATCATATGCATGTGAAAGCAGGCGAGCAAATACTTTTGGCATATGTAGTGTATTTCCTGTGGTAGGTTTAACTACAAGGATTCCAGTTAGCTGATTAGCTAAAAGTGATGCAAAGCAGAAAACTGTCACTTAAATTGGGCACACTCCTAATTATGGCATAATAAAATTTTAACTGATGAGTTACATAAAATTTGCCCCCTATCAGTCATGGAGAAATCTAGCAATCGAGACCAAAACCAGGCTTGTTTATTTCTTGAAAAGTTGGACCTTTTATCAAGGGACTACTTGGAAATTGACTCACTTTTGGAGCCAACTCCTAGTGGTTATTCGAGGAACTGCTCATTTTATCACTTATACATTGGCCTTATTTTTTCAGAATGGGACATTGCCTCTTGACACACACACACACACACACACACCTGTATCTGTGGAAGTCCCAGTACATGTGGTCTGTCTGACATGAACATAAAAAACTCATCAAAAAGGCTAGCATAATACTGGATGCTTGAAGCTGGTAGTGGAGAGAAGAATGCTACACATCATAACCATAACCATCATGGAGAACACCTCCTCAACCTACTGACTTAAACAGCAGAGAACTTTCAGTAAGAGAATGTTTCAGCCTCGTTGTGGCAAAGAACACTACAGGAAGTCTTTTCTGACAACTGCAATTAGACTTTATGATAACCCTGCTCTGTCTCAGGAGAGGGATCTCCTTCTCTGACATCACTATAAATAGGCTCATGTACATCCTGTCTTCACTGCACTATGTTCATGTCCTTCACTCATTTCCTTTATTAATATTTCAACTTGCTGGTTCATTCTCCATGTTACTATTTCAACTTGCTGGTGCACCTTACAGGATGTACAGTTTCATTATGTATGAAACTGTCTGTATATATAATCATCATGCGTAGAAACAGTATATTCGTAATATTTTACAACATTTTTACCTTATTGATGCACCTTAAATTGTAAAGTGTATCTATATATTTAAACTATTTAAATGATTTTTGTTAGACAGACCAATGAATATGATTCTAAACAAGAAAAGTTCTTTTTCCTCAGTTTTCCACAGCTTGGATTTGCCAAAAAATACCAACTCCAGGCTTTGCTTAATATGCATATAATCCCCAAAAAAAAAAAAATCAGAATCAGTTTTAATAGTAAGTATGTGTTATATCTGTAAGAACGACTCGTACGTGAACTTCTTTACTTCTTTTTTTAATCACCAAAGACTCAACACACACTTTTTCCATCCCTAGCACTTCCTTCAGTTCAGCCCCTCTACGTCATTCCATTCCTAACCTTTTAAAGAGACCAACACTCTTTTTATCCAACTAATACAACAAAACATATTACTTTAACTAAGCATCAGGTTATTAGTCTTACTATAAACATGCAACATTTCCCCTCCCCTTCTGGTGAACTAAGTGTGAAAAGATGTTACATAGATAATCCTGAAAACGAGCAGGCCGAGTATGCGATCTGGTAGGTCTGCCTTGCGACGTTACAGATAGTGGCAGGGTTGTAGCTTGCGAAGTCACTGAATGCTGCCCTGGGGTTTGAGGGCATGGAGCACCTAGCAAAGAGCAGGGAAACACCGCGCCCTTGGTGCAATCTGCTTCTGAAGGGCATGGCACTTTCCTAAGCCGACCCCCATGCCAGCGGGAACCATCCATAACTGGAATGTAACTGGACCTAACTGCTTCCTTACCTGCTGGGGTTGTGACCAGAAAGTGCAAAGCTTGTTTTTTCGCCATGGTCGCAGAACTCGTACCCAGTCTATTGGAAAGAGTTTGGGAATCTGGACTCTTTTCCTTGCATTGTATCTGCCTTGTGCCTTGAGCTGTTGTCCTTGCACCTTGGCTTTCACCACAGGGCTTCCACTGTGAGAAACAGGAGGGCAAAGTCTGTGCAAGGGTAACTCCAACTCTCGCCCCAGCATTAGTTTTGCTGGTGACACCCCTGTAGTGGCATGCTGAGCTGCCCTGTATTTTAGAAGCGTCTGAGACAAGGCCTCATTGAAAGAACAGCCTTGTGCCAAATGAGCGCTCAGACCGTTTTTCAGTGTCTGATTAAATCTTCCCACGCCCCCATTTGACTGCGGATGATAATAAGCTGTTTCAATTCAATTCAATTCAATTTTATTTGTATAGCGCTTTTAACAATTGACATTGTCCCAAAGCAGCTTAACACAA
>JAQMYJ010000023.1:15901170-15911439 GCA_030014305.1 Clarias laeviceps
CCACCTTGAACTCTTCTGTCACACCTACAGCACATCTCACCACTGTCTTACAGCTCTCATACATGTCCTGCACCACTTTAACATACTTCTCTGGCACTCCAGACTTCCTCATACAACATCACAGCTCCTCTCTCGACACCCTGTCGTACGCTTTCTCTAAATCTACAAAGACACAATGCAAAAATATTTTGCAAACCACCTTTGCTTAATACAATTTAATTTGTTGTACAATTAATCAATTAACAATTAATCAATAATTTCCCTTGCACATATACTTGAAAGTACCATTTTGCTCTTTTGTATATAAAAATGGTCAATATGATGACCACAATTCTTTTTATTTTATTTAATTTTTTTAATTCTTTGTATTAATCATATAGGCATTGTCTAACTTATAAATGACAGGAGACCAGAAATTGTTTAACCCTGAGGTTCAAAAAGTCTGCAGTAACTTGTTTCTGGAGCAATTCATTCTACCGTCTCCTTGCCTTAATCCTGTATTGGAAATGGACAATTGTGGAATAAGATTATAGACAGCTGGCTCTGACAATGCCATCAGATAAAGTACAGTAGATGTACTGCTCTCTGATAGTGCCAGTAACTGTGGTGGTGACACCTTACCAATTTTAAGTGCCTCATCCTCCTTCCTGATGGCTACAGAATTAAACCAAAGTAGTCTAAAATAAGGTTTCGATTAAAAACAAGATGCATATTTAAGTATTAATAGGAATTAATTCTATGTTTCCCCATCAAGACACCCACACAAGAGCATTTATCATTAACCAGGATCTACTTCTGAGATTTAACATGTAAATCTAGATGGCCATAGAGTACTTTTTATTTTTATTTTTTTTAAATGACCGGTTTAGAGGACTGAAAATGCTCACAGACGTGATGCAGTATAATTCCTGGCCCAATCGGCCTCTATTACTACCACGTATTGCACTCCCCATTATTGACCACTAGTTGCGATGAAGACTCAACAAAGGTAACTACCTGTAGGGCAGTGCGTGTGCTACCAGATGATTGTGATACATTTAGAAAGGCAAACAAATCAGTGGAACCTTGGCTCAAAAAAATCTTCATCACAACATTATTTTTAAAATCTTTTCTACACACAACAAAATACGGACTGGGGAGAATTGAGTCATTACGAAGATTATATACAGCTGATATAGACTGTGGGCTCAACGTATCTCTATGAATGCACCACTTAGACCTCACTATTTTATGCTTCTTGTTGTGCTAGATGTTTTTATGTTTATCTGCCACTTAAAAAAAAAAAAAAAAAAAAAAGAACTTTATTATTATTTTTTTTTTACCATGAATGCAACTTAATCCTTACTGAAATACTGGTGGAGAGGATTAATCTCGATCATGGAAATTCAGATCTGTTACTGGTGTGGATGAGTAATGTGAGGGAATTAAATTAATCTTAAGTGAGGAAGATGTGGCTGGATTTCATGTTCATGTTCATTTCGTGTTATGGTCACCAGAATACCACCTCTAACCATGACCTCACAATTTGTTAATGATATCAACTGTATTGTTCCAAATTTGCACTAAAAGACCTGTCCATAACCAAATTCACTGGCACTATTACTTAAATATAATCTTTTATTTGTTTCAATTAATATTTCAACACCATTATTAGCTTTAAATAATTAATTACTCTATTTACATATTTTATCAGGCACACAAAGTTACTAGAATCTACAGATGCTAATAATGGATTTAAAATACGGTTCTGTGCAGTCTAGAGCCCATGGGGATCATATGTGGCAGAAATGAATGAATTCTGTCTGTCCTCTGCCTAAGTAGCAGTGAATTATTCTGACAGATGTGAAACAGGAGAAAGTATGTACTGTTCACCATACCAAAAAAAATCTGATAAACAGTCTAAAATTCATTGAATCCACTGCATTTATAAATAAACTAATAAATGAGAAATAAATTCTTTTTTTTTTTTTAATAAATCAATGTGTATGGCAAAATGATGGGTCAGAATTTGTCATGTACAAGCTAATGAAAGCTAATTAATAAATAAATAAAGCTATTCTCCAGACAATAGCAATAAGTATAAAGCAAATGCTAAAATACTCAGTGATGAAGCTCTGAGTTTCCGGTAGAATTCTCCTGGTACCATGTTTGCTCATTAGAATATTTCCAGCTATCCTAATATATAATAACAAGCCAGAAAACATACAGTATGCACTTGCCTATATACTAGTTATAAAGATGTGAGAACTTTAACTACTATTAGCATTTGCAACAAGATAAAAGTCCCACTAGGATAAACAGGCCTTGTTGCAGGCCAGTATTAGTGAACTAAGATGCTATGGTAAAAGCTGGCTGAAGGCAACAGTAAGAATTATAAACATTACTCACTCTGATTGAAGCCAGGACATCCGTCGCTAGCAGGAGTAGTCTGACATAAGCAAGTACATGAAGCCAAATGGAAAGCAGAGTCCGCATGGTGTACGTCTCCTGGTCTCTGGTGTCCAATCTACCGACGGCTTCCTACAAAACAGCCAGTCCTCTTACACATAAAGGGAACACGGAATGTTCCTTAAGGAGTTTTCCAAGACCACACATACACACTTTTACTCACACTCAAGGTCACTCTTACACTGTTTAACACATACACACAGACAAGTCAGATGGTTCAACTGTTGAGAAGAAGAGAGTTGTCACAGACAGGGCAGACACCTCAAGAGCCAAATGGAGCTGAAGGAAAAAAAAAAAAAAAACACATCTGGGAGTGCTTTGAATCTTCCTCTGTTGGAGGAGAAATCCCTTCCTTTCCTCTTTTGCTTCAATGATTCAACAGGAATGCAGCCTGGATATGGCATGGGTGTTCAGAGATGGCACCCCCGGCCTTCTAAGGATATCACTGTTGCACACTAAGCATATGTTCATACACGTGTGCCTGCAGGACAGAAAAGAAAAAAATGCAGAACAATCCAGGATGGAGCTCAGATCTTCCAGTTTGCAGCCACGTGCACGTTGGTGGTAGACAGACAGGCTGGCATATCCCTTTTGTCCCATTCAAGCTGCTGCGCAAAGCTCCTCATTCGCTCCTCATGCACACCCACAGCAACATGTGGTTTTAAATGTGAACCAGACCACTACGCAGGGTGTGCAGAGAGAAGGAGGGGATGGGGTGGGAGGAAGAAGAGAGGCTGGAGCCTGTATCCCATCGTAACACAACAATGCTACGCAATAGAAGGCAGGGCAAGACTGACTCACTTTTTCACATTGACAATATGTGCGTGTGCTTATGCTCATAACGTCATGCCACGACGGTGCCAAAAATGAGTTTCAAAATACAAGACGACAACTGGAGGTGGTTTCAATACTCTTTAATGGTTTGTAAATGGAAGTATTTATGTATAGACCTCAAAACTTCACTCTAATTACTTCAGTGGAAACTATTATCTATGATCTTGCAAGTAAATAAAAGGATTTCTGTCAGCAATTACAATCACTGGTGTTTACTGTGAAGAAAATCTCCATAGTAAATAATAATAAATGTAGCTTATATATTAGATTTAAAGATAAAGTTTTTCCATTAACGTGTAAAAATTCAACACATTTTTTGTTTTACACAAACATTTACATTGATCCACGTATTTTTGATTGCCAGTGTTTTGCTCTCTCAAATCCATTAGTGCATGTCCTGTAGTCAGTAATGGTTTGGTCTATCTCCTCATCAGAGTTCATGACAAATGGGCCTAAAGTGGAGAGACACAGCATATTACACATCAATCTATTAACAGAGCGAGCTTTTGTTCAACATCACTACACTGGATTTGAAATATAACAGTGACTACCGAAAAGCATGAACTTAAATTGCATTTACATTTCTACTTGTTGAACCATATAACAATTAAAGTTTTTTTTTTGTACAGTTCTTTCAGTTTACTGGCTAAAATAATTTGAACAAAAATTTATTCTCAAGCTGTCATGTACCGTATAGTACTTTCACATTAATGTACTAATTCTTTGTAACTTCATAAAATATGTTAACCACAGTCATCAACATGCATAGATACAGAAATCATTGATACTCTGTCATGTAATGATGCGCTTATTTTGGTGTAAAACATGGCTTAAAACATGTTTTTGGCATCTTTCTACTGTTCAGTTGTGTTCCTGTATTTCTTTAAATGCGTTGTTGAATTTATGTGTTCAAGTCCGAATTCCATGTGTGTTCAGACCTATTGGTGAATAAAACGTTTTTTGTTTTGTTCAAAATTTTGGATTTTTATTTTTAAAAATAGTAAATGTATCTGAGTCTGTTTTATATAGTTTTTTTGTGGTTTCTCATGGACATAAACTAAAAATTTGATGATTAGCTATATGATTTCATAAAAGATTTAAATAGCTAACAAATATAAATGAAAATACTTTCAATGCCAACGATGTTACATTGAATGTAAATTATGTACTTAGTTATTATAATTAATATAGTTATTGTTTCATTTCAAATTTAAAATCCTGAAATGCATACTAAACATAAATAATATTTTTTAATTAACTGATTCTGTGATTGTATTGTGTGAAAACCATGGCATACACACTTATGCCATTATTTTTTCTTTAAATGCAAAGACTGTACCATGCTGCACCACTGGTTCCTTGATGGGTTCTCCAGCAATCAACACAAAGTGGGCTTCCTCAACTGCCTGGTAACAGCAAAACCAATAAAAGTTAATAATGTGTTATTTTATTACAATGCAGTGTCATTACAATGAAAGAAAATTCTATTGCGTACTGTATGTACCTTATTTTCAATGATTATACAGTCACCATCATCAAGCAAAACAGTGTGGTGAGGTTCGACTTTCTTCTGATCTCCTTCTGGTCCTAATAAATGGAAGTACAACACTGAAACCATGTATTTAAATAAAGATATAAACAAATCTGTTTCATAACTTGCCATCAACAACTACTTGTAGCACTGATGACCAACAATTCTTTGGTAAACGCGTCTTCCGCGAAATGTGTGGATTAAAACAAGGTCTGGGCAAAAAAAGTATTTACAGAAAGCCCAGCCCTCTCTTTGAATCATGTCTATGCTCATGTTTTAGATGCTGAATGATTCCGATGGATGTAATTATTAAACACAGCTGCTCAACTTGTTTGCACTGAACTGTAATGCGGTTGTTTCTTGAAACAACTTGAGTGCCAAAGTAGCTTTTCCTTTCCCGTTCTTTATCAAGTGCTAACAATAATGTCAATTATAGTCAATAATGTATACTCGAAAGACCAAATGCATCCTTTTATATCAATTGGATAACCTATGAAAATAATGCACAAATAATTAAAACATCTGAAATCATGATCACATTTATATTTGTTATCAGATAATGTTTAACTGAAAGACATCCTGTATTTGTCAGAGATCCAAGCAGAATGTTTCTTACTGTATGAAAGATTAAGTTGTCGTTTATTTCTTTTTAAATTGAAGCTGATAAAAGAATTATGAACATGGTCTGCCTGTAGTCAAAACAGAGCGCAGAAAACATATGCGCATATAAAGCCAGACTTAGCTCACTGATGAAAACAATAACACTCTCATTAGGAATCAAAGTTTAGCTTCAGTTATAAACTGGAAAACTAATAAACATGCATTAATTCTGCAATATAAAGACATAATGCAAATGCTGGACAGTACTCAAAAGGAAGGGGGAGTTGTTTTCTCCACAGGTTGTAAAATTTATTAGCTAATAATCATGTAGAAAATCTGCCTGCAAATCATAAAATACTCCTTAATAAATTAACATTTCAATCAGTGCCATAGGAACCGTTTCTCTGGCCAGGGTGTAGGCTGTTGCTTTTGGAGAGAGATCATAGATACAACATCATGGGTCTGTGTTTTGTCCAAGACCAGGAGAGTGAAATCAAGATATACTCAAACTTGCAGGAAATTGTGGAAAAAAAGCACAGACTCTGTATATTATGGATTTCACACAAAAGGTTTCTTGTGTCTGCACACAAAATAAATTTCGAAGGAAGTTTGTACTTACCAGTATGCACAATTCCTGAGAGAGTGTAGATAAAAGCAGTCCAACCTAGTCAGCAGAACAGAATACACTCTCAATAGATTTCCTACATATTTAGATTATATGAATATAAAAAGCTCTCTATGGGGTCATGAGCTTGAATAATGCATTACTATGCCTGCAGATCTCTATGTTAAATAGTAATTCTCAGTCAGTGAGTACACATGTCAGTGTTTCCCACAGGTCTAAAATATACTGGTAGATTTTACAACAAGTCGGCACTACAAGCCAGCTCAAAAGTGGTCTACTACATACAAGAAACAAAAAAAAAATTGAGTTTTAATAAATATATATGAGGTCAGGATTGTGACATTTTTTTTTTTCAGCAGAAAAAAAGATTGTTGTTTTTGATTGTTTCTATGACTAATAATAATAAGAAGAGGTAGAAGAATTGCATTTTTTGAGACGTCATTCCCATATTCCGGTAGTATTGAAATTTACACATTTTAAAAGAAGTAACTGTGGTTCATGACATGTCAGGAAACCCAAATGCACAGTTTGATGTCTAAAGCCTCCCAGTTGACATACACTGGCAGGACTTCCGTATGAGCAGTTGTTTTTTGTTTTGTTTTTAAATCGTTCATTGACCAATGATTTGTTGCCTTTACAGAGATGTGCTACTTTAGTTTTAAGGGTTATGGGTGGCAATCCTGCAACAAGTCATCCCAAAACAACACATGCAGCACTTCAGCAAGAACAGCCACCCATTCGCATTCACCCAAAAGTTTCAGAACTGTTCAGGGGATAAAACATGATTAATAACTGGGATAAGTAGATGAGTAGAAACATTTTTGTACATTGCAGGGTCCTACATGCTTTTTGCTTCTTGAATGGATGAAGGCCTGTGGCACCCTCACAGAACTTCTAAAAGCAAAAGAAATTCAATAAGCCTTCACCTGTGATCAACCTTCGACACAAGGGCTCAACTAACACATGGGAATTTGCTATTGGTGCAAGAACATCAAACTCAGCTGCTGACACCAGAACATATATCGGTATAATTACAGCCCATGTCAAACTCCAAATTAGTCACCAACTAGCAAGGATTCTTGAGGTGACATGGCAAATTTGGGGAGTCAGCTATGAGTTTAGACACAACGGGTAGAGGCAGTTCATTATAAATACAGTATATCACCTTAACCTCAGAATTGGGACCAGAGACCTAAATTTGTGGAACAACTCAGCTGGTCCCATGTGGAGATGTCAGTTATTAGTTGACATCTTGTCAGAGAGAACACATGTTGGAAAGTTCCAGGAAAAAAAATTCCAATGTGTTTTCGCCTCAACCCAGTCATATCCACCTCATATAACACCACAATAGGACTCTTGCCGAGTGGTTATTCACAGACAGTTTCCCAGACCACACACCCCCAAAACAAAAAACAAAAACATGTTTTGGGATGAAATTCAGGCTATACTTGAGTCCTGTGGTAATTGGAATGGGTCAGTTTGGTTCTGTGTTGACTTTAGAGAAGTCAATAAAGTGTCAAAGTTTGATGTTTACCCAATGTCCCAGACTGAAGTAACTGCTTGCTTGCTAACTTTTATTTAACACTGAATTTAACCAAGGTTTCATGGTGGTGTAGTGGTTAGCACTGTGGCCTTGGGTCTGTGTGCGTGGAATTTTCATGTTCTCCCCATGCTTTGTGGGTTTCCTCAGGGTACTCCAGTTTTCTCCCACAGCCCAAAGACATGAAGATTAGTTTAACTGACGTTTCCAAATTGCCGATAGTGTGTGTGTGCAGCAACTGAGGGCTGTCCTGGTATTGTTCAGAGAGACAGGGCTCACAGCCAACCCAAAAAAGTGTGCAAATGAACAGGTAGAAGTATGGTGTCTGGGCTATCATTTACGTCATGGGCAGGTGCAACCCCAGATTGACAAAACAGTGGCAGTTGTGCCAGGGACTTAAGGTCATGAAGGAGATAAGTCAACTTGGAGCTTTCTGGCTATCATCACAGGTTTGTGCCCATCTTATTAAAAAGAAACACATAATCCAGTCATATGTACAAGGCTGTGCCAACAGGCCTTTATTCAGTTACCCTCCAGTAGTACCTACTGGAATAGACCATCACTCTCTGCTAAGGGAGGGGGAGATGGGAAAGGTGAAAAAAAGATAAAATTGTTACTCCTGAGACTCTGACTGTTTCCTATCCTTGACAAAGGTTTTAAGTAACACTTGGTTGTTAATGTGAGTGAAGTTCACAGTGTCATCCCCCTGCCTTTAGTAGGAGAATCTGACAGTTATCTTGTCTACCTGAATCCCAACTACAAGCCTGTGTCTTGAGGCAGCCAACAATCTCACATAAATTCAGAAAATTATCCCATGAGGCTGAGAAGATTCTGAGGGACTGCTTTGATTGTACTGATTCAAGTTCGTTGCAAGAGCCTAATGATGGTAACAGTGACATGATCACATACTCCATAACAGACTACTTTAAATTCTGTTAGGACATCATTGTGCCTGTTGGAACTATGTGCTGCTTCCCTAATAACTATGCCTGGATTACCAGTGAAGTTGAGCATCTATTCAATCTGAAAAATAAGGGATGGTGAAAAGGCAGAGCTCAAGAGAATTTTGGAGCTTGAGGGAACTCAAGGTCAGCCTGATGAAGGCCAAGGAGAGATGAAGTTGCAGGAAAACAAATTATTGAGGGAGGTTTGGTATGGTATGGAAATCATGGCAGGCTATAAGAAGAAAGATGGGGATGTGTTGAGGGCGAATGAATTTGACCAGTATTGACTTCCACTTCCCTACAGATACTGCACTGCCTGTTCAGTTATTACTTCCCCTCCCTCTAATCATGTACAGTCAATAAATTTTAAAACCTGGTATCTTGGTGTTCAAAACCTGGATTTCCAGATTTTCATTTTTAATTTAAAAGGGGTTTGGCAAAAGTGTGGCATTAACCTTTCAGGAATTACAACTATTTCCATACACACACACACCGCAATTTGGGACTCTCATAAATAATGGAACAAACTAATAATTATTACTATCTTTAATACTCGGATGAATTATACTTTGCAATCAAAAGCTGCTTTAAGTCTGGAACCCAAATGCTGATTTCCATCTCTTGAGAGATGCTTTGTCAGGCCTTTACTGCAGCTACCTCCAGCTGATGCTTGTTTGTGGGTCTTTCTGCCTTCAGTCTTGTCTTCAGTAAGTGAAATGCATGGCCTACTGGGTTGAGAGCAGGTGACTGACTTAGCCAGTGAAGTATTTCCCATTTCTTTGGACCTCATATTGAGAGTTTGAGTAAACAGCTACCAAATACGAACACTTAGAACCATATCCCAGACCTTGCTAGATCATAAATGTTACAATCATATGATTACAAATCATAAATTATGCTGAATATTCGGAATTTCCTTTGTGATCAATAAAGTATCTATTTTACATGTCTGCACCTCAGAGATCATCGTCAGCAGCACAGGGAAGCAGAACCTTAGGGCACTGTAGTCTCCCCCTTCCTGCTCCTTTTATACATATGTGACTTCAGAGTCATGCCACATGCAGACATTCTCTGATGACACTGCCATTGTGGGATGTATTAAGAATGGAGATGAAAGGGAGTACAGAGGTAAGGACCTGCTTGCCTCGTGCAGACTAAACCACATAGAGCAGAACATCACCAAAACCAGGGAGATGGTGATTGACTTTCATTGGTCAGGGTCTGCCCTGCTACCAGTCTCTGAGGGTGTGAAATGTTGAGAACGTTGACCCCAGTTTAGTCCGGGGTCCGGGAAGAACGTAAAGAGACGTGCGGTGGAGTATGAGAGAGTGGCAAGCGGGGCGATATGACGCCCCCCTGTTCTCAGCGGGAAAGCCGCCCAGCCGACGGACGTCAGTGAGGACTCCCATCTGAGGCCGCGCCCAGAGAGAGCTGATAAATAATTTGAAATAAGTTGATTTTAAATTTCATGGCATCAACACATCTCAAAACAGTTGGGGAAAGCCATGTTTACCTCTGTGTGGAATCCCTTCTTTTTATAATAGTGCAAACGTCTGGGGACTGAGGAGACAAGTTGCTCAAGTTTAGGAATAGGAATGATGTCCCATTCTTGTCTAATACAGGCCTCTAGTTGTTCAACTGTCTTAGGTCTTCTTTCTCGCATCTTCCTTTTTATGATGCGCCAAATGTTTTCTATGGGTGAAAGATCTGGACTGCAGGCTGGCCATTTCAGTACCCGGATCCTTCT
>JAQMYJ010000023.1:15911539-15943369 GCA_030014305.1 Clarias laeviceps
TGATGCAGTATGTGGTCTGGCATTGTCATGTTGGAAAATGCAAGGTCTTCCCTGAAAGAGACGACGTCTGGATGGGAACATATGTTGTTAAAACTTGGATATACCTTTCATCATTGATGGTGCCTTTCCAGATGTGTAAGCTGCCCATGCCACACCCACTCATGCAACCCCTTACCATCAGAGATGCAGGCTTCTGAACTGAACGCTGATAACAACTTGGGTTGTCCTTGTCTGCTTCTGGATCATGTTTAGATATGGATTCTTTTTTGACCTATAGAGTTTTAGCCGGCAACGGCGAATGGCACGGTGGATTGTGTTCACAGGCAATGTTTTCTGGAAGTATTCCTGAGCCCATGTTGTGATTTCCATTACAGTAGCATTCCTAAATGTGATGCAGTGCCGAAGATCACAGGCATACAGTATGGTCTTCCGGCCTTGACCCTCGCGCACAGAGATTGTTCCAGATTCTCTGAATCTTTGGATGATATTATGCACTGTAGATTATGATAACTTCAAACTCTTTGCCATTTTTTTCTGTGAAACTCTTTCTGATATTGCACCAATATTTTTCGTCACAGCATTGGGGGAATTGGTGATCCTCTGCCCATCTTGACTTCTGAGAGACACTGCCACTCTGAGAGGCTCTTATTATACTCAATCATGTTGCCAATTGACCTAATAAGTTGCAAATTGGTCCTCCAGTTGATTCTTATATGTACAAGGTGACACAAAAAAACGGGAACTTTTTTACAATCCAATAAAACTAGAAGTGATAAAAGAAATAAATTTTATTCATAGTAATTGAAACCTAAAACGTAGAAATACTAAAGTATATTTAACTAAATGTCACTAACCCGCAGTGCTACCACCTGCTAATGGCTACCAATACGCATTTTAAAAATTCCCATTATTCTGTGTCACCCTGTACATTTAACTTTTCCGGCCTCTTATTGCTACCTGTCCCAACATTTTTGGAATGTGTAGCTCTCATGAAATCCAAAATGAGCCAATATTTGGCATGACATTTAAAAATGTCTCACTTTCAACATTTGATATGTTATCTATATTCAATTCTGAATAAAATATTGAAATTTTAAACTTCCACTTCATTGCATTCTGTTTTTATTTACAATTTGTACAGTGTCCCAACTTTTTTGGAATCGGGTTTGTGTATATATATATATATATATATATATATATATAAAAAAAAAAAAAACTTACCGGACATTTCAAATCCTACAATGAGGGAACTGTGGATAAATAATTTCCCAGAACTTCCTGAATGAATGCTTTGGAATGACTTTCAGGATGGAGCTTACACTCATAGCATGAGTACTCGGGAAATTGCAGAGGAAAAAAAAACGAAACCATACACAAGACAACTACTTATTTCCCTACAGCTGTTTTGGCTAAATGTAGACACTGTCGTGCAGAACAGTAGTTTTGGGTAAGAAAGGCCATTTCAGAGGTATATCATCTACAGTAGCATGCTCATCTGACCTGAAAGCTGGAAACACTCATAGCTATGTCATGACTATGAATTGCACTATGATTCAAACGGACTTTGGTTTTTGAGAAACACTGTTGAGACAGTGGTAACGATATGAGTCAGATGTTTGTGCTCTCTATTCAAAGTGAAAGTTTAAGTGTATGGGGCATGCTAGATGGAGTATTCTGCAGCTTAAGAAGAGTAACAATGTTGAGAGCTTCAATTTTCATCTCACTGCTCTGTTGAAACTGTACAACTATTCCTCCTGAATAGTCATCTGTGAATAGAGGACAGCTGGTACCACTTTCATTTGATCTGTATTTATTACCAGTGCTTGAGAAGTATACAAGACTAAACACCAGAGTTGCTGTATACACACTGATTCTTACCCAAGGGTACTGGCTGCACGTGTTTTGCACCCTCACTGAGACGGAAGTCAAGATAAAGCGTTGGAGTTCTGGTGTAGATTTTTGACTTTAAAAAAGACAAAGAAAACAATAAGATATTAATAAATTGTTGCAAGAATATTTAAATTCTAAGTAACATTTCCAGGATTCACCTGCTCGATGTACTTAACACACCGTTTTATCACCCTAACAACATATGCAATTTTTTATACATTAAAATACATTCCCATTTGGATTTAGGTTGTGCTGTAGCTTCCTACTGTATTTGAATTTTTTAAACAATTGCTTGGTCTCAAAATGATAGACACATTTTACTGAGTTTTTATTGTCTGTGAAACCAACATAACCAATATTTTTACGATCGTATAATAATAATAATAATAATAATAATAATAATAGTACTTACTTACTTATGTACGATGCCCTTACAATATTTTTCATTTTCCTCCATACTGAA
This sequence comes from Clarias laeviceps, assembly GCA_030014305.1. Taxonomy (NCBI): domain Eukaryota; kingdom Metazoa; phylum Chordata; class Actinopteri; order Siluriformes; family Clariidae; genus Clarias; species Clarias laeviceps. Next base: position 15,913,893 of record JAQMYJ010000023.1, read on the forward strand.
AGTTTAAACAAATGTTCTACAACAGATGTGATAATGTCTGGTTTCAGACAACACTTGGCTGCTTCACTGACATAATTTAGCTTGAGTCCTGGGTCACTTCCACTCATTTCTGCCCTGGGGGACCCAGACTCAGCCCCAATTCACATTTACAACATTAAAACACTACTTCCACCCCCTTAAAATCTGTTCCTAATTTCCTGCTTGTGTCTGATAAGTGGGGGGCTGGCTGATGATATCCTTACGCCTGTGATTTCTAGGTCCACTCAAGAAGTCCAAGTGAAAATGAGACATTAGAGAAGTGATTTCCAAAACCAAATTAAGCCTAGAAACTTAATATACTATAAAGTATAACTTCTATAAAATAGTCAAACAATTTAAGAGATGTTATGGATTTTTGTTCCTCACCTTCACCCCGAGGGCTTCACCCGAAATGACAGCCACAGTCACACCATCTTTGCTAGGCTTTGGAACCTGTCCACTCTTCAGTTCCTGGTATTGAGGTTCCACCATTTTATCTGCTTTTCGCAGGTTCACCCAAAGCTGAAGGCCCCGCATAGGATCATCTGACATAGGCATCTCTGCATGAACCACGCCTCGTCCTGCAGTCATCCACTGCCACCACACACACACACACACACACACACACACACACACACACACTCTTCAGCCAACTTAGTATGACCAGGTCCCCAAAAATCAGGCTGTAACTTAAAGTGTACCACAGAGCTCTGTGCTGTGCCAGTTCTATTCTCTTTAATCATTGATACAAGCTTCATAGTGCATTATATGTGTCTAATGATCACACAGTTCATCTTGATTGGGTGAGGAAAAAAATCATCTTCTTCTTCTTATTATTATTATTATATGCAATAAAAAAGTGGTTGATTATATTTATTCAGTGGTACATATAAATATAATTTATGTCCAATAAAAAGCTGAATGCCATAGCACCTACCTTTCTTCCTACAAAGCGGCAAATTGGACGCCTGTAATCTTTACAATAACCCAAAGAGCTGGTCTTTATTTTTATTTATTGTAAAATGAACCAGTAGAGTTTACCAAGTGCAGCTTAATGCACCCTTTGGGGTCTGCCACTCTTATTCTCTGTCACACTATGGAAATTTCCATCCATGCTCTGAGTCCTCAAGCATTACTCTGTGGTTTGAGTTATAGAGTGAAATACTGTCAGCAGCTTTCATAACTCTTGGTGGTGCAGTTGGCCCGAGTGCTTCTGGAATGAGCACAGGAGAAATGGATGCCGACATTGAAAAACACTCTGTGTGCTACAGATATATTTCAGGCATGTTTCCTCACTGACCCTTGAAACAGAATGACAGCTTTACAACATTGTAATTATAGGAAATGGCCCACAAGTATGCCTTTTTTTTTGTTTTGCTTTTTTTCAGCCCTGTGTCTGTGTGCATTCTGTGATGCCATAATATATTGTAGAAACTAGATGGTTTTAGTAATATTTTATAATTATTATTATTTTTTTTTTTAGATTTAAATTGTTGACAAAATTGCTTTTACACACTACCAGAATTTAACTGCCTGGCAGCTATGATTATCTGTGTTCTCAACCCACTATTACATCTCAATTGTGAGGATTAGGTTTCAGATCATTAGTGATCACTGATGATCTTAATTAGGTTGTGTGCTCTACCTGCAAATCGCCAGCCTCCAGTTTTCCAAAATGTCCACAAAAATCCTCATGAGCTGATGAACCACTTAGAAGGTATGTTACCTGTGAATAGAACAAATATATATAAAAATAATAGTACAAATATACAGTATAACAGATAATTTTGTTGTTCCACAAACTACTACTTCCAAGAAAAATATAGTTTGTAAAAAAATGGACTTGCGCAATAAATACTGGAACTTGTAATAATTTCTTGCTAATTAAGTCCCTGGGAATGCGCCATGTCATTTTGTTTGTGTAAAACTGACCAAAAGAAAAACGCCTTACATAAGTCCTGATTTGACATTAAAACAAAGAAGCTACTTTTCAAAAATAAATATGAGCTCAGATCAACGTGCAATACCAAGAACCTGTAAAATAGTTTTAAATCAGTAGAAAATAAACATAAAACATCCTGTACTACATTAATACTCAGTGAAACTTGTGAGAGGCAGAAACAAAGGTCAATATCTTTTCCTCCGGACGCCTGCTGACCTGAAGGAGCCGCCTGTGATCTCTGAACACAGCTGTGAGTTAGTCATGATGTTTCTGTTCGTAAGAAAACACACCTGTTCGACCGAGGCATTATGGGAACGTTGCTAAAGCACTTGTTCGCTTGAGTATCAAACCATTAAGACACTCCTCGCCAAGAAACCCTGAAAGCTTTTATGTGGAACCATAAAGCAGTATAACAAAGGGCTCCAGATAACTCCCTTTTACAAAGCTAAAACCTCTCAATAAATCCTATCACAATGCCTTGCACCTCAAGGGTGCGGGTTCAAATCCCTCCTCGGGCCTCTGTGTGCATGGAGTTTGCATGTTCTCCCCATGCTTGGTTGGTTTCCTTAGGATTAGGCTAATTGGCATTTGTATGTAGTGTGAATGAGCGTTTGAGTGTGTGTGTGTATGTGTTTGTTCGTGTCTTGCTATGGATTGACATCCCATCCAGGGTGTACCCCGCCTCGTGCTCTAAGTTTCCTGAGATCGGCGCCAGGTCCCCTGTGACCCTGTATACAGGATAAAGTGGTATAAACAATACGTGAATGAGAGTAAGTAGTTTCTGTACTAATAATTAAAGGCTTGATTATTAATATCCAAGGAATTTCACAAGACTGGAGCTCTGTGTATAAGTGTTGATTATACAACTGTCACAATGTTAAAGTAAACGCACGTTCTCCCTGCAGTCTGGTTAATATCAGATGTTGCACATGGTTTGTTTTCATTCAGACTGTTGCTTTACATGAACAGGCAGAAAAAATGTCTCCTGTATTGTAGCAGCAAGGGCAAATGATACAACTAAACCGAGTAGACAGGCACCTATATGTCCTATTGTATGACAGTACAAGTTGAAATGACCTGCTAGTGTGTGGAACATTTGAATGGAAGGCTATCCTAGCTGGGAAAATGTTCTTGACTCTCAGTCTCAACAAAAACCGTCCTAGGCATATAACACATTATGAAAAGACTTAAATCTTTGCAATACAGTTGAACATAAAGCAGGAAATACATCTGACATTTGAAGAGAAAAAAAAAAAAACATCATCCCTCATGGTACATAAGGAAGACATGTTTCAAGATACTTCCCCTTCCTGCCACCCAGGTGGTCTACTGAACACCCGTTGGCTGTCTGAACAGCTGAATCACTAAAGACCTACTGCTTTACCAAGCACTTGAACTACCACTTGAGTAAACTATTTTTTAAATCCCCTTGTTTTGGGTTTTTTCTTTTAATGCCTTACCAACCGGGTTTAAACTGGTGGCCTGATGAACTAGCAAGAGCATGTGTTTTTATAGAAACTACAAAGCATGCCGGTAAATGGCCCGGGTTAAAAGCATCTGCGAAATATTATGAAGGTAAATCAGAAAGTGAAAAAAAAAAAAATGTAGAGCTGGGGCAAGGTACACCGCAGTAAAGCATGTAAGGGATAAAAAGTGACTCAATACCAATACTAGGGAATAACATACTGCTAAGCAACTTTAAAAAATATTATTCATGTTATTACATAAGAGAACATATTCTGCAGATAGACTGGAAATAACAGGTGGCTATAAAAAGCGTTAGAGAAATAAACCTGTAAAGAAAGAAATGAAAATGATTGATTGGTCTATGACAGCAGCTTTTATTGCGTATGTCGACTCAGTGGTTATACACCGCCTCTGGTGGTGAAAATAGCTAATAGTATGCCAATAATTTTGTTTGTTTGATGATGACAAAGCGCTTCAGCATCACGATGATGCTGATGTTTCATCTGTAGCAATAACCATTATCGTGTTTCTGTGGAAAATGAAGGTCAGCAGAGGTCTTGCTGGTCCTAATGGACAGAAAGAGAGCTAACAGACTGTGGATGGCAACAAATTGGCTACTTAAGTAAATTGTTCTTTTTAAGTGAATTATACCAACAAGGACCCCCGTAATCGTTGACAGGAATAGAGGGTTTTTAGAAATATTTAAAAGCTGAAAGCTAAAAATAATCTGAACAGCTTCAGTGATGTTATTATTCCAGGTTGAAGGCTGTACATGACTGTCTTTCTGTACGGTAGAACTCTCTGGCTAACTGATTAATACAAAGATTTTTTTCGTAAGGTTGAGTATCTTACACCTCGTTTACACTCCCTGTTCAGTAATCAGAGGGTGAATCTCAGAGAAATCGGAAAAGTCGATCGGATAAAGATGACATTTTGTCTTAACACGACTCCAGCGTGTTAAAATTCACTTATACCACTCCAGCGCTGTTATTTCAGCGGTGAAAATATTATGAAACTAATCCAGGTAAAAATATTCAGTTTAGTTTTTCTAATTAATATCTATTGGTGCAGGTGTTTGTTTACATCGAGCAAAGAGTTTATTAGTAGCTTATGTTAAAGTAGATTATTAAATCCGGTACATAACATCGCTTTTACTCAACATTTTGATTTCAGTCAGGGTGCAGGTTAAACTTCAGACAGATATCTAACTACTGCAAAAGTTTCATTAAATTCTGTCCAGCGGTTGATTTAAGACTCGACCACATTTTAACGCATTCAAAACTTGTCAAACACACTGTCAAAAACTTGCAGTTTCTAATCTGGCACAAAACTGCTCCTAACTTCAACTCTACTAAACATTTTTATTTAATTCAGCGCAGGTTTAACTTCAGGAAAATATGTAAAGACTGGCAAAGTTTAATTAAATTCTGTCCAGCCAGTTTTGTGTGATGCTGAGACAAAATCTGGCTGGAACAGACAGACAGACAGACAGAATTTTTTCTGAGACAGGTTTCTGGTCCTCCAATGTATGAAACGTAAAGATATCATTGAAAGAGCGAGTTCTGACCAATGTACAGACAAAACCTCTTTTATTTATATGGAAAACGCTGAATCATGAGCCCTGCTGAAACGAACCAGCGTTCTTGTATAAGGCGATACAAGAGCGCTCTCTAGTGGCAAAACACTAACAAGGCACGACTGCTGAGTCATAGTGAGAAAGCTAGAAATGTTTGCGAATTAAAACTGTCCAAAATATCTTCTGGATATTCTTTTGTGGCAAACGACGACAAAAAAAAAAAAAAAAAATCAACAAAGCTAAATTATTTTTTAAAACAAGAAGCACTAAGTCAATTTAAAACTATAACACAGAAATCAATTTACTTAATGATACCTTTGAGAATAATTCTTGTGATAAGCTGATATGTACAGTATACTCAAATGATCTGCATCATATTGTCTAATATTTACCAGTTTCTTTCTTGGCCTTTTCTTTACCTGTCACATGAATGATTGAAACATATTAAGTTTATAATAAACCTGTGCTACACCCTATTACCTGACCTCCACCCTGCCTGTGCTCAGGTAACACCTGCACCTGGTGTATTTACAGGCACGGCAAATCCATAGCTATTGTCTTATAATGCTGGTGATTATAAAATAAAAAGATTTTTGTAAGATGTACAGTAATGCTATAAAATTAAGAATCAGTCATGAACAGAAGCCGTGTGTTACCGTCTCAAAGCCTCGGTGAGGATGGTCAGGAAATCCTGCTCCTTTACTCACACTGAACTCGTCCAACAACAGAAACGGATCCAGGTTTCTAAGCTAATGAAAAGCACAGAAGAAATAAATACACTCTTACACACTAAATATGACATCATGATTTATGACTTTTACTTCGTTTAAGACTCAATAATCTACCTCACTTCGCCCGATGCTTCTCCGAACTCTTGCCCCGACTCCTTCCGACTGCTCCACGCTTAAAACCATCTTACTCACTTTTCTTGGCTGTGTCATGTTTAATGTGCTTTCTAAAAAAAATAATCAGCAAACGTGTGCAAGAACACTCTTACCGTATACTAATCAGCTGCAACAATAACAATAATGTTCTGGAGCTCCACCAGTTAAACTTGTTGATTAAAGATCAGGAGTCGATTCTTTGATCCGAAGCATTGTGACTCGGAGTCAATTCCACAGCGCGATGATTCATCAACGTGGGGACAACATACTTGTAATCTGGGAGAGGTTTCGTTTCACATGAACAGCAGGAAATGTCCTTTCATACTCTGTACAGATAGTACAGAAGTAAAAACAACGTTAGCAGTTAAGGCTATACAACTAAATAAGCCAGGCTTAGCTAATTCATCAGTGTATTCAAATGTAATAGCCAGCGTTACCGCAATACTCATCAAATGACAGCTTTAACAAACACAAATAAGCAAAAATTAATCATGTTTTCTGCGCCACGTTTTAATTCGAAAACACTGTAGGGAATTGACTTCCGGAAAACGGAACAAGTTGTTTACATTTCGGAGGAACAGCAATTGCTCTCGCGCATGTGCATACCGGATAGGCACGCGAGCTCAAGTCACGTGTGTGGGGATTCCTTAAAGGGACAAGTCACAATTATGGTTCAACTTGTAGTTTCTTCCCATTCATTAATCTAGGAAGCTCTGTAGTCCAACTAGGGACCGTTGAGGCCATGTACAGTGGTACCTAGGCATGGGAACGCTCCCCCTTGTGAATTTTCACCTTAAGAACCGAAATTCTGCAAGAAAATTGCCTCGGCATGTGAAGCGTTTTCGCCATACGAGCAAAAGAAACGAGTCGAACCGAACACTGGCTAAGTTGCGAATACGTCCGTTAGCCATTCAAAACCTGTTTGTGTCAGTGGAAATTCAAGCAAAAAGAGTAAAAAAAAAAAACACACACGGATTCACACATTACGGGTACATTGGGAACAGAAGTTCCCCTAATGTGCATGACTTTGGACTGTGGGAGGAAACCGGAGTACATAGAGGAAACCCACCAAGCATGGGGAGAACTTGCAAACTCAATGACCCCAAGGTGGGAATTAGAATACAGACCCTGGAGGTGACCAGTAAGGTGACACCTGAGCCACCTACACCACAGAGCAGTCTGTAGTCTGTTCAGGAAGCGTTATATTCACCAAACTCTGATACAAATATGCAAGCATGATAGCATGGTTATAGAAGCATTCAGGAAAACCCTTTTGCAATATTCAAAGAGTAGGTACGTTTTATTTTGGGTAATTCAAAATAATAATAAAACATGATCAAATGTAATTCTCACCATTACATAATGTAATCATGCATTCAGTTATGTTCTTATCTGGAAACCAAAACCCAATACAGCATAAGAGCTGCACTTCTTCATTTTGACCACTAAATGCCAGTAGTGCACACTTTGTGGAAAGGCTTTAGGTAATGAATCTAAGACTAGTAGCCTAGTACACTACATCTGTCTGGAATGCAAGTCAAGAACGAATGCTACTAACAGACAAGGATGTGACACCCATCACAGTGGCAAAACATGACCATGACAGGTTTATTTATTAATTCTGGACAGACATTACAATAGTCTGCAATGTAAGCTTCTCTTCCCAAATTGAAATATTAATATATTTTCAGTATCATAGCCACATGAGACCATGCATGTGAGAAATGTACTCCTCAGTCCGTGCCTTTTCCACTTTGGTGGTTTCTTTGTGCAGTTCTTCACTGCCATGTTCATCTATGATATCCCTTGCAATGCGGAAAGCTGCTGCCTGGCCTCCTGCAAGGTTCACAGCATGGGGACCAACCTGGGAATATAATTCAAAATAAACATTCAAACTTGTACATTTCTTCAGGATAAGCTGAAAAGTTTTAAAAGAGGAGAATATTATCACACTATACATAGTAAAGCTGGAAAATCAGTTACCTGAAGTGCTGCATATTGTCCCATCAGATAAACAGGACATCCAGAAGCCCACCGGAGAGTTTCTGAAATACATGGCCATCCTTCAAGCACCTGCAAAACAACAGGGATTATTTCCTCAGTAGGACATTGTCAGTATATTTTACTATGCCAAATTAGATTGGCAATATTTCGCTAGATTAAAAAAAAAGTCATTAAAGATTTTTCAGGGTTGGAAGTAGTAGGCAGCACGGTGGCGTAGTGGTTTGCACTGTGGCCTCGCTTTTCCAGGGTTGAGGGTTTAATTCTCTCCTCAGTTGTGTGTGTGTGGAGTTTGCATGTTCTCCCCATGCTTGGTGGGTTTCCTCTGGGTAGTCCAGTTTCCTCCCACAGTTCAAAGACATGCAAATTAGATTAATTTGCATTTCTAAATTATGTGTGTGTGTGTGTCCTGTGTTGGATTGGCACCGTGTACCTTGCTTTGTGCCCTAAGGGATAGGCTACTGTGATAGGCCCCTGTGACCCTGTGAGAGATATGAGGTATCGAAGATACATACTTATAGAAGATAATCAGTCTAATAAATGGTAACTAAGCCGATACTAATAAATTGATCACACACTACGGAGAAATTTGGGAACACCAATCGATGTAAACCCAGTCTTTGGACTGTGGGAGGAAGCCAGAGTGCCCAGGGGAAATCCACCAAGTACAGGGAGAACATGCAAACTCCATGCACACAGGATCAGAGTTGAGCATCTCCCAACACTGGGGGTGCGAGGCAACTGTCGATGGGTGTAACTGTCAAAGTTTCATAAACTAGTAGAATATGTCCATATTAAAGTGGTGTACTGGGCTTTTGAAGGACAAAACAACAGTACCCTTTGCAGGTAACAAAGCAAACTTCAGACTTCTAATGTCATATAAAAAAAAATAATGTTTTAAACAAAATTTCATTGACTGGCCTGCAATGCCGACCTCTTACAGAGACAGACAAAACATGCTCTTCTACTAGACTGTGCTAAGGTATGTGTAGGAGCCAAAATCATGTACTATGTCACTTTCTGTATCTTTCTGAGTCACCTCCCTCTAGTGGCTGGGCCTTCAATCTTTAAAGGCAGGTGATACTACCTGGAGGGTGTGGCCAGAGCAGGAAGCTACAGTCTTCGACCGCAAAGGCCCAAGGAGAGGCTGCTCTGTTGAACCCTTCATTCATCTTTGCAATCCTTATTTTGATTAACTTTAAGAACCAATGAGCTTTATATTTTTATTTGTTTGTAATAAACCTTTCCTTATTTCTGGACATCAAAACACTTGTGGACGTGGATTATTCTCCTTGGACAAGTGGATCAGACACTCTAGCTCAGCCACCATAGTGGTCAATAGGACAAAGATCAAAAAACCACTACAGTATGGTTAACCTGAATTGGGAAGTGCTTCTTGATGTCTGAGAGTAAGGGGTCCTGATTGACATCCAGTTTGCAGCCTGTTGCAAGCCAGATCCTGTCACCTGTCCATTTTTCACCATCACAAAGGGAGACCTTCCACCTCTGAGTTTCATAGCACCACATTGCCTCAGTAACCTACACACAGACATAATGGGTGTTTATTGGGCACAAAGACACAATGTACAACTGAGATAAAATATAACACATAAAATATAACACCTGCACAAATCAGCCCACCTGATTTAACTAATCAGCCAATTTAACCACCTTTTCCAAACAGAGGTAGGTGTGACAAAGCATGGAAAACACTAAAATGTGCAAGTCAGGAGGTTTTCCAGAGTCATGGTTGGAATCCGCTGAAATAATACATCAAGAAGCATTATAAATGGGTAAGTAAATGGGTATACCTGACAGTATGCCTTGACAAGCAGCTGCCCTGACTGAATGAAGGGCTGCAGCTGTGCATAAGCCTCTGGAGTCACGGCTCCTCCTTTACGTGCCTGCTTGATCATTGCTAGCCTCCTGTGCAGACTCCTTTCTCCGTAGAATTGCCGCAGGTAAGCCAGGCCATCCAGCTTGATGCCATGCTCAACGTGCGAGTAGCGGCCAATCAGACTCTCCACATCTCCAACATCAAACTGCTTGAGCTGGACACATAAAGGTGGAAAATTAATATTATCAGTACCTTTAAGGTACTCTAAGGTAGTACCCATGCTTATTAATGCACGTATCCAATCTTCCAATCATATAGCAGTAGCACAGTAGAAACATATACAGATCAAGAGCTTTATTTAATATTCTTTAGTGTTTGCACAGAATTGTACAAAGAACAAAAAAACATCAAGTGTGTGGCAGTTCTGTATTGCCTTGTTGATGAGTGAGGTCAGAAAAGAATGGTTTGATCAAGGGTAACTCTTTACGATGCCTTAAGATAAACACTTCTCAGTGAGCCAATAGGATAAAAAGGATTCACTTTGCTAGGGACATAAAGAATGGACTGTGGTGCATTGGAAAAAGGTCATGTGGTCTGATGAGCATCATACGGGAATCAAACTTGGGATCTCAGAGAATAAAATTTACTATACAGTATGTGCTTTCATTCTGGTACTCTGATGCTTATAAGCACTGACTTTAACAAGCACAAATACTATCCTGGAGCTTAAAACTCCTTGCCATCATGTGACATAGCACTGCTAGGATTGACTACAATTGGGAAAAGATGACCACAGATAGACCAACAGTACAAGGAACCCCACTAGCCATAATTATGCATAGCTCAATTCTAAACATAGTTTTCCGTCACAACATTTGTTGTGTTTGTTTGCATACTGTCAGAAGATACAGTACTTTGCAGCCTTTCAGATGTGGGTAATGACTCACAATTTAAAACTGAACCTTGACAAAACAGAAATTATTTGCATGCCAGCTAAATGTGTACAGCACATTAACATTGCTGCTGTTTTCACCATTCAGTTTTACGAACTCTTCAGAGTTACGAAAAGCCTTCCAACCAAACTGCTTAGAAACTGATCCCTAAATTTGGGAATTCCCTGAATTGATATTTTGCATTCTGTAACAATTCCCCGTAGTTGCCTTTAAACCTAACTCATTTATACCGTGGAGTGATCGGAAACTAGGAAAAAAAGGAACATTGTTGTGGTATGGTACCAGTTCTCGCCATGCACTTCTCCAGCTCCATCACTAGATGGTAATTATGATAGTGATGGTGGAACATATTTGCATGTTGCTCTATGCTGATATTTTTGTTTGGTATATAGGATAGGTCATGGAAATTAGTTTGCCCATTCTTCCTGGAAAGTTTATGTCATATTACCTGCACATGTTTGCGCAAGACCCAGGTCACTTGATTTGCACCTTGTTGCAGAGCCATGAAGATGATGTGTGCGCTGGTCAGGCCTCCACCAATCACCATTACTCTCTGGCTCCCATGGCATACAGCAGGTGGGCCTGGGATAGTACAGGATTGAATTTTCTGATCAGTTGTTTTTTCAGGTAACTTTTTTAGGTAATGTTGAAAACAAGCTTACCTGTCACACAATTGCCTTTATCCTTATGTTGAGACATGAAGTGCATTAGTTTCACTGTGTGCTGCAGACTCTCTTCAGGGTAATTCTCTGCGATTGCGCTTACCCATGGAGGAATATTTGCCATCTGTTCTCTGGCGGGTCCTGTAGCTAGAACCACCTTTTTGGCCTCAAGAGTTTCTCCAGTGTCTAGAGTCACTCGAAAGAATTCAACTTTCTTTTGTTTTTCAGAGAGAATTGGAACAATTCTGTCCACAGTGCCTTTGATGATGATCCGGTCCAGGTTGTAAGAGCACACCTGTTTGAAGCAGTGCTGTACTAAATACACTGAAATATGTGTTATATGCTGCCTTGCACACAATCTGTCCCAGTAACTTTAAATAAGGTTCAGTGTGTGTACAGTACGTCATCTGTTTTAAAGTGTCAGTTGGTACCATCGTGACTTTCTCCACTTACAGATTCATTGTTGCTTCCCAGCATTCTTTGATTCATTTTTTTATACCACTTATCCTTACAAGGTCGTGGGAAGCCTAGAGCCAATTCTAGGAGGCTTAGGGACGAAGTTGGGTGCACCCTGGACAGGTTGCCATTCCATCACAGCGCAAACACATACACCCACTTATTCACACACTGTGGGTAATTTGGAAATGCCGATTAGCCTCTTCATAACTTTGGACTGTGGGAGGAAACTGAAGCACCTGGAGAAAACCCACAAAGTAGGGAGAGAACATGCAAACTCCACATACACAGACCGAGGTGGGAACTGAAACCTCGACCCAGAAGGTATGAGGTACCAGGCCAACCACTATGCCTCATTTCCCAGCAATCTTTACTTAAACATTTTAAACATTATGGTTTAATTCTATTCTCCATGTGCACTTTTATTAATCATTGGTAATTGAACCACTCACGCACACCATACATTTATGTTGCATAAAACGTATGTGAGTATGCTAATTTCTTCTTCCCATGCCACACACATTTGTTCAGTGTTAATAACTACATCCATCATATTGATCCATGCCACACTGACCCCAGACCTGCTCCTTGAAGAAGTCCACACTAAGCTGAGTTCCAGGTAGGCTAAAATATAAGTTTTTCTGCAGTCCTTGTGCAGCACTGAGAAGCTTCCTGTTTTGCTTGCCAAGGCGTCCATCATTAAAAAAGGCATTCTTATCCAGAATGTAAACCCTCTCAGGGAGAGAGTGAAGCTCAGCTACACGATCCTCTGCCAGCACGAATTCTTGCAAGGCTTTCTGGGATTGTACACAAGAACAATATTAGTTTTTTTATTGTTCAAACAACATTTTAATAGAGCTGTTTATAGAGCTGTTTATGGCATTGATAACTTGCTTTTGAATGAATTTAACAAGTCAGAAGGCTGCTCTTACCTTATTGAGGGGGTTTGTATGAACGAGCATGTGTGAGCGAAGATGAGGGATGTTGAGGGCAGTGAACTGGCTCTCCCACAGGGAAGCCCATTCTCCATAGGAATCCACTACCTTGAAGTTCAAAAGAGGGCATGGAGCACGTTCCAGGTCCTTATGTAACTCTGATCTTGTACCTGTGGAAACGCAATGGATTGTGTAAACAGGTATAGAGTACCTTTGGTGGAGTTGTGTATACGAATGTATTGTGAAGCCATGCATGGATCATTTTTATTAACTAATGATTATAAACATAAAAGTGTTTGAGATCAGATCAAGCTAACTGTATAAGGATTAAACATACCAACTGATCTCCTTTTGCTCTTGGTCCGTCCAGTTTTGGAATTTGTCTTGCTGAGCTGTACCCCCTGAAGGATTTCTACATTGGAGGAACTGACATGCTGCTGGGGGTTCAAGAGCAGGGTGGCCAGAATGAGAGCATGAGGACCTGCTCCAACTATCAGCACATCCAACATCTCAGAAAAACAGACAGAAAAACACCTAGAATGTGAGCCAAGTTTATTTCAAAAGGGTAACGACGAGCATCTAGACTAGTATCACTTGTGATAGAGACTATTTTGAGTAGCAACTTTGTATAGAGGAAGAGTAACTTTACCAACATGTGCAATTTGAATCACCTATGTCAGTTAAGAAGAAAAATTATGGCTACTTTTATATTACTTTTGGTACCGTCTTCATATTCTATGTTAAGTAAGGTATTAAAGACTAAAGAGCATCTCCTATATTATTCCATGTGAATGGCGGGGTTTTGCTAGCTGGCACTGCTGTAAGAAAATGCATCAACACATTCTGGCTAATCAAATCTCAGAGTTCAACAGCACTGTGAAATTATACAGTATAAAGGGATAAAATTATTTAGTGAGAGGATATTACCTGATGAAGCATTTTCAATGTCAGAAACAGATAAAAAGAGAACAAGAAACAGAGACCTGTTGAGACAAATGAAGTTTTTAAACAGTCTGCATGAGACTCCTGTAACTCTAGCTGATGTTTCTTTAGATATACTAGACTCTCATTGGCTCCAAGAGTTTAGTGTCAGAAGTAAAAATAGCTATGCCATACAACTGAGAGTCAAAATTTAGATGGTCACATGCAAACACAATTTGGTTTTAACTGTTAACTAACCAGAAAGACAAAAGCATTTTACTTCTCTTTGTTTTATGCAATAAGACGTCAAATGTACTATTATACATTAAATAATATGTTTGTATGTTATTGTTGGTAAAAAAAAAAAAAAAAGAGTTAGAGTAATCTAGGAAAGTAAAAGAATCAGTTAATGCTTGTTGCAAGTTTGTTGTAGTGTTTTATTTCTCTTATACCACAATTATCTGCTAAAGTAAAATGTATTCAAAACTGGACAATGATAGATTTTATGCATTTATAGATATGTCCAATATAGTAAAACAACCTTGATAATGTTCTTGCTTACATCATACGCTGCAATATACCACCTTCAAATATTCCCAATTTATGAAATCTATTTATAGCATTTCTTACAGGCTTAAAGTCTGCAATAAACCAAATATACTTTATGATTATTTCTTAGATTTTTTAAACACATTTTAAGCTTGAAATCATTGAATATACTCTTTTTTTTTTTAAATATTCATTTATATAAATTATCTCCCAAAAGAATAAGAGACTGAATAATATTTTTACTTGATTTGGAATAACCTTACTATTATTTTGAATGACATGGTAAAACATTGTAAAACATTGTCTTCTGACTCATTACAATCTACCAAGCTCCTTAAGATAGCAAAACTCCAGACTTATAGTAGTTCTCAGAATATCAAAATCTACAAAAGGGGGGTAGAGCGTTTTCATATTTAACTCGTAAGCTTTGGAATAGCCTTCCAGACAGTGTTCGGGGCTCAGACACAGTCTACCAGTTTAAAAGTAGACTCAAGACACATCTCCTTAATATGGCATATGCATCCCAAAACCTCAGACTCCAGTACATCTACAGTAAATGCTCACTCCTATCTAGTGCTGCTAATATCCTGAACAGCATTTACGCTAATTCTTTTTCCACCTATTCTTCCTTTCTCTGCCCATCCCGAGGCATCTGGAGATTGTGCCAGCTCCAGTAGGCAGAGGCCAACCCTGAGAGGATCTTGAGGCATCCAGAGAAGGACCGGCTCCAGCTGGATTCTGCTTCATGATGGTTTGGATCTACATATGCTGTCCTCTGCACCTGCTGACTCGTCCCTGTGCTAAACTGGACTCCATGATAACTTGGACAACTTCTGTTATACTAAACGTCCAGCAGCCTAACACATATGATGTCGTTACACAGTATAATTCCTGTTATCCGTTATCACCCAAATGAGGATGGGTTCCCTGTTGAGTCTGGTTCCTCTCAAGGTTTCTCTCTATTGCCATCTCAGGGAGTTTTTCCTTGCCACCATCGCCCTCGGCTTGCTCATCAGGAACAATCTCATTATTATCTACACACATTTTTTCTCACTCATGCACACTTCCATAAATTTTCTTTTCCTTTGGTGAAGCTGCTGTGAGACAGTGACCATTGTTAAAAGCCCTATGTAAATAAAATTTTATTGAAAAGCCTGTTATTGTGCTTTAGCCATGCAAATATGAAATTTAGTATTAATAATAGTGTTGGTTGAGTGTTAAAAAAAAAAAATCAGGCATCAATCAACAGCGTGTTTGTGGGTTTTTAGTAAGGTTATAACAAAGTTCAGAAATCCTGTTTGGAAAACGGGAGACATAGCATAGCAGGCATAATGCAACAGCTTTCTGCACACAACTCATGGATCTCATGTCTCTTGTACACAAAGTGTTGTGTGTCTCCAGTGTGTTGTAGCATTTTCTCTTTCCTCAAGCTTATTTTGCAAATGTAAGTGCATCAAAAACTTCTTTTCTTCTGTGTTTTCTCACATGGCTTTTTCTGTCTCTTAAAGTAAATAAGACAAAATGTATTGCAGCTTAGAGCTAAACGGTGGCGTAGGAGTTAGTAAGTACTATATGGCCTCGCAGTAGTCGAGGGTTCAGTCGCTCCTTCACATCTGTGTGTATGTTCTCCCTGTTCATTGTGGGTTTTCTCTGGGTACCCCGGTGTCCGCCCACAGTCCAAAGACATGCAGATTAGGTTAACTAGCGTTTCCAATGTGTGGCGTGTGCGTGCTTGTGTGCCCTGTGATGGACTGGCACCCATCCAGGGTGTACCCGTCTAGTGCCCCAAGTCCCCTGGGCTGCCTGTTTCCCTGAAGAGAATAAGCGGTATAAAAAAACAGAGAGTCAGAGGGAGAGTGAGTATTGCACCTTGTCATGTTACCCAGCAATCAACAAACCTTATTTTGTTTAATTGTTTAAAGATTCTACTGTATTGGAGAACTTCACTGCTTTCAAAAAAATGCTAAATTAATGCCTTTTCATAAATGCTGTTAAAATGTGGATTTTTATCCCCCATCAGCACAGAACAATGATCAAATAATTTTATATGGCATATTTAGTGTCCACAAGTATTTCCCTGTGGAATTAGTTGTCAATATTATGGAGCATCTGCTATACAGTACATGTCCCTGTGTATGAGCTGTTACTATAGAAACAATAAATTTACATCTAGAAAAATTTGGGAAAAACTGAATGCACAAACAGTAGCCGTTCTGTAGTAGTAGTTGTTGTTTGTGAACATCTCGTCTGACTAATTTACTGACCAAAAATCTGGCATAAGACCAAAAGAGGATATTCATTTACTGTATTGGACAGGTGAAACAGGTAGGTGTGAGCTTCAGACAAAGACAGTGTCTGTGCTTCCTGAGAGTGGTGTCAGGGCCATGCAAATACGCTAAGCAAACACTGCCCTCAAGCCACAATGAAGCCTTTGTAATCCAGCATGTTTGTCAGAGCAGTTATCAGAATAAACTAAACCAACGGGTACACTAAAATCTGTGGTGAGAAGCTAGACGGATCATTTTTCTGCCTGCAAAGGTAACTGGATATTTTTCCTTTTTTAATGAAAAAGAAATTGATGTATGCATGTAGTCAATTGTTTAGCAGCAAAAAAACTGTTATCAGGTGAATGCATTCGGATATAAACCTTTACATTAATGTTACTGGATGTAAAGGTAGTTCAGTTTGTCAAATTATAATTATAATATTATGATAAACTAATTATATGGTTACTGAAATTACGTCTGCACATTTTTATTCATTTCCAGCTTGACATTGTCTTGTTTTATTGAAATACTTTTGTAAGCTTTGTAATTCTTAAAAGGAAAAAAAAACTTTGAAATAAGAAATACAGTTTGAAGTATAAAAAAAGTTTATAAATAGGTTGAATTATTTTAC
The DNA here is from genome assembly GCA_030014305.1 of Clarias laeviceps. Classification (NCBI taxonomy): domain Eukaryota; kingdom Metazoa; phylum Chordata; class Actinopteri; order Siluriformes; family Clariidae; genus Clarias; species Clarias laeviceps. The sequence goes on from JAQMYJ010000023.1 coordinate 15,930,992, forward strand.
ACAGAAAATAGAGAATATTACATTTATCATATTCTGAATATTTTCACTTTCTAGTAAATATTTTGCCATGAATCCTAAATCTGAATAGCAATGCAAACAGACATGAAAACAAATAAAATGCAGTTGTCCTTATGTGTTTATTTGTTTATTTACATGTTGTCCGTATTTTCATTAGTTTTCTGAACTATGAATAGAGGAAATAAACTGATTGTCTGATTTAAAAAAAATTGATTGGATATGTGGATTGCTTTTATTTCACTTTTTGTGCTTTAAATGTTCAGACGTTATTCCCAGATCTGTCTAAACCTGTGTGCGTATGTGTTTATTTGGGAATGTGCAGTGCCTGTGCCAAAGTGGCCCAAATGAGTGAAGGAGTCCTTAAGGAAGACATCTTGCTAAAGATGTCCCAGCAGAAAAAGAAAATATCTCCAAGGAACTATAAAGAGCGGCTGTTCGTTCTGACCAGACAGGCTCTCTATTACTATGAACTGGAAAAGGGGGTAGGCCTTCTACATTCCAGGGTTACATGCAAGATACTAATTAACTTATTTTATTGATTTTATTGATTACTCAGATGCTACTGTATGTCGTCTATACATGTTGTGTGTAGACATTTAAGAACATTTGCAAGATAGCCAAGAGCATAAAACATTTTACATTACACTATTATTTTGTTAATACTAATACCAGGCAGCATGGTGGCTTAGTGGTTAGCACTATCGCCTTGCACCTCCAGGGTTCGATTCCCTCCTCCGTGTGCATGGGGTTTTCATTTTATCCTCGTGCTTGGTGGGTTTCCTCTATGTACTTCCTCTGTGTTACCTCCCACAGTCCAAAGACATGCAGATCAGACAAATTGCCATTCCCAAATTGCCCATAGTAAGTGTGTGTGCCCTCTGATTGATTCGCACCCTGTCCAGGGTGTACCCCGCCTTGTGCCCTAAGTCTCCTGGGATAGGCTCCAGGCCCCTTCAGGATTAAGAAGTATAGACAGTGATTGAGTGAGTGAGTGAGTGAGAGTACTAATACAGTAGCTTACTAATTGCTATTAATCGATAATTATTGTTATTCTTTATTCTGTTGTTGTTAAAAACTAATGCAGGAAAGAATATTATAGAAATAATAATTGATTCTTAAAGTAAATTGCATTTTGTTAGTGTTGTTCTGTATGGGTTATATGTTTTGCAGAAGAAAAAGAAAAAAAAAGGGTCAATTCTGACAGAAAGTATCTGCTGTGTGGAGAAAGTTGATCCAGAAATGAATGCCCCTGTAGAAAGAAGCTTCCCTTTTCAGGTTCCTTTTAACACACACACACACACACACACACACACACACACACACACATATATATATATATATATATATATATATATATATAGAGAGAGAGAGAGAGAGAGAGAGAGAGAGAGAGCACATACAGTACATTCTCCATCTACATATGGTTTGTTGATATAATTTGGAAAATTAATGAATAAAATAACTATCTCACTACACTATATGTAAATGAAGTGTGTAAATCAAACCCATATGTAGTGCTGACATTTAGTTTGGGAATCTGCTCTAAGTGATTAAAAAAAACAATTTACTTGTTTCTCTTGTGTAAAAAGATTGACATGAGGCCCATGTAAACAGTGACCAGCACTCTGGGCTAGAATACTGTTTTCCACACAGGATTTGTCAGCCATATAAAAGTGCTCTACATATTTTCCTGGTTAATTGCACTTGTGAGAATTACTTTTTTCTTCTTTTTTTTTGACTATTGGCTCTTCAGTGAAAATCTCCCAGGTTGCCAATGCTCACTTCCATCAACTGGGCTCAGCTACAGTTTTTTTGTTTTCCAAAAAGAATCCTTTGTATAGCATTGATGTTTGGGGATTTTTGTGTAAGAATCTTTGAAAATCTTCTAAGTTCTTAATGAAACACAATTATTAGTGTGAAACTGCTTCAGGAAACCTGTTATCTCTCCCTTTCCTATGCACTTGAAGGATCACTTACTGTAGTTGTTCATTTGATAACACTAGCTACTTTTTTTCTATCCAACCACCTCTGCAATCATAGCAGTCGACAAATTTGGTCAGTATTCTATTATTTTAAATGCAAAGATTAGCCTCATTAGCTTACATTTAATGAGCTAATTTGATAGGCAATGTAAATGTAAGTGTAAAACTACAGTAGTTAACATAGGTGGCCAGCTTTAGTCATTTCAGGGAATATTGTTGGCTATGTAGTTTAATGAATAACACTTGAAGTTTAGAAATTACGCATACTAGCTTATTTTTTTCTGCCAGAAAAATAATGTTGGCAATTTAATAGTGTTAAATCTTCATATTTTTGTGTGTAATGTTACCCATCCATATATTATATTATGAATACTAATGTAAGATTATGAAGTACTAGACTTGTTTCTGAGGCTTGATGTACTGTACTTCACTCTTTGGCAGGGATGATCCTGAGAAAAAGCTAGGTTGTTCTAAAATTTCTAATTAAAGAAAGAAATAAAAATCTAGCATAATGTATTATAAAATAACCCAGTAAAATTATCCAACCTGCTTAACCCAGCATTTTATGTGTGTGGTCAAGGAGTGTTACATTTGACAATAGTGTTACAGCAGCTTTGACAATAGTTTCAGCCACAAAGCAAGTTATAGACTTCTTCGTCCAGCATATGCTATAGGCACTTGAACAGATTGAGATTGAAGTCATGTATCTCAAACCATTCCTGAACACTTTTTGCATTGTGGCAGGCTGCATTATATTACTGTAAAAGTCTAATGCCATCAAGGAATTTGAAGAAGGGGTGTATGTACCCAACAAATTTGGGGTAGATTGTTTGTGCCAAAGTATCATCCACGAAAATGGCAGGACCCAGGAATTCCCAGCAGAACAATCCTTAGAGCATCACACCGCCTCCCTTGCATAATGCATCTCTGTACTATCTTTTCCCCAGGTAAGAGATGCTGATGCACCCGAGTCTCCACATGATGTAAAACATTTTTTCAAAAAGGTGATTCAACAGAGCAGGCCACCTTCTTCTATTGCTCCATTGATGGACAGGGGTTAGCATAGGCACTCTGAATAGTCTGCAGCTATACAGCAGACTGTGATGTACTGTGTGTTTTGACACCTTCCTATCAAAATGTTACCTTTTTTAGCAATTTGCGCTACAGAAGCTCTTCTGTGGGATTGGACCAAATGAGCTAGCCTTTGTTCAACACTAATTAAACTTTGGGTACCTACAGTATGACACTGTCACAGATTCACTGGATGTCCTTTTTTGGACATGTTTGGTAAGTACTAAATACTGTGTCCTGGAAAAAATAGCTTGTGGGACGTGTTATTTGAGATTATCTGAAACAATCATCTAGCCGTCACAATTTAGTCATTGTTAAAGTTGCTGTGATCCTTACGGTTGCCTATTTTTGGTTTCCAACACATTAACATAGAGAACTGACTTTGCACTGACTGCATCATATACAACACCCTTCTGAGTGAAGTGCTATTGTTATGAGATTATCAATATTTTCACTTCATCTCTCAGTGGTTTTATTGTTATGACTGACTGGTGTACAGTGGTGGCAGGAAGTATTAAGACAAAAGGGAAATTCAATGTTTAGATGACATTATATGTATTTTGAAACAATGACAATCAAGATAATGTAAATGATTAGTTTTTTTACTCAATGAAATTGCTATACAACAATCAATATGTTAGTATGAAGTTCATTATTCTTCAAAACCTAGTGTTTCCGGCTGGGCATAGAGTCTAAAAGATGTCTGCAGTACTCTGGTGTCAGCCACTCAATCTTGATTGCTTCCTGAAGATCATGTGTACAGAAGACAGGTTCTTGATTGCTATGACATTCTTCACCATTGTCCAACAGTTTTCTATTGGTTTAGGTCTGGAGATGAATACCATTGTCACATAGTGACAGTTTTTCACTAGATTTTCAGTAATTAGCAGAACTCTTCAGGCAGGTAGGATATATTTGTAAAATCACCTGTTTTGTGCAGAGGGAGAACTATAACACATGGCATACTGTATGTTGTCTTAATACTTTTGCCCACAACAGTATATGAATGCGATGGCTTTAATTTGGCTTTTTTTTCTATAGATAGAGCTCATTCGCAGGGGCTTGTTTAACGATGAATGCCGTCCCTGATGAAACCCTCCCATTTTATCCAGTCTTGGGACCGGCACTGCATCTAGTGGGTGGGAATCGGACCTACTGTAGGGCTTCTGCCAGGCAGGCTGGAAACCTACCACCAATTCTCTAAATGGCCAGCTTTAGTCATCTCAGGTAATCTTTTGTGGCTATGTAATTTAAAGAATAACACTGATGTGAAAAAATTTAAAATCTTCATTTTTACCACACACTAGAGGTATACCCGTTTTCGCTGTAGACGATGCTGCCTACTGTTACAGTCGGTGAGGATTGTCTGTCTCACGCTTACAGTATGTTATAAAATTTTGCCAAGTTTCTGTCATTGAATGTCTCCAATGACAGAAACTTCAAAGTCGCTCTGGATAAGAGAATCTGCCAAATGCATAAATGTACAAGTTGATGATGACGCTGCCATTTGGTGAGGAAACCCGTGATACGCTCACAGTAGGACATAACACTTCATGATATGCTAGATAATCTCAATAAGATTTAGAAAAAAATACAAATAAAAACAAGAAAATATGTAGATTAGCAGGAACCTGAGGGATACATTGTGTGTGTATTGAGCATCCAGAAGCAGGCGCTGTAATGCTCCCTCTCCAGCTCGTACACCCCCGTTCCTCCGGCGCAGTGGTACAGTCCAGGCTCTGCCTCTCTCCCTGTGGAGTTGTTGCTGAGGAGCTTTCAGACTTTAGGGCAGAGAAAAAGAGAGCGCTAGAGAGAAAGAGAGTGAAGCGGGCGGTGACATGGCGCTTGGAATGACTGCCCGTTATCTCAGGAATAACGTTAACCCGAATCAACCGGCCACGAATTTTACTCTTCTGATTCTTCTCGGCGTCGCATGCGGTAAGTGTTTATCATTCTTTTAATTATGGTGTAACTCCATTTTACACAAAAGTGGCTGTTTGACAAACTATACCCAATGCACACAACTCACTCAGCTGTGTTAACTCGATTATTGGACAAGAGACTAGCACACAGTGTTTTTTGTCGTTCTCTGTAATCACTATTTTCTTGGACACAGGACTGGATTCATGTCCCACGTTTGGGGCGCGCGCATGATGTCCAGCCATGTGGACATATCGGGGAAAAAGTTGACGGCGTGGATATACTCCTGTCCAAACTTAGTTTGCACAACCCGAATAGTTAGTCATGCGTGTTTTATTTTCTTGGTACTTTTTTTTTTTTTTTTAAGTTTTTTTTTTCTCCCTCCGTTAATTCGCGGCACGAGCCCGTGTGTGTGTGTGTGTGTCGTGCAGAGGAATCTCGCGCGTTGATTGTGTGACCTCCGGCTGCCATGGCGACGGATCTGAACCCTGAACCGCAGACGAGCTCGCGAGCTACACCAGCACTGTGAGAGGGTGGCGGTCAAGCCGCACATCTGACCTGCTGCTGGACGGAGCTCTGAAACTACGCCAGATTTACGCAAAGCTTTTATCCTTCACATCTGCTCTCGGTTCTCGCATTCCTACTTGCACGTGCAATTCCAATTCGAGTTGTATTTCCCCTGACATGATCGTTCACACTAGCGTTTAGACCTGTTACAAACTTTTTTTTTCTTTTTTTTCCCTTGATCAAGTCCTTCATGCAAGTTTAGTTGTTGTAAGTAGCAGCTGGAGACTAAAAAGCATCAATCCATCACAGCAGGTATATTCAGTTTAGTTTTGTTGCAATGAGTCAGTCTTATGAACCTCCAGCTATGAACTTCCAGTGGAGGTCGATGGTGACCATTGTATTTATTCCTATTTTTAGGACCATAGTAGGATATCCGGGCAACATTAACATGCTCATTCACACGCTACAGGCAATTTGGGAACGCCACTTGGTCTAATCTGTATCTCTTTGGACTATGTGAGGAAACCCACCGATCACAGGGTGAACATGCAACCTCCATGCACACAGACCCCGAGGAAGGAATTGAACCTGAACCCTGGAGGTGCAAGGCGACAGTTCTAACCACTAAGTTAATAAGCCTTTATGAACTTACAGTATGATGTTTTCGCACAGTGGAGGAAAAAAAAATCGGGATATTTATAAAATCATGATACTTACCGAATTGCAAGGCTGATTGAATTCAGCACCTTCTGTAGGTATCGTGATGATATCGTATCGGGTGCTGCCAGGTGATTCCAATAAATCTTAATTATTTAATCTTCCCAGTAAATCACAGCTGAAAATGACTTTTTATCTAATTTAACGATGGAGTAATCTGCAGAATACTCGATTAAACTAAAATAATCATTAGCTGCAGCCCTAAAATGCAACCCCACATAAGATATATCTCAGGAGAATTTACATTGACCATACAGATTGTGTTATATCCTGCAGCAAAAGAGTCTTAATTATAAAGACACTCCAGAAAGCACTTAATCGTTTGTCTTCCATTGAAACCAAAATGAGGGTCAAACACAATGATGTTTAAAAAGATGCGTCAGAGAAATGATGTTATTTAGTTTTATGTTTTATTTAGTTTCAAGGTAGAGGCTACATGCAGGGTAACGTGACCTACTAATGATCGCATTTTCACGGCCACACCCCACTCAAAAAGCATTTATGGTTAAAAAAAAAAATTAATAATTAGTATGTATTGGTTTTTGTGTCATTGCAAAGACTGAAGAATTTATGTATCTGTCTGAATGGATGATAATTACTACAGATGATCTGCAGCATTACTTTATACACACACACACATTTGGAAGTATAATTCCTCCCAAATGGTTCTAAATATAGAAAAAGTAATATGATAATATTATACAGGAATTTTAAATGTTTTTTTTTTTTTTTTTTTAAGTTGAGTATTCTTATGAAAGAGTAAGTGATTATCTTTAGTTTCTGTAATTTATTTGTAACTTTTGCCTTTTCTGTTAACAGTGATGTGTAGAATTAGGTTACACGTAAATACGATGGATTGGAGTAACTTGATAGATCAGACAGCACTGTCACGCCTGCTGTCTAAGCTGAGAGAAATGTCAAACAGCACAATTTTACATCATTGATGATATATAAATAATAATTTATTTAAGGAAGCATGGAATCTGTTGCCTTCAGCCATTCCCTGTTTGTCCTCTGTGTGTTTTCATAATTACACTTGATGACCTTTTAAAAAAAAAAAATGGTCCCCCAAAAAAAAGAACAAAAGTCTGCACAGCTTTAACATCTGGAAAAATGTCTTGAAAGTGTCTGGAACCATCATTTTGGAGAAGCAGATATAAAGTGATGTTATTTAACTCGGGTCTATTTTGTGGCAAAATGTAATTAAACTTGCTTTTTGGTTCCTGGTGTAGGGAGAATTACTATAGTATAACTGCTTCACTCAAACTGTAACTAGCATCATAAAATGTCAGTTTTATTTTAAAACAACGTTCACCTTTATGGTAAGTTTCATTCATTCTCACCGATGAGAATTAAAATTACTTGGACAAATATTCAGATGCGTTTTGGATTTCAGTGCAATCCGGGTTTGAAACTCCCAAATCAAAAACAATAGTTTATCTATTTTTACGCTTTAGGCCTGCATCATGGTTGGTCATTAACTCCACATTCCTTTTTTAAATAACAAACAGACTTGGCGTTGACTGGAGTGTTGCTTAAGTGGATTCTGAGTCATACAGTTCTCTTTTAAAAACTACCCCCCAAAATGTTTTATTGCTTAAAATAATGTGATTTTTACACACACACACAGAGGACTTCCCACCTGTCACCAAACACGGGCAGCCCGAGTTGCTTTCTTTAGTGACCGAAGGAGTAATGCGTCACTCTGGGCCTCGTTTCCAGCTGCTGGGTTTGTATAAACACACCAGTGCCTTCTGTCAGGCTGAGCAGTTTGTTCAGTTTTCCCACCTGATATTTACCCCTGAATTCCACCATTGTCCATGCTGGTTTATTGGACTCAAACAGTGTCACCTCTGTGTGTGGCCACCTGGCTGTTTAAACATTTGTCCACGGATTTGGGATGTTTGCAAGCCACGCTTGCCTTTTCCTTAGTTAAAGTGTACTCTGACACTGATTGTGCAGGTATTGTGGTCTGTATGTGGATTTTATGGTTTAATGAGCAGTGACCTTTGTCCTAATGTCCTCTATGTTCAGATTGTCAGAGACATTATAAACGATTTAATGTGAAAAACAACATGTCTCTTGTTAAATTATAGCACAAAATCTAAAAATAAAGTGTAAAGATTTGGGGGCCTGGCATTTATAGAAAGCGACGTCTTCAGTGGTGTCTGTCTGTCTGTCAAAGCAGAGTTACTGGAGTTATTGTTTTACATGGAGATCTTTTAATCTGCAAAAAAGTTGTCTTTTCCTTTCCTTTTTGTTTGATTACAGAGACGGATATTATTTATTTATTTATACAAGTATTTATATATTTTAGGAACTTGACCCGTCTCTTTCCTTTAAGCTCATTAACAATGCTGCAATTTTCACATTAAGCATTTGTTGAAAAATGTTATCCCCTTGTCCATGCCTGTCTCTTAAGGAAAAGCATAAAATCTCCATGCTCAAAGGTCAGGATAGTCCCAGAACACACGTCTCTGTCAGCATGACCCCGGGCCCGACAGGGTCGGCCGCTGCGGCTGCCTCCTGCAGGTGTTCCCTCACAGACCTGGTCATTAGCTGCTCTGGCATGAATGATGGCAGCAGGGGAAAAAGCAACAGGGCGGGGGAGCTTTGAAACCACAAACCTCAGCGTCTTCCTGTTGGTCTATTTCGCTGCACACAATCTCCTCCTTAGACCTAAAGTATGTACACTCCTTATTTTATAGCGCCAGTTAGGCCTCTGGGGTAGTTGTCATATTCCGGAAATGACCAATGTCTCATCTCAGGATGCTAAGTCTCAAGTATTGAGTTAATTTTGGCCTGTGCATTACTAATGGATCAGATGTGATGAGTCTAATCCACTGCTTTATTTGTCATCTGTGCCATGAATGGTTGGAACATTGTTTCACTGGTACATTGGCTTGGTAGGAATATAAATTTTCATCATATTATATAATGTATTATTGAGCATTTGAAAGTGTTTAATAATATTTAATAATAATAATAATGAGGGAAAAAATTATACACAATATCCCAAACACATTTTTCTTTTTTTTTTTCTGGCCAGTTTCTTTGTCTCAGTCTTTTATTTGCTTTAAAGAAAGAGATATTTCTACAACGTTGAAATCAGGTCTGTCCCCAGCTGAAACAGAGCCCGCTCAAGCTGAGCTTTTTTTAATTAAGGGCAGCCCACAATCCATATATAGTTTTAGTTTTATAGTTGGGTGGAAGTATCCAGCTTGTCAGTGGTTTTGCTTCAGTTGCAGTTCACTTGACAGGCAGCAGAGGGCTCTAACAATGACGAGCTGCCCCTTTAAACAGCTACTGCAATTATTATGCAATTATTAAAGTTGTGGCATTAACTTCTGATGAAGAATCAGACATTGGTATTATGTTGAAAAAAAACATAAAATCTTCCCTGATACGTACAGTACAGCAAGCTGCAGAATTATTGGCACCTTTGGTGAAGATGGCTTAGGACAAAATATCTGTGGTTAATTATCTTAGTCGGACTCTGTCAATAAAAATGTATTTAATTTGATTAAAGAAAAGATTTCTAAGCCAATATCTATCAAAATATGTTTTAATACAATAGCGTCAGATTTATTGGCACCCCTAGAAATCTCACTGAGGCATTTTTTTTAATTTTTTTTTTTAAACCCTGAACGCCTCATATAGCAGTGTTCATAATCAATCTTCCATGAGGCAAATGCTTAATTTAAGTGTTTTGTTCTTAGTTTACATATAATGTATACATTTTTTAAAATTTAAACTATGTTCATAGTCAATTTCACTTTGATTAAAGATATCTTTTATTACCTACGTTGCTTTTCAGCTACACGCTAGAGTAGTGCAGTGGGCATGTCGCTCGCTTCATCTTTACATAAAGGGAATGATGCAGCAGTTTAGTCCTTTAGCCCGTCCAGCTGTGTCACCTCTACATCTGTACAGTCTGCTCAAACAGATCAGCTTCTTGACGGTCATCCCTTATAATTGAGATCACTGACTATATCTGTGCTAGCAATAACACAAGACCCTGTCATGATTTCTCACAGAAATCATGGCAATACAGCTCTGACCAACATACTGAATGAGCATGCTTGCCTGAGTGTTTGGGAAGTCTTCTGTGTTTCTGATCCACTGGGGTTTAAGCATTGTGTCTCACAGGGCTAATTCCCCTAGTCATCATCAGGAGATGCATTAACAGACTCCTGATGATGACTCTTCCATCATGTACTGAATTTTAAAAGCACTGACAAATCGTGAAGGCCATCAGTCATTTTGATTGACACAGAACGAGGCATCCAATCTTGGTGTGTATGGGGGTTTGTTTTTCTCCCTTAAAATAGAACAAAAGCGTCCTAGCAGTGGCTTTAAAAGCACAGACTTTCTCTGCATGCACTCATTCAGCACCAGTGGCATAACTGCACACTTTGCTGTTTACACATGTGGTAGCATATATAGTGTAGCACTGTTTCAGTGAGCAACGGCACGCAATCACTGCAGCACAAATCATTGATGCAAACATCTGGATGTGAGTTTCCACTCATTTTCCATCAATGTGCTCGCGAGTAAGAAATGAGGAAAGAAACTTGTGCTATTTCCGAGGATCAGAATGAGCATATTAAGAGGTGGCACGTACATCAGTAGTGTTTTAGATTCTGACTGCTCAAATCCACCAGCAGTAAACATGTGAACCCTGGGGTCTGGATAGACTTGATATGAATAGACAGATTAAACAAATGTAGTTTGACAACCTCAGAAATGCCAGCAGTGTGTGCGGGACTAGCTTCTGCTACAGACCCCCAACTACACCGCTGTTTCTCCTCCACATAATTGAGATATTTATATTATACTATTAAAATGCCACAGTTTCCATCTTGCCCTGATTCTCATCAGTAGAGCTGTATGATTGAACTGATTATGCAACTTAATCTGTTGTTGATTCAATTAATTAAATCAGTTCTCAATTTAGAATCTATTCACACTTTTTAATACTACAGTCTCTGCAGGAAATGCATCTTCAAAATTGTGAGAGTATTGCTTTTTCTTCAATCTTAAATTCATGAGCGGTTTATGCAATAACACCACCTGCTGGACTGGAGTCTGATGCAAAGGATTAGAAGGGGAATATAAATCAACAAGACAGGTTGTACAACATTTAAATGTATATTAGGTATGGGAATTTCCAGTCACCTACTTCCTGTAGGATTATATACTTAACTGTATACTATACGTAGTATTATGTACTGTTGTAGCTGAACTGCCTGCCACCTAACACACTCATCAGGGACTATCTGACCCTGAAACTTAAATAATTCTTTTGATTGTGTAAACACTGCTTTGCGACACTGACAATTGTTAAAAGTGCTACACAAATGAAATTGAATTGAATTATATAGAAACTGTGATGTTTTACTTCCTCAAATGCCCCCAGAGTCTCAAAACTGAACTTGACGATGAGTGCACAGATGCGAGCACATGGACAAATGCAGCTTCTGACATGGACACGCAGGGCTTCTAATGCGCGCATGTTGGTGGTGCTTTGAGACTGGTTGAACCGCGTGTAATGACTAGGTTTTGAGCCTAATGTAGAGTTTGGAGAGAATGACTGATGGGAGACTTTTAGCATGCACGTTGATTTTTGATAATATAACACCATAAAAATGTGTCTTTGTTGCACCGAGTGGTTATTTCTGAAGCTGATCTCCTAATCATTAGTTCATGACTGATCCCTATTATAAATGTTAAAATGTATAAAAAAAAAAAAAAATCTCCCTTTTGGAGTCAGTGTTGGGATACATGATTGATACAGGAATCGATTTTTCCACATCTTTAAAATGAAATGCTTTTTGTAGTTTTTAATTAGGGCTGGACAATAATTCGATATCCATATATATCGTGATATAATTTTTTTCAATAACGGTGATACGATTTTTAAACACATTTCCGATATTTCAATATACATTTGAATACAGTGGCGGACTGGCCATCTGGAGTACCGGGAGTTTTCCCGGTGGGCCGGCCCAGTCAGCACACAAATATATAAAAAAATGACCGAAACCATAATATTGCATCTCTGAGTGTGTCGATCGCACAGGCGCCGCCGACAAAGAGCGTGTTGTTGCGGGAAAGAGAGGTTGATTTACGACAGCTGTTTACGGGAGTGTAGTCCAGTGCG
>JAQMYJ010000023.1:16002397-16018995 GCA_030014305.1 Clarias laeviceps
AGCCTTCCAGCCCATCGGCTGTCCTGCGGGTTTTATAGGTAGAAAAGCCAAATGGCTGCTCTCTGGGACTTCTAGTGTTAAAAAGTATAAATTGTTGTATGACATTACAAAAGCTTGTGTTGTCTTTATGGTCATTAGTGATTGGTGATGATGATAATATACATTCATTCATTTTATTGTATTATCATGCTCATGTTATTTTTTTCTTTTCTTTTTTTATAAACAGTTGTGACAGTGAAAATGATCTGTCACCTGTTTGATAGAAAGCAAATGCAAACAAGCAGACAAGGTACAGACAGCCCATCCCTGTCATTGACAGCCTGGTGATGTCACTCTGTGTTTCTTGCCCGCATGGGAACCTGGATCACAACTGTGGTCTGGATTCGGGATGGATCTTTTGTATTTTTAAAAGTAGATGTGTTATGTTGTGGAGAGAGAGCGTATGGTGTTAGCGCACTGGGTGATTGTATACAGAGTCCTTATGTAGGACGAGGCTGTGTACGTATGTGAGCTGCAGAGCTACTTGTGCAAACTTTGCGGGAAAGTTTCCCGTTCTGAGACAACATGGGTTTATTAATAAAACTAAATGAACTCAAACACAAACGTGAACACACATCTCCTGCTTTCTCAAATCAGGGTTAATCCTTATTTTTTTCCCCCTTTTTTCCTCTCTTTTCACTCAGTTTCTCTTTTCTTTCTTTATTTTCACTTTTATTTTCTATTCTCTCTTTTCACTTTCCCTTTTTCTTTTCTCTTTTTTCTTTTTCAGCTTTATTTTTTCTTTTCTCTTTTCTTTTCACTTTTCAGCTTTATTTTTCCTTTTCTCTTTTCTTTTTCAGTTTATGCCATACAATCAATCGCCCTGAAACGGTCGCACCCACAAGAAGAGCGGCTTGCATGAGTCATTCCACCTCAGGGCAGTACAGAGTTACATAGTTATATCTGCATTGTTCTAAAACAAAGTGTTTTTTTTCCGTTTCCTGTTGCATAATGAATCTTCTATAACGTCAGTGTAGCAAATCCAAGTTTCTCCCTGGGATTAAACCTGAAATAACATATAAGTTGGTATTAAAAAGTTTCAAGATTAGCTCTGTTCACAAAAAAATACTTTATTTATCTACACACATTTTTTACACACTATCATCTTTAAAATAGTCCCCTTGCACAGCGATACTGCACTCACAGTGTTGCTGCCATTTCTGGAATACGTCCTGGAAGTCTTCTTTTTGAAGACTTTCTGTGATTTGTGCTGGATCTCCGCAATGGTGTAAAAAAAAAAAATGGCGACATTTGAGCTGGATTTTCATCGTTGGGAAGTGGGCGAAGTCGGCATGAGCCAAATCTGGCGGGTAGGGTGGGTGCGGAAGTGAGATTATGTTGTTTCTGGCAAAAAACTCACATGTGAGGAGAGCTCGGTGACACGATGCATTGTAGTTGCAGGACATCCAGTTTATTGTTCGATCACAGATCCGGTTCCTGACCTCTCATCGTGTTCCAGTGATGTTCTTCCTCTCTTGAAGCACTCATGCCTTTTAAAAATACCTTGAATGGCCCATTGCAGCATCGCTTTAAACTTGTCATATATCTCTGTGGCAGATTTTGCCAGTTTTATACAGAATGACACGTTCACTCATTGTTCTAACTTGCTGTACATGATGAAATCGCAGACGTGGTCAAATTAGCACCAGTTATGCGGCTCCTGATCTACACAGGACAATTTCTTTTGGCACACTGACTTATGAAGGTCGATGCTTCCTGTGACTGTGCGTGCAGCGTTGTGTCTATTGGCGTGTTAGAAAACTAGTCTTGAAATTTTTGGATATCACCTCATACAATGCATTTTTCACCACCAACATAGTGGTGATGAAAATACACTTTCCTTGTTTTCAAATGGATTGCTTTTTATAATACATAACAAGACGATGAAATCTTTGGTATTTTTTGTTTTTCAGATGAAACCACCATCTATTACTACAAGTAGACTGTGTTGGAGAATCAGAGAAAAAACGTTCCTGTTGTATTGAAAATCAGTGACAATTTATAAATGGCAGAGCAGTTCTGGATGTCGATGTCGATTATAGGTAATCATATTGTGAATATGTATTCATATTTATTTTGTTTTAGGAGTCCTGATACAGCAAACACGCTTTGATATAGCTGAACTGGACAGTATGTGGAATCAATAATGTGGAAAAATGTGGAATTTATACTTAAATAAATCTATTCAACATGGCTTAATATTATAGCAGTGTTTAACATCAATAGTTATTCAGTGCAGTAGTTTACAGTTATAGTAATATATTTGACTGCTGATGAAACAAACTCATTTGGTTATATTAAATGATTTGTTTTCCAGTGCTGTGACGAGGACAGTTGTAGTAGTAGTTTATTTTCATTAATGTGTTCAAATGTCATCTTAACCAATATACTGTATATTTATTATTAAATATATAGGTAAAGATATATTATTACACATATATTTATCAATATTATTATTATTATTATTATTATTATTATTATTATTATTATTATTTAATTGTAGTCATAAATAAAAGCATGACTGCATGAAAGCATAACTGCAACTCCGCATTGCAGCATTGCACTGATCACGTGTATCCTACAGTATAACAAAGCTTTTCAGTTCTGATGGGTGTGGCCTATTCCATGCCACTTCACTCACTACAATTTTATTGTAAAGTGTTTCCATTTTTATTTGCTGTCTTTTGTTTTGTGTTTTATATAAACATATATAATGCTTTCAATGTCCGTATGTATTACATATTTTATTATACACGCAATTGCAACATCACAATTTAGACAACTTCATTGCAATGCTCTCACACATAAATAAACTGTTTGAGGATGTTGGAAAAATACATTGGTCCATCCATTCATGTGTCCAGTGAAATATGTCTCACAGTTTATTATATTGTAATTGTGGTTAATTACGATGCAGTATCATTTCCTTTTGTCTGTCTCAAATCAGTTCATTAAAATCCAGTTTGATCACTATCGCTGTCATAGGCTTTGTTCACTGTTCCATTCGTTGATTCCTCATATGGGTTCTCAGGCTTGTCCGCTTTCTTGGCTTTCCTGTAAGTCAGAAAAGTTGATTACTAAAACAGTGGTCTAATTAAACATCCTTAGTGATTTTTATCCTTTAAGTACTCGAATAGAAGATCTGCACATGTCAAGGCCCAAAATTTTGCCCCAAGATCTTGTAATGAAATTGAACCATAAGCAGTTATTTTGTATTAAACAAATTTTGCATTTAGTATAATAGGAAAGTGATGGTTTGCTGATTGCAAATACTTTGGCAGCCAATAATACATTTGTTTAAACAAGTACTTCTGCAGTTCTGCATCAAAGATTTATGATAGAACCCATGATTTTCTACTCATCTGGTAGAAGATGATGCAAGATACCAGTTTACCAATCGACCTGCTTCTCTTACCTCTTCCTGTTCAAAGCCCCTGAGACGATGAGGTAAACGCCAATACAGATGACCAAGGCCATCACCACTCCGAAAACAACGAGCCACACTTGAACAGGGGGTTCTGCAAAAGGAGCCAAAGTAGCACGCAGACCTTCAAACTCCAGAGTGTCATCTGTCAGCTGAAAAACCCCATTGATGCGACCTCGGGACAGCCTAAGCGGGGGAAGAGGGGATTTTACACTCATCACTGGTGAGTGATGCAATTGCAAAGCCCCCGCTACATTTGGGGAGTACCTACATTTCTCACCGCGTTCAACACACATAATGTGCATTTCGAGAGGATTACAGGTTCACCACAGTGTATGCACAGGTCTGATGCAATTATTATGAACTGTATTGCAAGCATGTGTTTATTGAGAGGAGACACAGTGGCGTAGTGGTTAGCACTGTGGCTTTACATCTCAACGGTCAAGCTTTTGATTCCCTACTTGGGATTTTTGCATGTTCTCTCCGTGTAGAGCGAGTTTCAGCCAGTTTCCTCCCACAGTTCGAAAATATGCTGAGTAGGCTAGTGTTTCTAAATTCGACAGAATGCTTGTGTTTCCCCTATTATCACCATGTATGAGGAGATCCCATGAGTGTGGCACAGCAGAAGCTCATTTACATATTGTAGAAGGTGTAATGGAAGATGGTGTAGGAGTGAAATAAAAAGGGGGAAATATGCATAATGTGAAGGGTATTTCAGCTGGAAAAAATTTGGGTAAGCTGTTTTAACTTGGTAATGAAATTATGAAAATATGGAACCATTACGTTTGTTTATAAACAACAACAGGTTCTAACTTGTTATGTAGACATTCAGCAAGATATGAAATATAATTAGAAATTAATATTTGTAAAAAGTCTGTCTTTGATTTCTTTTCCCTACACCATAATAGCAGTAATCTCACCAGATAGCAGCCTCCACTTCTGCTTTAGGAATAGTCCTAGTTGAATTAGTAGGATCGGTCACCACAAAGTAGAAAGAGATCCTTGGGGTTTCTTTGTACATGTAGATATTCTCTGCCCTATTCACATTTAAATAAAAGGAAATAGATTAAACACAGTCCAAACTATTTGTTCCAAGTGCATGTGCGGTTTTTTTATATACCCATATTTTGATACTGACATGAATTTGACATCTTCCCTCTTTTTCTCTAAATAGTATTGTCTCATTGCAAAGGCCATGGACGCTTTAAAGAGGTACATCTCATTGTCATTCCACTGGTACTGAAAATAAAAAATAAAAAGTGTCTTTATTTGTATGTATATGTATGTATATAGTATATCTATAATACATATAGTAAAATATAAAGAATATATCAAATAAATATAAACATACTGCATTATCTCCCAGGGCAGCTTTCAGACTCACTCTCACTTTAATAGCATTTTCAGAATCTGTGTATGAGCAGCTTATTAATAACAATAAATCATGTTGTCACGTTTACCAGATTTTAAAATGAAATCTACTTTTCTGGTTATATTTTAATGAGACTTTAACATGTTTACAGTAAGCACTAGTTTTTAAATAAAAATTTTAAAAAATTTCTTCTCGTCCATTGAGCACTTACATGGATCGATAGCAGCATCCCACCCTGGTTGTCTGTTGTTTTTCTGGTTTTCAGCCTTAAGCCAGTCATACAGTGTACTAAAGTAATTCAGCAGAGGTTGAGAGTCCATCCTGGTGTCACCCGAGATGTCCTCCAAAGCCCGTGTCCAGGATTTTGATCGCCCCAACTCAAGCATTTTCCTGTGAATAGAAACATAAAATGGCAATTTAGCATCATTTCTCATCTTTACTATTATGTTTAAGATTTTTGTGCATCATGCAATATTGGATATTAAAATAATGTAAAATAAAAATAATTGAGTGACAAGTGACACCTAAGAGCTGTTATAATTGATCACAAACTTGAATATTTTCCAATAACAGCATATTCTGAGTGTCCTTTACATGCACAAGGGGTGTACAAATCAACCCGGCATTTGATTGTGCAGAATAACAGAACAAAGTTATGAGAGTAAGTTCTTTTTCTATATAATCCCCTTCTATACTAATGCACTGCTTGGACAACATCAAGGCAGAAAGTTTTCTTAGTACACTGAGAGCCATGATTGGACTGCTTGCTTCATGTACGAAACTCTGGCCTCCCAGAAACTCCTTTAATGGCCTGAACATGTGGCAATAACTTCCAGCCGAGTTCCTGTAATGTGCAAGTCTTGTTGATGAATAATTGTGTGTACAGTTCACACAGACAGATGCACCTCTTCTGCAAGTTGGCGACAAGTTTTTCAAGGATCAGGCGTTGCACTTGCTGAATG
The DNA here is from genome assembly GCA_030014305.1 of Clarias laeviceps. NCBI lineage: Eukaryota > Metazoa > Chordata > Actinopteri > Siluriformes > Clariidae > Clarias > Clarias laeviceps. The sequence continues at coordinate 16,008,195 of JAQMYJ010000023.1, forward strand.
TTCACAGGAACAATTGAATGGATGGATGGCCTTCTTTAAAACATTACATCATTCAAATGTTTTAAAATGTATGAATATGTATGTATGTATGTTTATTAATTAAAGAATTGTATGTTTTATGTTTTTATTGTGGATGATTTGCAAAACTCATGCTCTTAACTGAGTCTTTGCCTCAACAGCTTCTTTTTACTCATTTAAAATTAAAGTACTGACACTAGAGGATCCTTCCACAAATCCTAAAAATAAAGCTAAATGTCTCTACAGAATTTGAAACCATCACAAAAAAATCATAGTTTTTAATATTCAATATTCATATTCAAGCCCGTGTAAAACCAAAGCATGCCTAAGTTTGTTGCCTGCCACAGTTGAGTTTGTGATGTCACATTTGTAAAGTGGGCCACTGTGACCAGCTTCCCGGCAAAGCGCAGCCTGAAACTGGAACTGGTAGATCGTTCTCGTGAAATATCTGTGTAAAGGTCAAACAAAAAATGGATGTCACTACAAACTGCAAAGGTTTGATTCTATTTATGTAAAGCATAGTGGATTTTCAAGCATTAAAGATTATTTAGTAACAGTATATTTTATAATGTGTTCTGAACTGAAGTCACAAGTTTCATGTATTTGTTCATTAATTAAGGGTTATACTACGGTAGTTAGAAGTTAGACAAGCTTACCGGATAAATGAATAATCCCCGGACACATGGAAAAGAGCAGGTGGGTCACAATATGTCTCATCTCTTGGTAAAGGCTCGACCACTCCAACTAGCTCTCGCCTGTAACAGACAATACCATAAGAAGTATCATTAACCTAGTGCACAAGTGCTACAACCAAGGAAACCGTAGGTTCCATTTATACAATTCTTTATTAAACAGAATTCCTAATTAAATAAGGGGAAAAAGAAACTTTCTTTCATCTGTGTCTACGTATATCGCCTTGTATACAAGGTTGTGGGAGGCCTGAAGCCTATCCCAGGAGACTTAGGGCACGAGGCGGGGTACACCCTGGGCAGGGTGCCAGTCCATCACAGGGCACACATACACGCTCTCACTCACACACTGCGGGCAATTTGGAAACTCCATGCACACAGACCCAGAGGCAGGAATCGAACCCTGAAACCTGCAGGTGCAAGTCGACAGTGCTAACCACTAATCCACTTGTGTTTCATGCAATACCTTAATCTATGTATTTAAGAACTATGCAATCCAGAGTGTACAAATATCTACAGTACTCTGTAAAGAACATACAAAGGGATCATGTATAATAAATATCGGTTAGTATTAACTAAACTAAAATTATTAAAGTAACAAACTTTCAGCTACATAGGGTTTTTATACCAGTTACTGTGCCTGTTTTTTGTACTTATGACAAGACTAAATCAAATGTGTGACATCCTTGTGATTCCTAGATGACAAAAAGTGAGATTTAATCTTTGCAATGTTGCATTAAAGGTGTCATGACAGACATGACTAACTGGGACAGTTGCATTAAAAAGAAATTTTCAAAAGTCCAATGATGTCATAAGAGTGAATCCATTTTAAAGGTTATACTCTTACTTCATCTCCCACCAGCGGAGCATCCACTGGTCTTTGGGGATAGTTCCCTGGAACACCTGCCACCTCCATTCCTCCAGCATGTAGGTGAAGGGCAATGTTGCCACAATGGTAAGGGCCTGCTTCAGCAGGAAGTTGATTTCCGTCTCTGAAAAAGCAGCACACATGAATAATTTCAGGTGTTTCACAGTCTGAATTGCACTTTGAATCAATTTCATTATGAAGAAATGGCAGGGAAGGCAAATAAAATATATATTTATATGCATGAAGTACAAACTATAGTTCAGGTCTTAAGCTAACTCTATCTATTCACATATTTTTATGTAAATGTTTATATACTGTATGTTTGTCTGTTTATTTATTTCATATCTTATTTACTCACTCACGCATCATCTATACCACTTAATCCTGTATAGAGGATCATGGGGGGCTTGAAGCCTATCCTAGGGCACAAGGCTAGGTACACCCTGGACAGGGTGCACACACACATACACACACTCACACACTCATTCACACACTATGGGCAATTTGGGAACGGCAATTAGCCAACTGCATGTCTTTGAACTGTGGGAGGAAACCGTAGAACCCAGAGGAAACCCACCAAGCATGAGAAGAACATGCAAATTCCACACACACAGAGACGGGAACCCGGACCCTGGTAGTGCAAGGCGACAGTGCTAACCACTAAATCACTGTGCCGCCCATATCTTATTTATTGGATATTTAAAATCTATTAATGTTTTTATTAATTCCTTCAATCATCTTCAGTAAACAAGTTATTACAATCAGGGTCACAGGATTTGGTTGCTTATCCCATGAATATGTTTGCATTCAAGGTGGAAAGATGTTGCTGTTCCTCCATAAGCTACAGGTAGCACAGCATCTCGAGTGTTACAATCAAATCGTCTGTTTAGAATTATAATCAAATATAATAATAATAATAATAATAATATAGTGTCAAGATGTGTATAAAACCATAATATTTACAGAAACACAATATACTGTACTGTAAATCATATTGGCACGTATGTATCGTAATCGAGCGATTCCCATCCATAGAAACTAGCATATTACAGGACTGGTTGTTTATTTATTGCTTCCCATCTTTGTGTGCATGGAATTTGCATGTTCTCTCCGTGCTTGCTGGGTTTCCTCCAGGTTCTCCAGTTTCCTCCCACAGTCCAAAGACATGCAGATTAGGCTGATTGGCATTCCCAAATTGCCCATAGTGTGTGAATGAGTGTGTATGTGTGTGTCCTGCGATGGATTGGCACCCTGTCCAGGGTGTACCCCGCTTTGTGCCCGTAGTCTCCTGGGATGGGCTCCAGGCCCCCCGCGACCATAAATACAGGATAAAGTGGTATAGACGATGAGTGAGACGACGATGAGATGTTTATAGTCTTTGTATATTAAGGTTAAAAAAAAGTTTCTGTCGCATGACTGCTATCACTGTCGCACCACATTGAATCTACTCTGTGAGACTATTTGAATTTATTGCTAATAACTGATAGGTGGCTAAATTATTACCTTGATTTTATAATTTGATTACCAAAGTCAAAATGGACCTTTTATTGATGAACAGTTAAGGAGTAATCTCCTGTGCAGCCAGTGTCTTTCCACTGTACCTGTGTCTTCTATAAAGTCAGCAGGTAGGAGCCCCAGAGACTGCAGGTGAGATGGAGTCGCAGCTGACAGGCTCATGATCTCGCCCACTGCTTCGTGAAAGCCCTCGTTGGCGCCGTCTCTCAGAAGGTAAGGCAGGTGTCGGTAGGCCATCTGGTACTGGTTATGTCCCATCTCATGATGCGCAGTTAGAAAATGGTCCATGCTCACTGTGGTGCACATCTTGATTCTGGAGAAGAGGAAGATGCATCAGTGAGCGCTGATTTTGAAGAATGTGAAGAATTTTACCATTATATTTTAATGTGTAAATGTATATTTATATTTTATATTCATGCATAAGTCAGTGATTTCAACTAAGTAAACACTTAAATACCCGAGCCACGAAAATACCCAAATGGATTGTAGAAATATTTCAGCACAGGAAATATAGTACTGTACAAAAACTCTTGAGCCTCGCATTATTTCTTCATCTTTTGCTTCCAAAGAGACAGGATTTCTTGAATTTTTAATGTAGTCTTGAAAAATAGTTCTCCACGCTTCCTTAATGACTTATTTTTGGCACGATTTTGAGTCATTTCCAGTCCAGTTCCTGTACCTGAGCAGTTCCAGATGAATGTCCTTTGGTTTGTAATCCACATCGTGATCTACAGTATGAATCATTTAAGTAAACTAGTCATCTAACTTATGGCATGAACCATTGAGAAACAGACATGATGTCAGATGATCAGGCCGGTGATTAGTATACTGGTTACGCTTAGTGGTTAGAACAGGCGAGAGAGGAAATGAGGTCGCTGCTGAGGATGTCACATAAGCAAGCAATTTTTAAACTGTATCATTAGGCACTTTGCAGCCTGTCATAGTATTTAATGTTTTTTTTTTTTTGTAATTTAATCTACATTATTTATTCTAATTTTATTTGAAAAAATGGGGGAGGGCTCAAGACTTTTGCTCAGTACTGTACTGTACATCAAATAGAAAACCTGGAACCACTCTTCAGTTTCTTTTATTTAATCTTAATTTTTAATTGTAATAATCATCTATTTATGTTTTTATTATGTTTCCAATGATATACGTAAATAAGAATAACAAATATTTTAATGACCAAATACGAGAAGAATAAATGTGTAAGGTGTCCTGCATACTGTACCTGTAATCCTCTTGGTTGCCCATGTCCCACGCCGTGGGGTGACACACCACTTTCCTGCCATCTTCAGGTTTTACGAGCATTGAGTTGGTCCAAAAGTTATCAAACATAGCAGACATGTTTACAGATTTGAAGAACTTTTCTGCTTCCTCAAACAGTCGTTGCTCTTTCCAGCCCTGAAATCAGACATAAAATATTTCCTAATTGCCATTTTACAGCTACAAATTGCTAAGAGATAAAGGAACCAGAAATCAGGTAACATATAAATCTGGATAGAACTTAAACTTTGCACTGAGATAAAAATCAGCTGCCATGTGGTAATTACTGTAGGCACGTAGTCAGTAAAATGTCTAACCTGTGCTAACATTGCTGAGGTCACATCGATATCTGGCTTGTCTGGATAAGGAACAGAGAGTGCGTAAAGGCTGGTCCAAAACCTTCCCCACATATCACCTGAAAAACATCAAAGACAAGAGGAATCATTACACTCAGTAACTACTTTTTAGTTTGAATATCTTCAATCCTGGTTTATACATTTATAGTTCAGCATTTGGCAGACGCCTTTATTCAGAGCAACTTACCTTTTTATCTCATTATACATCTGAGCAGTTGAGGGCCTTGTTCAAGGGCCCAACAGGGGCAACCTGGTCGTGGTGGGGTTTTAACCTGGGACCTTCTGGACCATCGTCCAATACTATATCCTGTCCTATATACTCTTGTATACAGTTTGATATTTGTTAAGTTCATTTTATGAAGACAACTACTACTCATGCAACTGCTACTACTACTATACTGTATGCTTACAGCTTACAGTAAGTTAAAATGGATTGAACATTTTCCCAATTTCTAAAAGAAATACACAAAAAAATATACAAAATCTGTAGTGTATGCCAGTGAGGGTTTGTGTTGTTCTTGGTGGTGTTGGCGTTGGTGTCCGTGATGGTGGTGATGGTGTTGTTATTGTTGTTTTGGTATGGATACATGGATAATAGCTATAAAAACTTACAGTAGGAGAGTTCACTTTTTTTTAAAACTGTAAATAATGTTAAAGAATAAAGGGAAACTTTAAATAAAGTGTTATCTTACTAGTAGTGATAATCATTATGCAATTGTGTGCAAATGCATAAAAGGACAACATAATTTAATGTCAGAATATTAAGTATATAATAAAACACTTTGGTTTATCAAATCAATAAGCATCCAAATCCAAAAGCATAATCATGTCAAAAAGCACTTTGTATCCAAATAAAAATTGAATTAGGAGGTACACTATTTCATCACACATCTGCTACAGTATGGTTGAGAATAAAGGTGCATATAAGTAGGGACCTTGAGATTTACTGTATTTATTTTTTTCAGTTCCAGGGAGTAACATGTGATTAGATATGAAGCTTACAGTCCAAACAAAGAGTGCAAGCCTTAATGCTGAACAATGCATTTATTCATGTACCCCATAAGATGTATAAGAACTGGACAAACTCTCTGTGACATCACTTCTAGTTTCTAAAGTGCTGTTTTTCAGGAGTAGCTCAGTGGTTAAGGCATTGGATTACGATTTCGAAGGTCCCAGGGTTAAATCTGGTCAGGGCCAGTATATACAAAGCATCTCAGAATCACTCATCGTAATCTGGCTTAAAGTTCATTTAGGACTGAAAATAGTCCTACTGTACTTCAGTGTAGTTAAAGTTAAAGGAAGCTTTCACCAAGGAAGGTTGCGACGTCACTTTTTACAGCACAGACAACCACAAAAGTAGTCTGCACTTTATAGTGGGTGTTTTTACAGGTTTTTGTAGTTTTAAACGGTGGAAAAGAGAAGTGGGGAAACTTCTCCAATTGCAACTGTTTCAAATCCCTATAATAGAACATAGTGTCATAATTTGTTCGAATAGTTCGAAAAAAATAAAGTGAACCTGGAGAGATGAGAGCATTTTGCTTTCTGAGGAGAGATTAAAATATAAAGAAATAATTTAGTAAAATTCCATCCTACTCTTACCTTCAAAGATAAAAAGTGAGTGGAGGCAATTTGTGAAAGCATCAATTTGTTCATTAATGTATCAGGGAAATACCGCACTCGATTAAAAAATAAAGTATTCAGTTTTTGTCCAAACATACAGTATCATTTATGAGCTCCATCAGACTGTAGACCAGTGTTACTAAAATGTCTCTCCCCCGCGTGCATCCTCACTTCTCCTAACCAGTTAGGACACCTCCGGAGCTCTTCTACATTTTGCTGATTTTGTGATTTCTTATTTTAAGAATCTTGATAAATAGCTCTTGCTCTTACTCCTGAAAGTAGGACCAAAATAGTATCATTTTGAGAATGTCTGGCCGTTAGGAACAATTTCCGACTGAGACGCTTAGTAAATATGGCCCTGGGTATAACAATAATGTATAAAAATCTAAGTTGCTCTGGATAATAGTGTCTGCCAAATGTTTTGACTCTTGCTTAACTGTGGGAGCTCCAGTTGTCACAATCCCCCTTAATCCAAAAATGGGCAAAAGAGGCAAAATAAATGTAGCCTGGTTGTTGGTTGTAACATACCTACTTATCTCAGTTATCACAAGCTAGCTAGCTTCGCATTAGTTTAGCTAAAATGCTCTGATGGCTTATATTAATTTAAATGTTAACAGAACTTTGCATTTGATGGAAATCTGTCATCCATACCCTAAACGTTGTCCGGTGTCAACTCCTACATTTCTTGTGGTTGGCTAAACTACAACGATTTCATTTAGCTGCTTAGCTAAAGTGATGCATAACAGACAGCTAGACGTGCATCTGCAATGCAGCTGTCACTCAAATTGACCATGACCCTAATTATGCATAATTTTATGCCTTAATATAACTTCGCCTCATGAGTTACATAAAAATCCATCCCTATACAGTTTATTTCTGTTGTGAAGCTTTAACGGAATCGATTTTATGAGCCAGCTCCTTGTGCTCCTTGAAGGAACTGCACATTGCAGAAGTGCCAATGCAGAAGTGCACATTTTGGCCTGATTTTTCAGAACTGGAGGTTTCCCCTTGATTCATCCTTATTAAAAATTGCCTGTTTGCGGTTGGATTACATCAGGCTACTAGTTTGCATTTTATTAAGAAAATATTTGTGAACAGAACAATCTATAATAGCAATTGCATGAGCAGGATGAACCATACAGTATAATGTAGTTTGCTATAATAAATAAATATTCATTCATACTGTATACAGTATGTGGTGCTTAAATTTAAATCTTACCAAGCAAATGGGCTGGGAGGCCTCCGTTAGAGGCGATGTGGCCAGGATATATGTCCTGCAACTTGGCTCGCACATATGCATGAAGTTCTTTGTATAAAGGCAAAATCTAAATATGAATACAACATCCAGTTTCAGATAAGTTCAACTATTTCATTCAATTGAATTTCATTTGAATAGTAGTTTTAACAAGATACAGTGTCACATCAGCAAAAAAAAAAAGAGAGACATCAGACATATTAGACATACCTCAGTATATATGTGTCGCACATCTGTCATGAGTTCATCTCGAGTGTAGGCGTATTTCGGATCATCAATTGTTTCATAATTAGCCCTCCAGTAGTCTCCATGGTCTTTATAATCTTTAATAAAAACACAGAGAATGAGCACATCCGATGAACAAGTAGGTTTCACTTTATGACCTTCCACAGTATGGTTTGAAAGCAGTCTCTACTCAAATCATTGTTTCTAATTTGTCGCTATATATTCTCTGTTAGTTCTCTGTTATATAGTTCTGCATTTAGTTAATTATGAGTTAGATAACTAGTAAATAAATAAAGGAATGAAAGAGTTCAGTGGATTGTATTAAAGTTCATATTAGTCAAGATGATTTATACTGTTCAGCTTGGCCGCTTCGTTCTTCAAGTCCACGTAGTCTTCATAGACTCGCCTCATCTTCTTGCCCACCTGAACCCTCCAGCCTTCCCACACGTGCAGACGCTCGTAGTAGTCCGTGCTGTCAGCCATGATCGCTTCCAGCCCTTGGAAAGATATTTATCAATCTAAGTGAACTGGAATCAGACATTTAAAAAATACTTCCCAGGGAAGATATTAAAAAAATGAGAACAAACATTTAGAATTTGCATATGTTCAATATTAGACTGCATTTATGTATGTCTAAATATACAATTGTGGTCAAAAGTATTAAGACAACATATTCCATGTATCAGTTCTCGCTGTGCACAAAACAGGAAGAATTAATAACCCAAAAACTAGTGAAAAACTGGCTATGAGGCGACAGGATTCAACTTCTGGAGTCATGGTCTAGTTCACCTCTAGATTCTAATGACAGTTTAAATGAATTCACATATTTAATGTAGCAGTTTTTGTAAGACTCTTTACTACTTTAAGCTGGATATCTCTTAAATTTTAGACAGGATGTAGTAACCAAGTATTAATGTTTGGCAAGTTCCTAATCTGACTGTAAGGCAAGTTTCTAATCTGAGAGTTCTAGGTTGACCTATTCTGGTTAAATTATTTTTTTTCAATAATGTTAAAAGCATAAGTCAATTAAGTTTGCTAAGGTAAGATTGAGATGGCTGGAATAGGTAAGAAATAAAACAATGTGATGTGTGCTTAGAAGAAAATAATGAGGTCTGACTTTTAATTAGCCTGATTACTGTACGGTCCTGGAACACCATGCCATCCATTCTGAAAACTGAAGTCTGCTTTTTTTTTTATCTCCCTCCATAAATTATGTGTAAATATAGCCTTAATGCAAACTTCACCATATCAACGAATATGCATTATTCTGTATAAGTCCAAAATAACTTCATGTGTGACAATGTATTAGATTTGTATTAGATATAAACCTTTAATGTTCAGAGACACACTGTTATATAAAGGTTATCAACGCATTCTGAAACATCAGTTCTATGAAGCAGTGCTGTGGCATGACTGAATAATTAACACCACTGGGTTTATAACCCCAAGTAGTGTATTATCTCTCCAATGTCCGTACCTGGTTCCAAAGTCTGACAGTCAAAAGGGTCATTGATTTTACACACCGTTCCTGTGCCATAAATAGTACTCATCTCATTCATGATTTTATTTAGCTGCAACACAAACAGACAGTTTGTAAGAATATATATTAGCTATTAACCTAATGGTCTAGTGCGAAGGATTTTCAAGCATTATCGCACTGAAGTGACTGAGAAATTATTATCTAACATGGCCAATTCATAACAGCATTCATTCATATTTAAGTCATAAACTAATCTAAACTAAATTATTACACACTCAAATGCATTTCAAGAAAATATGGAATAGTGTTGCTGTACTTACATAACTGGCTTTATCAGGTGACAGCGCACCTGACCCCTTGTCCTGGAGTGATTGGAGCTGGAGCTTAATCTCTGGATCAGAAATCTGATCGATAGGGTAAGCACTGGATGCCTCTGATTGTTCAGAGTAGTATTCACTCCAGATTGCCCCCTGAACTGCCTATGGAAAGTGTCCCAATTTAGCATCATTACTATCAGAACAGAATGACCAATATTTTTTTTTAAACTACGCTCATATTTGTCATACATCATATTTGAACATAAAAAGTTGTATTATGACAATGACCATTTTTAATAGCGCCATATAAATAAAACTGAATTTAAATAAATGAATTATTAGAATGGGGACAATATTTCCATTGGTTTGCAGGCACGTATAAAAGTATTTTAACAATTAAAGGTCCCCAAAAATGAACACATTCAGGAGACAGGTGTGAACCATTCATCATCGAACTTACTAGTTTTTCTGAGTTCTCCGCAGTGATGTCTGTGTTGTAGGCCCATGATGCAAGACTATAGTTATACATGAGGCGAGATGCTTCAATATCGAATTTCTCCAGGAAAGCTCTGGCCTCGTCCTCAACTGTCTGAGCCCAGGCCGCAGAGGTCCCGGCCAAAACCAAGATGCATAGAGCAAACATCCTTCAGGAGCACTGAGAGCGTCTCAGCAAAGTGAGCACCTTATCAAGTGTGTTCTTCGGATACACCCTTTGAACGGAGCTATAAAACAAAATAAACGCACATCATTTAGTGCTTATTCATTGCACAAAGTACAGGCAATTAATATATAATGGTAGCTTACTAGATATCAAGTGAGGTTTTATTAGGTTATAGTCTGCTCTCTGATGATGGTGAGTTTAGTATACAATAAAAGTTATATACTATTTACATTTATTTTTTATTAACTGTTTTCAGCACCTTGATAAATCTTTAATAAAATTGTTATAACTTACATCTAGATTAAACCTCACGCTTATTAAAACAATCTGACTTAAAAGAGCTTGTCTATTATTTTTTCCATAAAAAACTATCTTTGTATCTAAACTATCTTTTCATTATCTTTGTAAAGGTGAAGAAAAAAAGTATGGATCTTTTAAATGACTCTCATAGCAGTGTACAGTGTGGGCCATTTATATGGATACACCTTAATAAAATGGGAATGGTTGGTGATATTAACTTCCTGTTTGTGG
>JAQMYJ010000023.1:16023102-16037723 GCA_030014305.1 Clarias laeviceps
GTCGTTGTTAACCCGGGCCACGACCGATCCGGTATGGGAGTTATATTTGTGATTTGCATCATTGATTTGGCAAATGTTTTAAGTCGGATGCCCTTCCTGACACAACCCTCTGCATGTATCCAGACTTGGGACTGGCACAAGAAGACACTGGATTGCGCCCCACCCCCGTGGTTGCATTAAACAAGTTTACAGATTTTTCTATATTTCAAATTACAGCTAAGGTTTTTTTTTTTATCTATTGTATTTATCTGTTGTTTTTCTATATTTCATATATTTTGTTAAATTTTCAACAGCTATGTCTTTCTATAGCTAAATTTCTCTAAATTGTATTTCTTATTGTATTCCATAATTTATTTTTTATTGCAACCTTTTTATTTTAAGGTCACGGGCGGACATTTAAGCATTTCACTGCATATCGTACTGTGTATGACTGTGCTTCAAATAAAATTAGAATTTAGTAATATTTAGTCAACGTTGGAATCTTTTTTATCATTTAAAAATTAAAATCATGTCATTTATTATCAAAGTTCAAATGTGCAGAAATGTGAAGCAACTAGATAAAATGTGACTTTTGAAAATCCTCAAAATTAGGGTTTGACAGTGACCTGTTCATGGCTTTAGTCAGTTTCTAAAAAACAAGTAAAATGTGTCACAAATATACCGTAACCAAATAGTAAATTAAGGTCACAACTGAGAATCTGACTAAAAAAGCTACTGTGTACAAATGTCGTCTTGTTTATGTTTGAGTTGTCATTTTTACAGGTGATTTCCATTCACTGTTGTTTTTTATTTTCATACATAATCCAGACTGAGCATTTATAAAAACATTAGAAGAGATGAGAAATAATACCACATAACAAATATTATTTAAGGAAATTTCAATGAAAACATTTTAGGTAAATGTTATCAGTAATGAAAGTAAATTTATGCAACATAACTACAGTCTGTTGGTTGAATCTTGACACCAATAAGTAGTTCTTTTGAACATTTCTCAGCTCAACATTTATAACAAAGCGCATCAAATCAGCTATAACATTAAAAGCACCTGCCTAATATTATATAGATCTCCCTTGTGCCAAAAGAAAGCTCTGACACATTGATGCATGGACTCATGGATACAAGACCTCTGAAGGTGTGTTGTGGTATCTGGGCCCAAGACATATCCTTTAACTGAATCAGAGTAAATATTTGAGGAATCTGGAGGCTGAGTCAACACCTTTCTGTAGTAGAACATCTGTAGTGTCTACTCATCCCCATACCCAGCAAGCTGTGATCCACTGAATCTTCTGACACCTTTCTTTCCTAGTTACAGTAGCATGCCTTCACTTCCCACACACACCAATGAGCTGTGGGCTCCCATGTTCCTGTCACTTTGTCACCAGTTGTGGTAACTTGGAGCACTTTTGGTAAGTACCTGGAATCACTGCAATCGTGGAACACCCTCATCCAGTCATCTAACTACAACAATCTGTCCCATTTCTGAGTCATTAAGATCCTTACACTTGTTCATTTTCTCTGCTTCCAACCCACGAACTTCAAGAACTGATGGTTCATTTGCAACCTCAACCTTTTTGACAGGTGTAACTCTAATAAGAAAATCCATATATGAATTATATGCTGTACTAAATACACTGAAATATTTGTTATATGCTGCCATGCACACAATTGAACCCAGGATCCTTAAACAAGCTTAAATGTATGTATGTCATCTATTTTAAAGTGTCAGTTGGTACCATTGTGACTTTTCCCACTTACAGATTCATTGGTGTTTCCCAGCATTCTTTCATTTATTTTCTAAACCACTTATCCTTACAAGGTCGTGGGAAGCCTAGAGCCAATCCTAGGAGGCTTAGGGACGAAGTTGGTTACACCCAGGACAGGTTGCCATTCCAATTGTATATACTTCACCAGTTAGGGGTTTTATTGCTATGGCAGGCCAACTAATTGTGTATGTAAAGACGCTATTTTAAAGATGGTCTAAATAAATTTGCAGTACAACTACAAGCCCGGAGTTGCCAGATCACACTCATAATTCTTATTTTGAGTATTCTCAGGCATACCTGTTCACTCTATTTAAAAATGCTCAAATAATATCAGTACTAGAACTCATAGTGTAGCACAATTATATATGCGCATACTTTGCTTCAAAAGACATATAAAAAAATTTCACATTCCTAATACTAAACTTTCTTGATTAAATTTAGGTGGCTGAATGCAGCTTAAAAAATATAATAATAATAATAATAATAATAATAATAATAATAATAATAATTCTACCGAAGGCTTCACTGTGGCTAAGTGGTTAGCCTTGACGCCTTCTCCCTGTGCTTGGTGGGTTCCCTCCAGGTTTTCCGGTTTCCTCTCACAGTCCAAACATATGCAGATTAGGCTAATTAACATTCCTAAGTTGCCCATAGTGTGTGAATGCGAGAGTGTGTGTATGTGTGCGCCCTACAATGGCAGGGCATTGCATGGATAAAATTATTACTCACTCCGGGGCAGCGGGGCCCTGCGATGAATTTTATCCAATTAATTTTATCCAATCATGACGGAATACCAAACACAATGTTCCACAATGTAATATGAGTGAGATGTTTTATTATTATTATTATTATTATTATTAATGGACTAAATTTTAATTAATAAAGCTAAATGGTAAGAAAATAGAGGTGATTGCTTTTGCTTTGTTTGTGCACAATAAAGTAGCCTGTGAAATATATCCTGTAATATACTCAGATATTATAATATATGTTATGTCATTAAAAAAAATATTTTGGGTTTTCTTATTTTATTTATAGGGATTGCTTTTATGTGAGTCTTGACTTCCTTTTTTGCTTGCATTTTTTATGGTGAATGGAATACAATTCATAAAATCTGCTAACACGCTATATTTTGTGCAAAGATGACTAAAAGACAATGTAGTAGACAATGCGATAAGGGACAATTCCCCTGTCTAGTCCCTTACTGGCACTATGGAAAGAGGAACAGCATTAAAGCCTGCTTTCATCTACTTCCCTTTTCTTTCACTGGAGAAATGATCTTGGTTTTATCAAACATGATATGGAAAAAGTTATAGAACTAAAGAACTATAGAACTATAGAAATGTAGGCAAAGGTTCCTCTTTTAGATTCGACAGAAGTGAAACCCGAGGCACCTCAAGGTTTCATACATGTTTGCTAAGATTCTTTTCCGCTCAGCTTAGTTGTAAAGCGAGTTACCGTAAACATTTTGTCAGCTCAAACCAGTCTGGTCACTTTCTCATGACTATTCTCACCAATAAAGCATTTTTGCTTGTAGAAGTATTATAACCCAAGTTTCTTCCAGTGCTGGAATTTGTATCTACTAGCTAGTTCTCAGATTACATAAGAGCTACAGATACAGCATGATTGTAAACATGCGCCTCCACCAAGGTACCCAACTTTTTTTTTTAATGTCACTTATGCAACATGAGACAAAATAGGGCAGCTTGGGGAAACCTTAACTGTGTATTAGGAGATGCTAAATAATTTAGATAGCAGTCCTGATTATACCTCTATAAATGTGGTACTTTAATCTGTTGTATTATTATAAATACATAACTGATCATTATCTGTGCACTTGCTGATATATAATTTTTATAACCTTAGTAAATAGTATCTTATGGAGCTTACAAGCTGACACAAGTATTCAATTATGAGTTTTGTATATTCAAATTGTACAGTATGTATTAAATGCATTTTGTGATGTGTTTAATATGTTTTTAGTTTTACTGCTTTTTAATTAGTTTTGAAACTTCTCAAGGTAAGATATTTCAGATTATTTAAAATTTACAGATTATGATATAGAGGTTTGAAAAAAAAAAAACGTAACCTTAAATACAAATTTCCTCTCCAGGAACTATCATCTTTTTGTGGTGAACAGTGTTGTGTGCAACACATGGATTACTTTTTAGAGTACTTCGATTACTTTTTTGATGCATCGAGTGATCTAAAGCGTTAGGTCCGCCATTTAAGTACTCAGTTATTTAGTTATTTTTTCAAAAATATAATCCGTTATACAATTTATGTAATCCGTGAGCCAGACAGTAATCATTTCCAATCCGTTAGTGTGTGTGTGTGTGTGTGTGTGTGTGTGTGTGTGTGTGTGTGTGTGAAATTCGTCCTACAAGCCCCGCCCTCGATAACCGGCCCCTCCCCCTCTGTTATTCCTGCTGTTATACCCCTATCTCATCTATGTGGTTTGACTATGTGAGGACCGACACACGGAAAGATGGAAACCTAATCACAGCGCCACAACTGTGAATCATGATGAAACGTACTTACGGCCACCGCGCAAAATTAATAGTCTATGCTGGAACTGCTACCCCGCTACCCTACTTCAAATAAGCAGTTGAAGATGGATGGACAAATTTCAAATATCAAAAATGCATTGTTGTAAATTTGGTCAAACTCCAGTGAAAAGCAGATGCTTTGAGATTAATCTGTGATTTATCTATTTAATTCCTCATTTTCCCATATTATTGTTCCAAATATACTGTTTATAAATAATAAGTATCGTGAATCGTGAGTTTTCTCATTTTCTTGCAATTTTCATTCATATAAGTGAAATGGCAAATAAAAAAATCTATCTAAGTCTCATTTCATCAAGCAGGTTATAATCTCTTAGACATGTTTGCATTCACAAATAAATGAGAGGTCACTTCGAGCTCATGAAGTTTCTGCAGTTTCTTTCCCACACTTCCTGCGTTTTTGTGCCATTTTACAGACTAAATGGATGCTAAAGCTAAATCTTACTGACATTTAGATATGTAAGCTGAAGAAAGACTTCATCATAAATGTAAGAACAGATCTATTAACATAAACATGGATGAAGTGATGAAAGGGTTGTGACTTGTGGGCTGTGACTTGTGAACTGTCTTGGGCCTAAAAGCCCATATCATGTTTCCACATTCATCGATCTGACCATTGCTTAATGGTTTCTATGAGGTTGTCTTTCATTTGTCCTTCAATCCAGGTCAAAAAAGATTGTCAATATGTACAACTAAATTTCAGTATAGGTTAACATTCTCTTAAAAATCATATTCACAGATTAGATTGTGCACTGAAATAAAAAAAAAAAATTTATATAGGGGAAAATTCAAGACATTTTTAATTTTGTCTATTTTTTTCTTTCTCTAAAAGTTCAAATCATGACCAGAAGGGGGTGCTGTAATACAACACTGGTAAGTTTAAAACATACTGTATACTCAAAGATGCTGAAAGCATATGCAAAAAATTGGATCCTATGGGCTACTATGACCACACTTATGTTTTATGATAATGTCCCATTTGCATTTCTGGTAGCATTGTTGACCTTCATAAACACCACATCAGAAGGAGTGTCTACTGCAGTGTGTTAAAGAGAGATTATTTCCATGAACAAATAAAGAATGTTCATATTATTGCTGTCACAATTTGAGCAGCTCAGTGTTTATATAATGATTATTAGCAAATATGGGTCCTGAATATTTCACTGCTTTAGTACGTACGATATTATGGTCTGAAGTACACGTCACACGTGATCAGCTGACATCTCACAATTATTAATATGATTTATTATAGCAAATGAATGTGTTATGGTTTAATAGGTAAAATGTGTAATTATTGACAAATTATTGTGGTATAAGCGAGGAATAAAACACTTTAGTGAAAGTGCCGTGGAAGGAAAATAATAAACAACAAGGTGATGTGTATGAATAGAATCACTGTTACAACAGCAAAGCTGACTGTTTTCCAGTAACAGCGCATCTTAAAATGTGTTTTAAGTTCATAACTGCATGTTCTCCTATGTGTGGGTTTCCTTAGGTGTATTTCAGTTTCCTCCCACAGTCCAAAGACATGCAGAATAGTCTAAATGGTGTTCGCAAATTGCTCATAGTCTGTGACAGAGGATGTTAGTTTGTATGTGTGATGGATTGGCGCTCCGTCCAGGGTGTATCCTGGCTCGTGCCCTGAGTCTCCTGGGTTAGTCACCAGGCCCCCCACGACCCGTTATACAGGATAAAGCGGTAAAGACGATGAGTGAAGTTGTGGAGTCCTTAAAATAGGTTAGATCCTATTGTGATTACTTTACAGTATACTGTAGCAGCTTTACCTCTGACTGTTACAAGGTGCTGACACTGGAGAAGTTTTCCAAAAATGGCATTAGCATATAAGGGGCGTTCAAGTCAAGCCTTTAGGACTTTAGACTGTGAAGAATAACAGGACACAGTTATGAGAGTAAAGACTCCCTTTATTTCTCTATATAATCCCCTACAAATGGCCTTCTTTGTTCTCTCTGGCCTACTCTGGTTTGCACCATTCAAATGTTTTACTGCGTCAAAGAGTCCCATCACCGTACTGGGTGATGTAGGCTTCTGTAAATATCGATCGGTTTTACACTTTAATACATCAAAAAATTTACATCAGAAATCCTGGTTTGACTTGAACGCCCTTCATACATTTTAATAATCTGTTGTTGTTTTTTTATCTGCTATAAAAGTCCATATGTAAGTTGCTATGGAAACGATACCATGTCAGAATGGCACTTATCAGCTATCAGGAAAAATGGCAATCATTCAAGGTCTACAAAGCTTCCTCTCATGTTTGGGTTTAATCATTTCACCAGCGAGTCTGTCCATGTAAAAGCTTTAATCACATCTCCTCAAGAAAAGACACAATAAATCCTTCTCCAGACAAAACATCCAATTTTTGCCTGGCCTTTTCTAGAAAAAAAAAAAAAAAAAAATCAAATCACTGCCGATCCAATGTATCCAGGCCGACACATCTTTCCCTTTGAACAGCTTTCTCGAACAATGTCTTGTCAGATCAATGTGTATGAATAAACACCAGACAACTGAAAACGTTCTTTTCACATTCAGACTTATGAACACTTCACATCATCACAAAAATCATGTCCGTAACAGCAAGTCAACATCATCATTTTATACATGCTTACAAAATGCAACAATTCAAGATTTTCAAGATCTATCTTTCTCCAAAGTGTAATATTCTTCTTTTGTTTTTTACTCACACGAGGAGAGCTGCATGTAGGATCCACTTCTGTTCCCAGCACACTTCTTTCATATTAGCAGTGTTGTCTGTGTCCTTGGCTTTGCTATCCTGTTGTAATTTATAATAACTGCAAGCACAGCAAGGCTGATAAGAACAAAACTAAGTACTTAAAACAAGACTGGGGCAGATTACATGTGAATTTCAGTACACCAGTACAGAGAGCTGCCTTTAGATTTTTATTGTATTATATTTATGGTCTGATTTATTTATACAGTACTGTGCAAAAAGCCTTGAGTCCCTCTCATGGTTTTATATTTTGTTTATTTAAAAAAAAAAAAAAAAAAAGATGTTCTTGTATTTTAATGTAGAGGAATAGCTCTTCATGCCATTCCTGAAGGACCTGTTGGATCTCATTTTTTGCATGTTTTTGGCAGTTCAGTCCCTGTACATGAGCAGTTTGACTGGAATGTTTAGTTTGTTTAGCTACACAGCACCTATGAATCATTCAAGCATGAAAATTAAAGAAAAAGAATCAAACTTAAGTCATGAATCAGTGAGAAATAGGTGCAGATGATGACCGATGATCAGGCCCTTAAAACCCAAGTATAGGTCAATGACGATTAAAAATAATATACTGTATGTGCTTACAGTACATGGAAGCCTTGCCAATGTTTGTTAAAAGGGAGGCTTCAGACATCAAACTCTGTACATTATTTTTATAACATGTACATTTTACCACTAACGGAATATAGAAATGATGTCACAAAAATGTAGAACTCTCAAAATGAGCATATTATTATTATTATTATTATTATTATTATTATTATTATTTGGTCATAGAAACAACTGAAAACAACAAAAAATACAAGTGAACATGTGTATCTATGCTATATCTTTACCTATGTCATTGATTTTTTTAAATCTTTTAATTTCTATTACCGACAATAAATAGTTAAAATTATGTGCTGTTGTCAAGAAGAAGATGAGAAACACTCGACCCAACAATGATGTGCTAGTAAAGCAACCTGGTCTTCAATTACTCCTCAGCAGTGCTGATCACCTCCATGCAATTCCACATTAATGCAGTAATTCATGCTAAAGAAGCCCTAACCAAGTGTTGATTACATACTATAAAGAAAATTTCTGTATGGTGTTTTATTGATCTTGGGAAATTTATTTAATTTCAAATGAACTTACTAAATAAAAAATGTACTTCATTCACTATATTAAAAATTTTTAGAGATGCAATATGCTTCACATTTTTTTTATACATTTCACTTGTAAAGCAGTTGCAGTTGCATTGAAGCACCACCAGATGCTGCTGTTGTCACTGTAATCTTTTTTTTTGGTCAACTAACATTGTTTAAAAAGTCTCCACACATCAGGTTCCTTGTCCATTTTTTAAAATTATTATTTCACCTGTGCACCGAGTAAGCTTCATTTAGTCCAGTTACTATAACTTGCACTTTTAAAGCATAATGCCTGTCCTTAACACAGACAATCTGCTCAACAAAACTACTCTGTAATGCCTATTCCAGTCTGTGGCAAGAAACAAAGTAAAACATGACAGGTGCTTCATGTTGCAATGCAGACTGAAAGTGTGTAATCCAAGTAAACACAAGATTTTATTTTATTTTTTAATGTAGGCATGTAGTACCTGCTGTCTGATAACTACAGCTTAAATCGTTTTCAGTTAGTCACTAATATGTCTGCTAATTAATTAAGCTCTTTTCTTTTAGGAATAGACATTCCTGCTCTTAGGCACTTGTGCCCTCTTTATTTTTTGCAGTTTCTCAACAGTGGAGTAATGTCATGTTAGTGTCTTTAATATTTTTAAATTATTGTCTGAGTCAAAGGACAAAGCTGCAGTATTGCAGAATCGTCAGATATTCTTGATGCTGGGAAAATAAACAACAATCAAAACAACAATTTTTAAAACTAATTCATTTATTCACCCATTCATCGTCAGTCTGCAGGTGGATCCCAGGAACACAAGATAATCATTTATTTACTGTTTGCTCTGTATTCTATGTTCTCATGTGATTCTTACCAAACTGAGTCCCCTTGTTGAAACATAATGCATAATAAGTTCAGCTGGACATTTGTCATTATAGCTATCATATAACAACTGAAAACCGGCATTTTGTGCATAAGGTGCTTCAGCTATGTCTTTTTACAAACTAGTCTATTTTAGGATTTCCTCATTTTAGGATTTTTGCAGGTTAGCTTAAACTGTGGCTTTTCATGTACAGTAGGTGTGTCTTTGCTTCTAAAACTTACTAATAATCCATCCATCCCTCAATTCATTCAATCATCCATCTAGAAACCTCTGTAGTCTAAATAGGGACATGGAGGCCAGTGGTGACCTTCAGAGAAAAATGGTGAGCATTGTATTTATTCCCATTTTTATGACCATGATAGGACTTCCGGTCAACCTTCACACACACATTAAACAATGGCGTGTGAAAAATAAATAAATAAATACATTTGCTTCCACAGAGCCAGACCTTGTTGTATTTTTAATGTAGTCTTGAGGATTAGTTTTCCAGGCTTTTTGAAGAATATTTTTGGCTCTTATTTTCAGTCCAGTCCCTGTACCTGAGCAGTTTCAGAGGATTGTTTTTGTTTGTTAAGCCACACCGTGTCTCATGAATCATTCGAGAATAAAAAACATATAAAAATTATAACAAACTTTACAAAGAATATGTAAATAAATGGTAACAATAGACAGAATGAAAGCAAGAAAGAAAGAATGAAAGAAAGAAAATAAATAAACTAATGGACAAAATACAAATTGGTGCTGACTTAATTTTTTTTATGTTATACATATAATACAGAAAATATGTGTTCCAAAGAAACTACTTTTGAATTGTATGCAACATGGAATTGACAATCTTGCTTCCCAAAAAAAATTCAAGTTGCTCCCAAAAAAAATTCAAGTTGCTAGTCGTTTTGGAGAGATGAATGTGCTTCAAACTATAATCATTTAAAATGCTAATTATTAATATTTCATTGTGAGTATTGATACTAAAATTGATGTGAGCTCCTGGAAGTATATGAGCTGTAAAATTTGTGGCTTAAATGGATATTTTGCTAAAATCTTAAAAAGCAAAAAATCTGTAGTGTCTGTAACCTTGCCAAATTCATGTTGCAATATCTTAACAATTTAGCATTTTAGAATAATACATTTTTTCAGGTCTTTTCATGCTAAATCTAAACTGGCCAAGTTTCATTTGAATGACAGTTGAGATCATTGAAAGATTTGAATTTTAAAGTTACGGACACTACATAAAAGGGCATGAAATTGTATTTAACAAATGTGCTTCTTTTTATCTGATAAAAAAATGTAAATATTTAAAATTAAAATTTAAATGGCATTTACAAAAAACAAAAGCATGGATCAGGGAAAACAAGAAGCATTATGTAGTCATAAGAATTATGTAAAATTGTGTTATATCTGAAAATTCACTTTTTCATCTAGGTGAGACACTTTTTAGCACTAATGCCATGTTTTCTCTGTAACTAAATGGGAAAAGATTACAGCGTTTTATTGACTAAATCTGAAGTCTCAGTCAAGCATTTGTCAAAAAAACTCATTTCTTTAATTGGATCTACATCATTCATTTAAGTTATTCTAAAGAAAAGAGGGGTGTCCTAGCACGTTCAGCATTGTAGGTCAGAGTGTGAAGAGCCAAATAAATGTGATCAGTAAATCGGATGTGGTCCACTTTTGCCTGAGGTGTGAACACAGCCTGGGTCCGCATCCTCTCGCAGAGACTCCATCCCGCGTTTTCAGCCTCTCCTTTAAAAGTGTTGGCTGAAAAAAAGGGAAAAGGGAGCAGCTCAGAGAATCAGGAGGAGAGAGAGAGAGAGAGAGGAGACTTTCATTGGGGAGGGATCCACCGCCTCCTCCTCCTCCAGCGCACTCCATCCATCCATGCATCCCGGAGTGATGAAGTGAGATGGGAGAAGCCATGGAGGCCCGGATGGTGTATCCATGGAGTTTGGCTTAATTTTTCATCTTTTTTAACATTTTCCCCTCGGATTAGTTTGGCCCTGGTGGTGGTGGTGGTGAAAAGGAGCACAGAAGAGCGTTTTCGGGTTTGAAAAAATATATATATATAAAAAAAAAAAAATCAAATAAGATGCCGTTCGCTAAGCGGATGGTGGAGCCGCAGCTGCTGTGCAGACACGCCGACGAGGGCTCGCTCTTCGAGGACCTGCGCTCCATCAGCAACGTGGCGCTCGCGCGCAGCCTCCGCCAGCTCGCCGACCTGGCCCGGCACGCGCGCTCCGTCTTCCAGGAGCTCGAGGACGACGTCGTCGCCACGAGCCAGCGCGTGCGCCTGCTGCAGGGCAAAATAGGCCAGATGCAGCAGACCGCGAGCGCGCTCGATCCCAAACTGGAAGCCGTGCGTAAGTATAGCCACGAGATCTCCGCCCTGGGGTTCGCACTAGCACACATCCGATTCCTAAAGGTAACGTCGAGAACACCCTCCTCTCTAGCCTTCCACATTATCATGGATCACACGCCTGCATGCGTATCCCAGCACCTGCGTCGCGCCCCCAGTTGCGCGCTCGCTTCCCAGTCATCCAACCTGCCACTGAGCACTAATGGATTTTTTTTTTTTTTAAGTGGTGCTGATCATCTTGAGAACGCAGGGTGCGCCATGACTGATGGAAAAATAGAAATATGCATGCACTGCATACATGCACGAGGCTTTATTAGTCTTATATTAATATGAACCTTTTCATCTAGAGCCTTAAGCCCAGCCATGTACAGTAGGACGCATAAATGCAGGATGATGACGTCCAGATGGTAATGAAGTGACATGTTTATGCAGTATGGCGGCACAGTGGCTTAGTGGTTATCAGTGTTGCCTCGCACCTCCAGGGTCCAGGTTAGACTCCGGCCTCGGGGTCTGTGTGCATGGAGTTTGCATTTTCTCCCAATGCTTGGTGGGTTTCCTCCGGGTACTCCGGTTTCCTCCGACAGTCCAAAGACATGCAGATTAGGTTAATTGGCGTTCCCTAATTGCCTGTAGTTTGGAAATGCGCTTGTGCATTCGTGGGTGTATATGTGTGTGCCCTGTGATGGATTGCCACTCTGTCCAGGGTGTACCCCCCCTCCAGTCCTTAATCTCATGGGGTAGGCTCCAGGCCCCCCACAACCCTGCATACAAACAATATAGATATTACATAGATAAAATAGATAAAACAATATAGAAGATGAGTGAGGGAGTAAATGATGTAGGTTGAATTAAAGAAATTAGACTTTTTTTTTTTAGGCTGCAATCTGCCTAAAGACACAATTTAAAAATAGCTTGTTTGGGTAACAATTTCAGCAGCAACCTCTTTTCCCCTCTTGTCTGCGTGCATGCGGTTTGCGTATTCTCCCTGTGGTTGGTGGGTTTTCTTCGGGTACTCCGGTTCCTCCCACAGTCCAAAGATATGCAAATTAGGGTAATTGGTGTTCACAAATTGCCTGTAGTGTGAATGAGTGAATGCGTTGACCGGAGGTTCTACCACGGCTGTAAAAGTGGGAATGAATAGAATGGCCTCCACGTCTCTAGTTGGACTACAAAGGTTTCTAGGTGGATGGATGGATGGTTGGATGGATGTTTATGCAGCGCATGCTCATCTTTAATTAACATCTGTCACTCTCATTTAAAGGGGATTTCAGAGTGTGCTGTAATCCTGTACATGCTGTAGCTGATGATACTCAGGTGCAGCCGGAGATTCAGTGAACCAGGGACTCTGGTTGTTGCCTTGAAAATGAATGCAGTGGATGGTGGTGTGATATGTGTCCATGGCTTTTTATTTTCACTTATTGATTGATTGATACTTTATTGATCCTGAAGGAAATTTCAGATTTCCCGCAGCGATAGAGACAGTAACACACAGACAGGTTTTAGATGTGATTGCGCACTGTATATCTTACATATGGTCAGCACACTCAGGGAAATGTGAGAACTGACCAGAGGCTACTAGTGCAATGCTAAGAACAAACAAAAAAAAATACAATATGTATTAGAAGCATACCATTAAAGCATATGAATCACAAGATAAACAAAGGGTAATAATTAGTGAAACGAAGTTTATTGCAGTGCAACCTTGATGTGTGACAACAGTGCAGATAGTATTAACTGTGCAAAGAACAGCATGAAAGTGACAATGAACCCGAGTCTGTGTGTAATGGCAAAATATGTAAGAATGAGCGTAATTGAGCAGACGCTAACAGATGAGAGAGTTATGCGGGTAGCACCGTGATGTACAGTATATACTGTAGCAGGAATGTGTTACGACCTGTTTCGAAGCAGCCTGTATTCTCCGAGCGTCATGAGCAAACTGATTTCAGCAGGGAAAGATTAAGCCATGTAGGTCAAACGACAGAATAATCTCTCTATTCTGTGTAAACTCTGATCAAAAGGGAAATGATTATTTTTCCCTTGCTCCATCCATTCTCTTGCACTGACCCATCATCCCCCGTATGCCAAACTCAATGGACATAAAATCAAAAACAAAAGCTATGAGATGTAAAAGACAGACGACAGTAGTAGAATATCGTTCTGACCCGTCCATAAGCTTTTATGTATTTTGAACATGGTTATTATTCGTGGCCTGTCCATGTTTAATATTTTTAAGTCTGCTGTCGAGAGTGTGTCTGCTGTTGTTATGTACCAGAGAGCACAGCATGGGTTGTCTTTGTTGAAAGTCCCCTGGAGAGCACTGGCAGACTGGCTGGCCTTGTCGTTCTGCACATGGACAAAGGTCATGTCAGCCATGAGATTTGGTGTAAAGGTTGTTCTTGGGTCAGGTAGTCAGTTTAGAATTACAGTTTCAGAGCCACATTGACACAAATTGGCTTAATCTCAGGAAGAGCTTGGACAGTAGAACCTGCTGTAAATCTAACAAACCTAAAGAAAATGTTGATTTAAAGGTGCGATATTTTACTATTTCTTTAAGTTAAAATAGGTCTCTAAGCAGTGGCGCGGTGGCTTAGTGGTTAGCACTGGAGGAAACTGGGTTTCCTCTGGGTTCTCTGGTTTCCCCCCACAGTCCAAAGACATGCAGGTTAGGCGAGTTGGTGTTTTCTCAAATTGCCCATAGTGTGTGAATGAGCACGTGTGTGTATGTGTGTGTCCCGGCGATGGATTGGCACCCCATCCAGTGTGTACCCTCCCTCCTAGGGATATAGGCTGCCGGCCCCCCCACGATCCAGTATACAGGATAAAGCGGTACAGGCGATGAGTGAGAAGTCTCTAAGCTCCCACAAAGGGTCTCTTATTGCTCCAGCAAAATACCCCTCAGATACTGCGGTTTTCATGCTTCACACTCCTCTTTCATATGTGCCATTTCAGTGTGTATGTAAATGAGCTACCATTGCGCCATGTAGAGACCAGCAGAGCTGGACAACAAGCCGAGGAGGGTCTCTTCTTATATGAGGTCACATTAGGGGGAAATCTAAGGCTATGTTTACACTGCAGGTCTCGACGCCCAATTCTGATTTGTTGCCTATATCTGATTTTTTTACCCGTCTGTTTACACGTTCTTTTAACTATGACTCATATCCGATACACGTGTTTACACTTGCCATACCATCTGAAACAT
>JAQMYJ010000023.1:16040152-16051763 GCA_030014305.1 Clarias laeviceps
CGCACATTTGAATAATGTCGGGCTGTAAACGGGTTCGGGCTTTTAAAAGGCTGTCAATCAAAATGTACTTGTCGGGCACGGGCCGAAATCTGTCGGGCTCTAACTTTTAAGGCCTGATTATAGGGGTCGCCACAGTGGACCAGTTTGGCACAGGTTTTTTTTTTATGTCGGATGCCCTTCCTGGTGCAACCCAACCTTTATCTGTGCTTTGGACTGGCACTACATCCAGTAGCCTGGGTTTGGGCATTGGGTGGGAATTGACCCCAGGTCTTGCGCATGGGAGGCGAGAAACCTACCATTGAGCCACCAATACTTATTATATTCTTTATTATGCTAACAAAGCAATAAAAGGCAGCCAGAATTCACTGATGCTTCATTAGATATAGGGATTGTTACAAAGCCAAAATGTAGACCTTAAGTATATAAATCTACTGTTCAGGATTTGCTCGTGTTCACTGCCTTAAAAAAACCTAAGGGAGAGATACAATCTCACTTCTGCAACTCTTCTCCTGATTCTTAAACCCGCTCTCCTCTCTCTCTCGCTCAGCTCAGACTGGCCCTGCAGCTAAATTCATTGTCCGATTGGTTTATTAGGCCAGCTTCCCACAAGCGGGTATAGAAGCACACACTGGTGCACTGAGTGCACACATCACGCTTCTTACTCGAGTTACTGCTTACAGAAAAGCACAGTGCCATTCTGATGACGCTCATCATCCATAGGCCTCCAGTGACCTGGAAGTGAAGGAGCTCTGGATAAAACATCATGCTTGTAGCTTTGGACAGCATCACAGAGAGATGAGCACTGATTGGTCTTTTAGAGGTTTTCCCCCCTCCTCTATACACTTGCATGCTCTCACACACACACATACACACATGCAGTTAAAGAATCATAAAAAAATAATGTAACACACTTTCTGGGCAATGTTTCAATTAGTTTCACAGCAGGAGCTCTATACTGTAATATGTTTAGATGGAGGATGAGAAGACTTTTTATTTTTGCTCAGAAGATCCTTTACAGGCCTTTTATTTCCTATTTAAAGACCAAGCCTGGACTGGATGATGTTAATAATGGTTATTGTAAGTTGCAAAGTTGAATAAAATGAAGAATTTTTTAGAATGAACCTTTACTTATACATGTGTTAAAATGCATAAGTAAAAATTTTAAAATCGAACTGGTCAGGGGTTGATTTATTTTCCGCAACGCAGTAGTGATTGGATGATAATGTGTTTATGGGTTGATCGTTTAGTGACACATGCTTGCAGTGAGAGTTTGAATAAAAATCACAGTTTAGGATTGAAATGATCAGGACTGAGCTACGTACACACACATACACATGTCCCCAGTTTGTTGGTTGAAATTGCGCACATGGTGCCACCTTTCGAATTTCACCCGAGACGCTTGATAGACTTGTAATTACAGACTCCTTGCGATGAACTCCTCTGAGACATGCTGTTGATGTAAGGGCAGACTTCTCTTTTTTATTACTGTGTCTGACACCGCCAGATGGATTGGCTCAAAGGGCAAGTGCAGGATCTCCACATTGCGATGTTTGCCCTGAGGTGCACTTGCCCTAACAACGGGGTTAACACAACGTGGTGGAAAAGAGTGTTAAACAACTTCCTCTCAATCCATCCATCATGACAGATCACAGGAAAGGCTGGGAGGCGACTCTTACAGTCTTACATGTTGCAGATTTTTGACCCGTACAGATTCCTAATTAATTACATGTTGATCGTGAGCATGACACGCCTGCATGTTATTAAGCAAACTGTGGTTTACTGCGATGTTGCTATGGTTAGATAGATAGAGATAGATGGATAGACCATCCGAACCACACAATAACCCTCCCATTTTTATCCGGGATTGGAACCGGCACTACATCCAGTAGCTGGGGTTTGTTTATTGAACCCAGGTCTTGCGCATGGGAGGCGAGAAATAGTTCTTTATTAATTCCAAAGGGAAATTGTATCGTTACTGCAGCCATATTATACAGCGAGTTGGAGGACGTTACTTTTAAAAGTAACTAATTACATTACAAAATTACTGTCATTAAAAAGTAATCAGTTACATTACAGCGTCACTTTCTAATAAAAATAACTAGTTCGAGTACTTTTCCATTACAGAAAATGAAAACTCCTGTGATTCCTCATGCATGTTGTTTTAGTCAAGACCTTTATAATAATTTTACCGTCATCACTCAGCGAAGTTTGGCCCATAATCTGTTAACTACTAATAAACCTATTTCACCTACGCGGTGTCGCGCGGTGGTTCATCATGATTCACCACGAGTTTTGGCGCTGTGATAACGTTTCCATCTTCTTTCCGCGTGTGGAACCTCACGGACCTTGCAGATCTTCGCGGAACGTCTGCCTGTCAATCGCGGGGGATCACGGTGCCTAATGCCGAGTCAAACCGCAGATAGGGGTATAACAGCAGGAATAACAGAGAGGGGCGGGTTATCAGAGGCGGGGCTTGTAGGACGACTTTCTCGCACACACACAATAAGGGAATGACTGCTGTCTGACTCACGGATTACATAAATTGTCTGAATAACGAATTACATTTTTAAAAATATAACTAAATAACTGTGAACTTAAATGGCGAACATAACGCATTAGATTACTCGTTACATCAAAAAAGTACTCATTACTTTGTAACACATTACACCCAACACTGCAAGTAAGAAACAAGCAAGAATTGCAGTAAGGAAAAAGTAAAAGTGGGAAAAAAAAAAAAACACTATTTACAATTAAGGTGCCATAATGAGGTAAAAAATTTGATAGATTAATCAGGTTAGATCGTTTGGCTGACGTCCACAGCCTTCCATCATTTAACATTAGATATTGGTTTTTTGATAATCGATGTATTAAATCATGTTTAAACTACATAAAAACTCCTGGCCTTCTGACTCAGATTTGTGTCTGTAGTCAGCATTTATAAAAAAATCCACACGATTATTGTGACCTTCAGTATCTTATTTTGATTTAACAGCTGAAACGTGAAGAAATTAAATCAAAGCAAAAAATGAGTTAACCATTAATTTTAAGTCATACTAGATTATTCCAAGTAAATAGAAGCTATGTTTGGAATTTGTAAAGCCAGAATGTTATTAGCAGTTTTTACAGGTATGTAATATTCGTGTTTTGTGTCATTCATTCATCATTTCATTTTGATGCACACATTGCATTTGTAATAAAAGACCTTATTACTCAGGCAGTGACACACACTCTATGGCTGATCACATCCGTATGCGGTCCATCCTATTTGCCACGAAATTTACAATGACAGAATTATATACATGTTTTTTGATGCTCTTGCATGATGAGTTCAAATTGGAGTGAAAGAACTCGAGCGCTCTGTACAACCCCTGACTTAAACCCTTTTGGGATGAACTGGAACACCGACTGCACCCCAGGCCTCCTCACCCAACATCGGCGCCTGACCATATTAATGCTCTTATAGCTGAATCATCACAAACCTCCTTAAAAATGTCCTTAAAAATGTCTAGTGGGAAGCCTTTACAGGAGGGTGAAAGTTATTATAACAGGAACGCAATAGTCTGGAATAGGTTGTTCAACCAGCAAAGAGGAGTGTTTTTGTGAGGTGTCCACAAACTTTTGACCATATAGTGAAATAACAAATCATTCAATTTGGTGGAATTTTTATGTTTAAACAACAGAGAGTTTGTATAATTAGTCTCCGCTTCTCTGGTTTGTTTATACTGTAAATGGCTGCATCCTGAGCTGGCTGCTGTCCATTTGGCAAAGAACTGCAATATTTTTATCCAAAGAGCCAACAGGTATGTCATTTTTAAATCACTCTAAGCTACTGTATAATCCTGACTCACGTTGGCTTTTCCTCCTGTTTTGCACATCCAAATTGAAAATCATCCACCTTAAACAGATTTATTTCTTAATAAGGCATTGTCTTTACATGTAAGACCTCCCAATTGTTTCCTAGGAATTTCCTATCCTAGTTACAATAAACCACTGTCCAATCAATTGGTATTAAATTTCCATATAAAATGCATGGAAAGGGTTATAAAATCCAATGAAATCACTCTCGGTATACAAACACCACTTACAAATAATTTAAAAATACAGATATCAACATATAAAAAGTGTAAACGTTTGTTTTTCATACTTTTCTACTTTTCTTTTTCTTCCTTTATGTTTATAACAGCCTCACACCAACGTGTCTCTCTGAAATACAGTAAGATGAATAAATGTGCCGGAGACTCACACTTTGACTCACACATCTGCCTGGAGACGTAGAGTTTAGGGTCATGAATAATGAGTTAGGACAGCAGGGTCACTACGATTCCCTTCTTTTGTTTTTATGTAACCGTCACCAAAAACTGTTTACGATTTACCTTGGCATTGGCAAAAAAAAGAAAAAAAAAATTATTGTTTAGTGTTTAATTAAAAATGTTTATTCAGTGACTAGGAATAGACGTGAGATATATCCAGGCTGATGCTTTTACTGTAGTTTAGTTGTAATATTTATTGTAAAACAAAACAATATATTTATTTTATTTTGTTCAAATTGTTGAAATAATTGATAATCTGATGAGCTTTAATGTAATCAGTGATAACATTTCAGGTTGAAGCCCACGTACATGTCTGTCTGTCTTTCTGTACAGTAGAACTCTTCTGAGGTTGAGGATCTTACGCCTTGTTTACACTACGTTGAGAAAAGTTGAGAAACTGGATCAGATAAAGATAAAGCTTTGTCTTAAAACGACGCCAGCGCATTAAAGTTCACTTAAACCACTTCAGCGCTGTTATTTCAGCGGTAAAAATATTTAGTTGAGCTTTTCTAATTAATATCTATTGGTGCAAGTGTGTGTTTACACTGAGGAAGTATCTTATTAGTACCGTATGTTAAAGTAGATCCGGCACATAACTGTTCATAACATTTATCACTTTTACTCAATATTTGGTTTCACTTAGTGTATCGTGCAGGTTAAACTTCAGACAGATATCTAAGTACTGCAAAAGTTACATTTAATTCTGTCCAGCTAGTTTCGCATATTTCTGTGACAAAATCTTGGTGGAAAGACATACAGACACACAGAAACATTTTTAAGACTGGTTTGGGTTCCTCCCATGTATGAATCGTAAAGATATCATTGAAAGTGCGCTGATTAATGCACTAATGCAGACAAAACCTTTTTTATTTATATAGATATACAGTATGATATAAAAATATTAAAATCATGTACACAGGCTTGTAGGTGGGACTGCTAAAGGAAAAAAACCTAATATTTTAAAATGAAAATATCCCATCAGAACGGCTAAAACATTATTTTTGATTTATACAGTAAATATTTTTTCGGTTTTAATGTTGATCAGAAAGTTGAGTGAAAAGCTTCTAAAGCCAGACAGTGGGACAAGGCCATGCTTTAATGTTTTATAGGAGTCAAAGAGACTATAAGAGGTAAAATAAATGATTGAATGAATGCATGGGTGATTTGAATGTTCAGTCAACCGCACAGAAGATCAAGATCAAGATGGGTTGAGGGATAGGAATTCCAACACACCACACACACACACACAAACACACAGTCCTCTAGTGTTTCGTCTGGGTCTAGACAAAGATAAACAAGTGGATCTGGTGGAACACTCAAGCCTGTTGAGGATCCATCTAAAAGTGACGTCCCATCCTCCATCAGTGCGAGAGCTCAAGGGAAGCCCTAAAAGCCCTAATTCTGAAACCACGCCTAGAACACTTCCCAGCATGCCCACCTGGTGACAGGATGTGTGATTTGGAGGTAATGACAGGTGTTGTCTCACTCCCGAGGAATATGACTAGCAGTACTGACTTTCCATTACCTTATCTTTCACCGTGAAGCTCTTTGGTGTCTGAAGGTATCACCTTGTCTGGTATTTTAACACCAATCTCTCATGAAGTTGAACTGAAAGTGGACCAAAAGATCAAAGTCAGGCTGCAAATTTAATAAGGAATCTCTTTTTTTTTCCCATAGTGGACGTAAACCATGAATCTTTGAACATGCGTGTACAGTAAATCTACATATTTAAAACAGCCCTGAATAATAGAGTAGAAGGAGCCGAGTAACGCCGACAGTTTTTCTGCCTCTTAGCAGTCTCCGTGCCCTACTTTCATACGGCTTCTGGGTTTGACAGTACTTTTAATGTTTAATGCCCTTTGATTTGCACTGGAGACACATCAAGGTTCTCAGCAAGGCTTGTCGTAGAGATGCTTGCATGCATGATGGAAAGGCCTTATACATGCCCCAGAAAGAGAAGGTCGAGAGGAGAGGAGAATTTACACCGCAGGCTAAAAAAAAAAAAAAAAGGCAGAAGATATATCTTCAGCTACAGTGAGTCAAAGAAATCATTTTGATCTCATTCTACGCAATAGATGTGAAATATTATTTCATATTATTTCATTTTATTTAGCCTGGCGAGATGTGGTGTCAACTCGTTCGAGAAAAAATCTTAACAAACCTTGTAGCCAAAGTTAAATTTGATTATATTTTATTTGTATAGCACTTTTAACAGGGGTTAAATTAAACTTTTGGAAATAAATTTAAAAATGTCTAAATTTTTTGCTTCATGAGTTTGTCAGTTTGTAATAAGCAAGCTGCAGGCAAAGAAAAACTCTCTCAGATGACATGAGAATAAAACCTTTAGAGGAACCAGACTTAAAATGGAATCTATCTACATTTGGGTGATACCTGGTAGTGGAACCATAAATAAATCCCCTCTGAGCACTCACTCATCTTCTTTACCGCTTTATCCTGTATTCAGGGTCACGGGAACCTTTAGCCTATCCCAGGAGGCTTAGGGCACAAGGCAGGGTACACCCTGGACAGGGTGCCAATCCATCGCAGGGCACACACACATACACTATGGTCAATTTGGGAACCCCAATTAACCCAATCTGCATGTCTTTGGACTGTGGGAGAAAACTGGACAACCTGGAGGAAACCCACCAAGCACGGGGAGAACATGCAGATTCAGCTAACCGACATTTGCAAATTGCCATAGTGTGTGTGTGTGTGCCCTGCGATGTATAGGCACCCCGTACAGGGTGTACCCTGTCTCGTGTCCTAAAACTCCTGGGATAGGCTCCATGCCCCTGGTGACCATGTATACAGGATAAAGTGGTATAGACGATGAGTGAGTGAGTGAGTTAATCATAATTGAGGTATTGATATGCGATATTGATGTGAGGTCATATCGCCCAGCACTAGTGCAAAGTGCAGCTGTACTGTATGTGTTTAACTTAACATAAAGTGCATTTTGAATGTTAAAGTTACCAGCTGTTCACTGATGGAGACTTTCATTCCTGAAACTATTCAAGCAATTGCTGTAGAAGTGATCTTTCCACAAAGCAAAAATTATGAACTTAAATATGGCTCAATAGAAGGAATATTCATAAAAGCCCGACTTCTGCTATAGAGAAACAATGCCTTTTTTCCCCCAAAAAAACATATGAGAACACTACTGTAGTTATCTAGCAGCAGCTATGTTTATAATCTTTTAAATGTTTCAGGGGTAGCTCAGTGGTAGTATGGTTTCGAAAGGTCTCATGTTCAAATCCCACAATCACAAAGTTGTCCCTGTTGGGCCCTTGACCAAGGCCCTTAACCCTCAACTGCTTAGATGTATGATAAAACAAAAATGTACAGTAAGTCGCTCTGGATAAGGGTGTCTGCCAAATGCCGTAAAATGTTTGCTTGCATGATGATGACTCTGATCATAGAATCTAGACAAATGTTAAGTGCCATCTTTCAAATTGCTTTAGCCTCAGTATAATCAATAGGTAGAATTTTTTTGCAGTTAAAGTAATAAAATGGTGCGTAAAAAAGAACAGCCCAAGCGCAGGTAAAGTTATGGTACTGCTGACATGAGTTACATCTGATTCATTTATTATTAACAGAGATTGATTTATTTAGTCTGGATTTCCATGAACAGGGAACCCGGCCCGACTTTGTTGGTTTCCCAAAAGCATCCTGTTCTGCCAGCGGTACATCACAGATGAGCAAACAGTTTGAAGATAACTTTATCATCATACCACCAGCACATTAGTTATGCAGACTACATATTCATGTATAAGGCATGCATCTGCCTGTCGCCACAGGTTTCAGTGACTGATGTGAGGAATCCCGTTATCCGGTACGTGGTCGTGGATGTGGGACCTGCTTCCTCCGGGCATGTCTATACCTGTAGGGATTCTCGTGGTTGACTGAGACGTGGGTTTTTGGTTTGAAATTAGAGGGTAGGGGAAATAGTTGGTGGTCTGTGGTTTATTTCACAAAGTTAGAGCTTCTTGGCTGTGTTTACAAAGCAGTCTATATTCGTAAATCATGGAAAAATAATTACAGTAAATAAGGCAGCTGCTTGTCTTTAGGCATAGGTTTTCAGTTTGTCATGGAGAAAAGAAAAAAAAATCCAGATGTCCAAAATTGTTGGGAATCCAATTCTTTAGAAAGTATCAGACAGTTTAGTCATGTCTGTAGTAAAATGTTGTAGTTCCTTTAAAATGCACTGGCAGCTCATATTTTATTCTGATTGAGCTGGTTTTTTTTTTTTTTTGCTTAGTGTGGTTATAGAAATTACTGATAAACTTTAGATGACCTAAGCTTTTTTTATTCTTAAGAAAATGCATTTACATTAGCAAGCAATAGCGTCCATACAAATGTACTGTAACAAATCTAAGCAAGCAATTGGTCTTTAATAACATTTACAATGCAAGCATTTAGGGGCATTCAAGTCAAACCGGGACTTTTGATTGTGTGGGATAACACAGTTACGAGAGTAAAAACGCCCTTTATTTCTTCTGTATAACCCCCTGCTACACTAATGCACTTATCCCAGTCTTTCACTAGAGCTTGGATACCAAAGCTAGAGCTATGATCTGAGTTCCTGGTTTACATATGAAATGCTGGCCTCCCAGGAACTCCTTTAATGGTCCAAACATGGAATGTGGAAATGGCTTGGAGCGAGGTAAGGACTGTATAAGGGATGTGGCAATAACTCCCAGCCATGTTCCTGTAACGTGCAAGTGGTGTTGGTGAATGATTGTGTGTACAGTTCGCACAGACAGCTATGCCTCTTCCACAAGTTGGAGACAAGTTATCAGTCTGATCATGCGTTCCACTCACTGAATGTGGGATGACTTCAGTGGGCTCCGAACCATCTCAACCCGGATCGTCATTCACAGGCATACAGCCTTTTTTAAAACATTTGCACCATTTAAATGTATTATTCGGGCTAAGAGTCTTATCACAGCACTGTGCTTGAAGTCTTCTGTAAATATCAATCTTTTTTTTTTTACGCCTTCGTTTGCGAGAAATTTAATCACTAGTCCAGGTTTGACTTGAACGCCCCTCGTGCATTTTGGCTCCTAGTTGAACTACCAGAATAGTGCACACCCACAAGCCTAGAGTCGCTAGAGCCACACAAGACACAAACTATAAGTGAGACACAACAAGCGTCTAGCTGCTTGCCAGTGTAAACATGGGGTTATTCAGTTAGGAATACAAACACACGCTTAAGTAAGTAATCACAGCCCTGCTCGTAAATACCTACGAGGACACAGAAGTTCAGATCTCGGTCATTTCAAAGATTATTTTTCTTTAACTGATGTCATATAGCCAATGTGTATATATTTAACTTAACTAAAATTACTCAGAGCAGTTCCTGTAAGAATGGCCTATAAGACATCAGTGATGAGAAATTAGCAGGGGATTTTGTTTACTGTTAAAGGACTAATAAGGAAGTAATGTCATGGAAGTAGATGTCTGAAAAGTTTGACCTATTTGTGTTGAAAAACACCTTTTTAATGACAAAATAGTAACCCGAAGGCTGTCTAAGGATACCCTGGCATTGCTAACAGAATTATAGCGCAGAACAAGAGAAGGAAGCTTTGCTCAGTGCTACAGCACAGCGTCCAGTCTTAAATCATCAGCGTCTGTAGACTAGTCTCGGTGAGGGTCAGATCTTGACAGTGATTGTAGTGGTTGTGCGATTTCATTCGCGAACATGACTGACCTTGTTTATTCACTCAGTATAAAGTGAGAATGGAGGTGGACTGAAGCCTAAATAATGAATAGAGCATCATCCTTGAGGCCTTTAGCTGCCACTGCAATGCAGGTAGTTTCATGGAAATTGGGGTCATAAAGGGAAAAAAATATAATTATGTCCTTGTAAGTATGCTGAGTCTTCATTAAAAAAAAAAATAATAAATTCCCACATCACTTGCTGTCTGTCATAGGGTTTTGGGCCAATTATGATGATGATGATGATGATGATGATGATGTCTCAGCTATGGATGAGCACAGTTCAGCTGCTGTATAAGATAAGCCTCTAGAGATTAGCTACTCGTTGATGTGCTGTCAGACACTTTTTTTTTTTTTTTTAAACCATGCAATATCTAGCAACTCTGCACTAAACCAAGGTTAAAGGCATTCCTCATTCTGAGGCACATTTTTATTGAATTATGACCGACTTCTGAGCACGAGTAAAATTTCCAGTCTAAATCCTCACCACTGGAGTTCCTCTCTTATCTCATGGAGCTTATGATATCTTTTTATAAAGATCACCCAGTACAATTAGGCCAAATGTGACGAAGACGAAGATTTTTTATCACTCTTTCTGTATACTGCTTATCCTGTACAGTGTCGTGGGAGGCCTTGGGCCTATACCAGAGGACTAGGGGCACAAGGACAGGTACAACCCGGACAGGAGGCCAATTCATTGCAGGGCACAAGCTCACATACACTAACACTCTTACTCACACACTACTGGCAATTTGGAAACGCGAATTAGCTTAATCTGCATGTCTTTGAGAGGAAGACCAGAGTACCCAAAGGAAGCCCACAAAGCACAGCGAGAACATACAGAGCCCAAGAAGGCTAGGAGGCTGGGGTCAGAGTGCAGGGTCAGTAACCAAGAGCCTAAACCTGCTGAGCTACCACAAATTCCAAAAAAATACAATCATGACAAAAAGTTTCAAGACCCTTACCATGTTTTATGTCTCACACTCATCTTAATATGGATTCAAATCCTTTTGTTTCTTTCTCATCATCCAACACACAGTACTTCACAATGACAAAGAAAAACATGGTGTTTGGAGTGTTTTTTTTTTCATTTATTTGAAAATAATGAAATAATAAAGACATCAGGATTTAAAGACAACCATTACATCAGTACTCAGAACCTTTGTTAAGATACAGTAGGTGCATCCTACCCCCATCAATGGTCCTTGAGATGCTTTTACAGCTTGATTGGAGTCCACCTGTGCCTAATTGAGTTCACTGGACATGATTAGGAAATAGTCAGGGTGAAGAAAAACCCATGGGGTTGAGAGCATTATCTGTAGACCTGCAAGACAGGATTGTGTCAATGCACAGATCTGGGGAAGGATACAAGAACATTTCTGTAAGATTAAAAGGTCCCAAGAGTATGCTAACCTCCATCATTCTACCATGAAAGAGATTTGGAATTAAAAGTTGTCTTCTCTGTAAAGTGCTCGCCCTATCATCCGGAGATCGCCGGTTTGGTTCCCGGGTGATGCTGTAATCTCTCGCAGCCGGAGGTCTAGAGAGAGCTGATTGGCCGAGCTCTCTCAGAGGGGAGG
>JAQMYJ010000023.1:16073483-16083561 GCA_030014305.1 Clarias laeviceps
CTATTAACTGTTCAAAGGAGATTAATGCATTTTTTGGACGCCTTCAGCTTCCTTTACAATGTAGAAAGAAATAAAAAAAATAAAAATCAGGAACCATCATGGAGTTGATCCCAAAGTGACCCCAAACTTTTGAACGGTAGTGTATATATATTTATATATATATAACCCTAACCCTAGAGAGAGAGAGAGAGAGAGAGAGTCATAAAAACAGGTCATATTCTGAGTTGGTGTGAGATGTTTCCCATCATCATCATCTTTCCCAGGGGTTTCTGGACTTATTTCTGAAGTTAGATGTCAATGTAATATGTGTGTTATTTTCAGCCTGACGTTAATAAAATGCAAAAATGACACTCACTTATACACACACACACACACACACACCGCAACAGACACGTCATACTGTGAGTCACATCAACCCTAAATGAAGGAGGATGAACTGATGCATCCACACACACACGCACACACACACAGCAGGGCAGACTGCTCTCAGCATATGTGCTGGTTTCCATGGAAACTGAGAGTTAAAAATAACATGGGCGATGGCTTTCTTGTACCATTAGCCAACAAGCCTGATGTGAAGTGTCTCTCTCTCTCTCTCTCTCTCTCTCACACACACACACACACACACTCACACTCACACACACACACACAGTTGCTGCTCCGGTAAAGCAGTGCTGACGTTAAAAATTGATAATGGGCAGCTCAGATAGTGACGAATAGGGCTCTCTGTCTTTCTCCTGTGCACACGTACGAAAATAAATACAGCCATCAGTCTTTATCGCTTCAGTTTCTTCGTGCACACATCCGCATACATTTGTGTGTCTGTGTTTTCCCGTCTTAATACATGCACTCTTTCATAGCCTGTTTTTCTCACAAGTACATGGAGGGAAGGTTTCTATTCACCCCATGGGTTCCGCAGTGCTGCTGCACGACGTGGCTGCACCCCACCCCGCTGCAGTGGCATGCTCTCACACACACACACACACACACGATTAGCTGTGAGTATGCACTCTCTTCCTGAAACAGGCCATATGAGTTGATATTACCCCAGAAGCATCTGCTTACACACCTCATTCCTCATTTAACTCACATCGTAGCGTTTCGAGCAGTGATTCCCAACCCTGGTTCCTCCTGTCCTGCCCATTTTAGTGTTTTCCCAGCTTTACCACACCCACTTTTATTCAGAAAAGATTGTTAACTGATTCGTTGAATCAGGTGTGCTGTGAGATGAGAAAACACTTAAACGTGCATGTCAGAGGGTCCTCCAGGACCAGGTTTGGGAACCACTAGTTTAGAACATTTAGAAAAACATTTAGAAATCATAGTTGAGTTTTGTGATGATGTTCGGTTTGGTTTGAGCTGAAAGGTTTTTTTTGGCTAATGATGATGAGGGTTAAAGTGATCCCACAATGCATTATGGGTAACATTCTGAATCATTTTCATTTTCCCTACAAAATTCATCTTTGATCTATATGTCTATAGATATCTCTCTATCTATTGTGTAAAGCTGCTTTGCGACAATGACGATTGTTAAAAGCGCTATACAAATAAAATTGAATTGAATTGAATATAACGGGAGTGGGAAATGGAAATAAATCTATAACTTGGCTGATAGTAACAAACCCTACTGGCGTCTATGGAAATGTGTGAGAAGCCCCTTTTCTGTGCATATGCTGTTTATACTGTACGGTTTACAGATACTCTAATCTACATTAACATAATACTGTAGTTTCAAATAACAGTGCGAGACTTGTAAAGAGACAGAATTATAGGAGGAAATCTCCCCCTGTCTGCCATCTCCCACATATATAAGCTCATCAAGACCTATGATTCACTATAGTCAGTTTAATTGTCAGGGAAAAGAATATATGCTATCACTCAAACCCAGAGAGCACTGCCAGTTCTGCTCCCTTGGCACTTGGCTGTGGATGGCTTCAGCATCAGGATTCATGAAATTGATTATGTATTTAAGTCAATATTACTCTAATCTTTCAAGCCTCTTGTCATTATTATTGTTATTATTATTTTTTTTTTTTTTGGCACAAAACCTTTGACGCTCAATGCTGTTTGTACCGTTTGAAGGATTGCGGCGCTATTACTTTTCTTATTACTAGTGTCCCCTAAAATCCCGCTTTTTTTTCTGAGTCAGGACTAGGAGGCTGCATCTCCCTCAATATTGGATGCTCCTACACAATACTTTCATCAAAATTCTTAGCTGGGTCTCCTGAGTGCTTGTGTGTGCTCAACCTTGGGACGCAACACACCTAACATTTTGAGTTATGAGGTTACGTTTAAGACCTGTGCCATTCCCCTTTGTTCCTGTGATTCCTAGTTTGCACATTTCGGGTCTGTTGGGAAACTGAGACATGTCACGGTGAAAAGATTGAAAATCTTTCCTACTTTTGAAAAAAAGAATGTTAATGAAAAATAATTAACTCTTTCAAATATGGCTCTTACCAGTGTTTTGCTCACCCTGATGATCATTTAATTTTGCACAAACCCATACAATATATTTAACCAGAGAGCCGGGTCTCCTGCCTTGTTCAAACTTTAAACGGAGAAGATTGGTGAAACCATTTGGGAGCTATGAATGTTTGTTTGGAACCTGACAAAAAACTGATTTTTATATAGGAATCCATTCATTTTGCACGGTAGCTGATTTTCGCAAAACAACAGCTTTAGATAAACTGCAATTCTGCCCTAGTTATTTTTTTTTAAGTACATATACAAAGCTTGATATCATGCAAGATTAAAGCCTCCTCTCTCAAACAGTACAAGAAACAAACTTTTAATGCGTAAGATATAAATATCAGAACCAGGGGTTGTCTTTTTAATTTAATGCAGGATGTCAGGTTACATTCTCTCTGTCTGTGAGTTTGCCATGCAGGGGAATAGGTACTGCAACTAGACCAAGCCACACCTCTCCACTCACACCTTCCCTGGACTTTCAGCCAGAATCAGTGCTTATCTTGGGAACCATGTGGGATAAGAAGGAACTGTGTTTACTGTTTTTTTAATCTAGAAAAAGCAGTGCATCCTTGGGTGCCTTAACAATTTCTCTACATCTCTAGTTTTTACTGCAGAACAGACTAATTTTAAAGCAAGACATCATTTGAATGATTTTGCAAATAGTCAATCAACAGCTAATATTTACACGTATCTTCCCAAGACAGGCTGGAACTTCATGATCCCAAAGCTTGTGATCAGATAAGTTCCCGTAGAGACGGAGCATTATAGACTAAAAATCACCCAGATGTCTTCCAAAATACACATTACTTGTGTGTTGTACAGTAGATGTGGCATCTTTAAGGCAAATTGTATTCTGTAGTAACGAGTAGTTCTAGGAAAGATGCAGTATGGCAGATATTTCTGCATTAGTATTACATTAAGAGGGTGTGTATGTGCATGTTTGTGTGTGTTCGTGTGTGGCCATTTGCTCTGACAGGGTCAATACATCACCATCAATTAGAATTATTTATGGGGTTCGTTTTGAACGGCGCCTGGTCTACAATAAGCCCCTGGAGGCTTCTTGAGATGATAGAGTGCATTAGTAGGTCAAAGGTCATGTGCCAGGTAGTTCACGAATGATCCAGGTGTCTAAAGAGGTCTGTGTGGAAAGGAAAAACACAATTTGTTTGTTTTAAGCTTTGCTTTGACTCATTCTACCAAATTTGCACACACACACACACTTGCAGAGTGATGGCCTACCCTAGCCTTGGTGATGTTTGAACATGAGTGTGTGTGTGTGTGTAAAGCTTTACGAGGTGTTCGAGACATTGTGTAGCCCTGAATGACCTACAAAGGGACCATCAGTGTCAATCTGATCAAGACAACTGATAGTATAGCGTCCTCACTAAGTGTCCTTAATACTGTCTTTTCATGCCTGGAAGGGAAGGGATGGAACGAGAGAGCTCTTGTCTGAGCTTCAGCATAATGATGATGATTATGTTAACATGATGATTGTTTTCTTGTTGTAAAGTTAACTTTCTTTCACATTTGGCAGTAGTGCTAATTTCTATACGTAGAATCGGTTATAAATGTAGAGAAATCTGGAAGCAGAATGCAATATAAGAGATGGATACTGGTGTAAGAATAGGATATTTGTTGCTAAAAGAAAATGTTTATTGTGCATTCTCTGCTATAATAATGTACAGTACAGATTGTGAGGTGTGATCGAGATATGCACTAATTAAAGATGCATTCGCAAAGATGGTATCTTTGGACACATTAAATGCTTCTTGGGACTGTAATGGTGAAAAATAAA
Source organism: Clarias laeviceps (assembly GCA_030014305.1). Lineage (NCBI taxonomy): Eukaryota > Metazoa > Chordata > Actinopteri > Siluriformes > Clariidae > Clarias > Clarias laeviceps. Next base: position 16,077,748 of record JAQMYJ010000023.1, read on the forward strand.
TATTGTACAGTGGTAGGTCGGCGTATCCCCTGCCCCGACCCACCTCATGAAATTTCACCTTAAGAACTAAAATTTTTGCAAGAAATTTACCTCAGCAAAAAAAAAAAAAAAAGCATTTTTCACATACAAAGCTTATACAAAGCTTTGGCCATGTTTCTGTAAAATATTTTCTAGTCATGTGACTAAGTACGGCTTTTGGAAATATTTGTGAAAAAATTCACATTCTCTGCGATGAATTAGCAGCCATCCAGGGTGTACCCCGTCCCGTCCCCTAAGTCTCCTGGGATAGGCTCCGGGCCCCCTCGACCCTGAATACAGGATGAAGCAGAATAGATGATGAGTCTGTGATGAGAATTTGCGAATTCGTCAGTGTATTTTATTGAGATTTTATGAGATCAACACAAAGTGGCACATAATTGTGAAGTGGAACGAAAATTCTACATCGTTTAAAACTAAAATCTGAAAAGTGTGGCATGCATTTGTATTCAGCTGCCTTTACTCTGATAACTAAAATCTAGTGGAACAAATTTCAGATTTTTACTTGTAAAAAAAGTTTGAAAAACATTTATTATTTTTCTTCTGCTTCACAATTACAGTATGTGCCACTAAAATCACAAAAAGAAATACATGTATGTTTGTGGTTGAAACTTGAAAAAATGTGTTTTGAATACTTTTTTAAGGCACTGTAGAAATAGTTTTAACCAAATACCGATTTTAATCATTGTTTAAACATTCATCCATTAAAATGATTCTACGTTTGTTGTGACACTGACTACATTTTTATCTGCACAATCTCACAATCATCATGCCAGCTTCCTGCCACTAGGGGGAGGTGTTTCAAATCATTTTATTCTGGGAAAAGAAAACATTTATGCACCTTGACAAACAAATGAATAGATCAATTAAAAAAAAATCACCTTTTACCTTAAGCAAAATACATTCACTTGTTTTTTTTTTCATCGAGAGGGCATGGGAGTGGCTGCCACCACACAGGGCGCGGCATGAAGCAGGTCAAAGGATGATAGAACAGACATCTCTTTCTTCCTTCCTCAATACACACAGTTACACACAATTGCATGCCTGGTCATTAAGCCAGGACTGAATGCGTGCTTGTCTAATGCTTGTCTAAGTGGGAATGTGTCCCAGAAGCACAGTCTGAGTTTTCTCTGAGTATCCAGGAAATTAATTTAAAATCTTAATGACCATAATATCAGCTTTAGAGTTGCTTCATAAGATGTACAGTAGGAAGTGGAAGCAAAAAAAAAAAAAGCAAACTCTGTAGTAGACATAAATAGAGAAACTGAATAAAGGGTGAGCTAGCCAATAAGAATGCAGGGACTGAAACATCTATGTTCGGGACCTTTTTTAAGCATTTCATGTATATTTTCAGGCTTTACCCATTTTTCTAACAAACAAAATACAGTGTTACCACAGCATATGAATGAGAATGAATTAAAAATTTTCGCCTTAAGGACTGAAATTTGCCTCTGAGTGAGTACCGGCTAAGTTGCTAATTCAAAACTGCCAAGCAAAGCGAAACTACCTAGTTTTTGTGAATGTTTTTGTATTTTGTGCAAGATTTAGTAAAGAATCATAAGTTAAGCTTTAGTGAGGTTTAATGTCTTTATATTTCATATGTTACTTCATTTACATGTCTTTTGTATCAAATTCAAATTCAGAATATAGTTGCAAGCAACGATGAGCGGGCCCAGGCACCATGCGCCATCGTCGCCTGTGTGCACAGCACAACTTGCACACGTCACACTATATATGGCTGATGTCAGTTTGGGCCCTAAATATTTGTTGAGTGTGTGTGTGTGTCTGCATGTGTGAGAGAGAGATGTGAGCGTGTGATATATGAGTGTTTGACCGCATGTGTGTGTGTCTGTGTGAGTGTGTTAACATTTGTAATGTGTGTGTATGTGGGTGTATGCGTGCATGTGTGTGCGTTAACATTTGCGATGTGTACGTGTACAATAGGCTGCAGATGCTGGAAGAAAAGCATCACACTATGATGTCACTGAACGTGATGTCACTGAATATAATGTCACTCAATATAACACACACAGAAAGTTATTAATCACTTTTAAGGCATCGTCACGGCTGACCCGTTTGAGATATCAAGAATCCCTCTACAATTTTACATCCTCAATGTCTTTAGATCACATCGGTCTGGTTTGGTGACGATCGTATAAATTCCCTAGGAGGAGTATATTAAAATCCATCGGGTGCGTTTTTGCGAACAGCCATAAATAACGGGCTCCTGTTGAGTTGAGCCCAGGACATGCAGTGCGAAAGTTTGTCACATGCACAGTCATACACAGTACGATATGCAGTGAAATGCTTAAACAACCGCCCGTGATGTTAAAAATAAAAGATTATTAATAGGCAATAAATATGAAAAAAATAAATAAATAAAATAAATTTAGCTAATATAAGAGTAATATATATATATATATATATATATATATATATATATATATCTTGATATGTATATATCTTGATATGTATATATCTATCTAGGTGTTTTGATTGTTTTTATATGCAAAAAATATGTTGGAAATTGGTAATATTGGATATATTTTTGTGTGGCTGGAACGGATTATCTGCATTTACAGTATTTCCTATGGGAAAATGCGTTTCACATTACAAAATTTCAGCTTAAAAACTCGCTTATAGAACAGGATACATTCGTATCCCGAGGTACGACTGTAAGTGGAAAATTATAAGTAAGAGCTGTTTTTCACAACGACACCCTGATATCCATATATTTAGTGATCTAAAAGTTAAAACACAACTAAGAGCTGAATATGGTTAGGTTAGTGGCTATAAATGGTTTTCTGAGGTCTGGGCAGAACATATGAGGTCACAATAGGGTGAAAGTCTGATTTGCTTATTTAAGACTCGGATAATACAAAAATTAAAAAAGAACAGCAGAGAATTTTTTTTTCTCACATTTTTCCTTTGAACTGAATCCTGTCACATGCGGAGATGCATCTAAATGTCTAAAATGACTAAAAAGTAGATTTTTTATAATAGGTCCATTTTAAGTTAATACTAATTCAGTCTGGGTTGCCAGGGTTACGCTTCTACTAACAGGGATCTTCAAATAATGATCAATTATCAAAGGTTGCCCCCAACAAAGGCAAAATATGCAGACAGTGTCTTTCTTTTGTAGTGTATTGCGATTGAGAGAGGGAAATGGGCATTACAGAGTGGATGATATCTGGACATTAGAAATGTGTGCACCACAGCAACCTTGTTTCACACACAAATGGCTTTTAAAGTCTTTTTGTGGCTACTTTGTTCTTAATGTCATCCATCCTCGAAAAAAAAAAAGTCTATGGTCAGGAGCCACTACTGAATGCTTGACCAGGAAAAAGCTGTTTTGGCTTTGGCCCATGTGAACATGTGCAAGTTTTGGACTGCGTGTAGAGGCTGAAACTGCCAGTCACAGTAGTCGAGCCTGTATTTGTCGGGCTAAAAGGATGACTGTGCTTGGCACCTCTAACTGTGCTAAACACTCACCTACCGCAGGAGCCATTGATGCCAAGGTCATGGGCATGAGAGCTTAAGAGGGATTAGGAATGAGGACAGCAGGGATGCTCACACACACACACACACACACACACACACACACAGGTAGACATACTGAAATTCAGTTCACTGACTGGTACAGACAGAGTAAATGAATTCCTAGGTATGTAAATGTGTGGTTTATGTGGACTGCTCTGGCAAATACGGTATGACTTCATTTCAGTTTATACTACATGTGGCTTTGTGAAAAGCCCCTATCTCACCTACGCGGTTTCGCGCGGTGGCCGTAAACGCTGTGATTACGTTTCCATCTTTCCGCGCAAAAAAATAAACATATTTAATTTTTTTGCCGGCCCTCGCGGAAGCTCGCGGACCTTGCAGAACTTTGTGGAACATCGGCGGGCAATCGCGGCGGCTCACGGTGCCTAACACCGCATCTCACCGCGAGTCAAACCGCATAGGTGAGATTTGGGTAATACAGATGTAAAGGCACTTCCAATATTGATCACACATTCCTCATTTTCTTTTAGGACTGTGACTACACCCTACACTCTCCAGCTCCCCATTCAGACAGTCCTTGTGCCTGGAGGATTTGCCAATACTTACATAATGTTCATTACGGCATATCAGAAGAGAATGAAGTGATAGAGAGTTATAGAGATGCTAGAGATAGCGTAGCATTATGCAGGTATTATGGATTATCCTAACACTCCCTCTCCTCAGTCAGCTTATTCACTGGTCTGCAAAGAGATTACCAGCAAACCAAGAGCTGATGGGCTGCACCATCTGCAACCGACTCATCAGAGATTGAATATACAGTAACTGAGGAGAAGGGCTTAGAAGTTTGTCCTAGAGATGTTGCAGTTGGGCCTGTGGGTGGCTGAAACTTCAGACAAGTCTCTTTTCCAGCGTGATAACTCTGGCCTGCTGTGTTTCCAATTAGATCCAGCGGTTCTGTACTTTTATAGCTTTGTTTTTACATTGGAGTTTATTTTAATTGTGTGATTAGTCACTGAGTTATAGCAGTGATCTGCTTAATCTTAATTATGGCATTATGTGCCATGGTGAAGTTGCCTGACATGTTCCTTTATACTGTATATAGATCTGTTAAGATCACTTAAGAACAAATCAACAATTAGTACGAAATCACATCACTTTTTTATATTCCTGCTCTGTCACGGCAAAAAAGAAATGATCTGGACTCATCCTGAAATCCTGAAAGTTCTGTAAGGGCTGTGGGCTTAATTTATTAAACTGGTAGGTTGTAATGAGTAAGATAATGGCTTAACGATTAGCCTGGTCATCTCACACCTTGCCTCCGGTCTGATTGTGTTGACTTTGCATGTTCTCCATATCCTCAGTATGTTTCCTCCAGGTACTCCAGTGTCGTCCTTCTAAAAGTCCAAAGACATGCACTGTAGGCTGGTTGGTGTTTCCAAATTGCCCCGTAGTGTATGATTGGGTGTGTGAGTGTGTGTTCGTCTGTAGGTTGTAGTTTTGGTATCAGTTTGGTTTTTGCAATTTTTTTGCAAACCTGTGTTAGTGGCTTTCATTCAACATTATCCCATTGTCATGTAGGGTTGGGTACCTACAGTATATAACCAATATGGAGTAGATCTTCAATACAGGACACAGATTTTGGTGCCGCACTTAAACATTTGAAATATGTTGAAATATGATTGAAATATTTGTCCTCTGGTTCTCTGAAACGGATGTAAAAAGCATCATAACGGTACAATTTCCTGATTGAGAAAATGCACTTGAACGCGAGTCGGAAAGCTCTAATAATACAAACACAAGTAATCTTTGTAGTAGCGTGAGTGTCCATGTTGTTTTCACGTTCTGACTTAAAAGCACAACTTGTTTGAGTTATTGATAGCATCCGCGTTAATGCAGTGTGTGAATGCAGTAATCATACTCGCTCTGACGGCAGCAGGTAGCGTTGGCTCGCTAAGCTAAACACACTTAAGTTAAAATGCCTAAAGCTAAATGTTCTAAAGTGTGGCTGGATTTCACATCAACGGATGTCTTTAAACATTTGGGAATAATAGAATTGCTGAAATTTGAAGCTGGTTTGTATCGGACCAAGAATATATTGCTGTTAATTATTGTAGTTGGGTTTCTTCTTATGTAAATTTGTTGTGCTTTTTATTTACAGTGGAACCTCGGATTGCGAGTAACGCAGTTTGCAAGTGTTCCGCAAGACGAGCAAAGATTTTGAATAAATTTTGACTTGGAAAACGAACAAGTCTTGGTTTACGAGTACCGAGTATCATG
>JAQMYJ010000023.1:16096041-16110881 GCA_030014305.1 Clarias laeviceps
TTTGGGGTCACTTTCTAACTCCATGATCGTTCCTGATTTTTATTTCTTTCTACATTGTAAAGGAATGCTGAAGGCCTTTGAACAGTTAATTGTGAGATGTTTCTGCTACTTCTGCTCTGTAAAGACTTCATAACACCTCTAATCTCTAATTATGTAATTACCTAATTCCATATGTGTTATTTTATAGTTTTGAAAACTCCAGTATTGTTGTAGAATGTAGAAAATAAATCACTAAAAAAAACAAAGAAATTTGCAAGTGACCCCAAACTTATATAACAAAATTGGTACAGCATATAATATGGTGCAGCATATAATATGATATATATACAGTATATATATATATATAGTACACTTGCAATATCCATCAAGCACTATAATGAAACTGAAGACCTTCCCAGGAAATCAAGACCAAAACTTACTTCTGCTGCAAAGGAAAAGTTAATTTAGAGTTACAAGCCTCGGAAATCACCAATTAACAAACAGCACCTCAGATCTGAGGCGTTATGAAGGCTTTACAGAGCATAAGTATCAGACACATCTCAACATCAACTGTTCAAAAGAGATTATTACATATTTTGGATGCCTTCAGCATTCCTTTACAATGTAGAAAGAAATCAAATTAAAAAAAATCAGGAAAGACCATGGAATTAGAAGGTGTGTCCAAACTTTTGACTAGTACTGGGCAGTAAAAAAAGGCAGTAATTTTTCGCCAAGGCCAGCCATGGCTCAACAGTTAAGGTTCTGAGTTATTGATCAGAAGGTCAAGGATTCAAGACCCAGCAGTACCAAGCTGCTATTATTGGGCCCCTGAGCCCCCCCTTAAACTCCTCTGCTCCAGGGATCATATAAAGTTCACCCAGTGCTATGACCCAATCTTCTTAACAAGTCTCTTAACAAGATATGTCTGGAAAACAAGAGCTCTTAACAAGATATGTCTGTTTCTCAGCTACTTTTAAATGTCCAAAAACTTAACACTGTAAGTCCAGTGTTAATGCAAAGAAGTATGAAGGATACCTTCACCTGTTTCTGAAGCTATATGTTTTGGATTGCAGGTGCAGGATTTGACCGAGAAGCAAGTGCTCGCTGCTCATTGGTCCATTCCCAGTCTGTGTTACAGCGGCGAAGGAAACTAAGGAGACGGAAAACTATCACAGGAATTCCTAGACGGGTACAACAAGACATGGGTATGATATCCTGATGCACTGCTTATTCGATTTTGGGTTGTTTGTTGTTGTTATTTGTTCGTTCACATTTATCTGCAATTTATAAAGCTGCAATTTTGTAAAGTACCATGTAAGAATAACTAATTGTAAACTTGTACAATGCTTTTATTGCTATTTGCTCAAAAACTAGCATTAACATGGATAACCCTTTACACTACAACTTGGTTTGTAGGGCCTTCATTAATAACATTGTGTTGTTGTTGTTGTTGTTGTTGTTGTTGTTGTTTTTATAAATATTGAACTACCATCTATTAAATAAACACATTAAAATCAACTTGTTTATTCTTGGTATCATTGTGCAGTTAATAAATAGAAATAATATGATATATTATGTGAAATTAAAAACTGCTGACTTTAAGCTAACTCACAATACTGGGATCCTGTGGTATTGTTCATGATTTAGCAAATACATATCTTATAATATTTATAATATTTTATTTAATTAACATTGATGCTAATCATTTCAATATAATACAATGACATAGAGATATGGTCAATGATTTTGTTAAATTATTGTTAAACTTTTTCTCGGTGTATCTAATTGATTAAATCAGTACTTGAATGCTATTTGTATTGTGCTCTTAAATTTTACCAGATTCAGATGAATCTCCTGTGGCTCGAGAACGATCCGTGGTAGCCCATGGCAACCCACAAATGTCCCTCTACCAGGAGGAGCTGTCACTTAGTGGACGGGCGCTAAACACAAAGGACTCTGGCTGTCAGACCGATGACTTCTTGATTGCTGCTCCATCTCGAAGGCGAATCCGTGCACAGAGGGGCCAAGGAATTCCAGCTTCCCTCTCTCACTCCACTGGTAATATCACTTCATTACCAGATCGCTCTGATGCAACCTATACCACTGCTTTGGGAACTCGTTTGCGTTCAAGAAGTTTGCCTCGGGAAGGAAGTCGACTACGGGACAATGATCAAGATGACAGTGATGATGATGATGAGGAGGAGGAGGAGGAGGAGGATGACGAAGAGCTCTCTCCTTATGAGGCTGAGGACTTTCTGCCAGGTCCAGGACGAAGGATGATAAAGGATGAGGAAGAGAGCACTGATGACCAAGCCATGCCAGATCTCAAGTTGGAAAGTTTAAAGCTTATACAGCATGGGGGTAGTCCTGAAAATGCTTGGATTGAGAGGGGTAGGTCCCGGCTTCCACGTAACTCTGATATGGGAAGCTGTGAGATCTCCTCCAGTTCAGACACCTTCAGCAGCCCCATCCACTCAGTTTCGACCACAGGTGTGCTTGGTAGCCAGATTGACCACAAAGAAGACCATCAATCTTCAAGTGGAAACTGGAGCGGAAGCAGCTCAACATGCCCATCGCAGACCTCAGAAACACTACCACCAGCTGCCTCACCGCCCTTGACTGGTTCCTCACACTGTGATTCTGAACTGTCTCTCAACACAGGGTCTCATATAATTGACGATACTACTGGATTCATAATTGACCCCTTCCACATGGACAGGTCACAAGGTCAGGGACACAGGTCCAGTTCATTCACCTCTTCAGCTACAGATCAAATGGATGATGCCGGTGTTAGTACTGCTAGTGATGGGGAGTGGAACTGTAACCAGGACCAGCAGGATCAACCTTGTCCTCCAGACTTTAGCCCAAAGCGCTCACGGGAAGATGAAAGTGGCATAAGTTGTCCCAGTTATTCAAGTGGGGAAACTTATGAATGCTTTAGTGGGCAACCTTCGGGTGAAATATTAGAGAGTTCTACACTTTACACTGTTGACACTGAAGGCTTCTACACCTCTGTGCATTTGGACTGTGGTCTTAAAGGTAGCAGAAGCTATTGCAACTATGCAGCCATTGACCCTGACTGTGGCCCAAGTGGGAACATTGCGCCTGGTATGGATGAATACCCTCAACCAGATTACAAGGGAATGAGTACACATGGAAGAGGATGTGTTTCTTTAAGAAAACCAAAGGCTAAGCCACCCCCACCAAAACGTAGCTCTTCTTTAAAGGAAACAAGCAGTAGTACGGATGTTCAAGAGCAGAATGAACCAAAGATTAATAGTGAGCTGCCCCTGCCTTTGTCTTCCAGGGAGATGAAGCTGCAGCTGGAGTTGGCTGATTCTGACAGGCACCTTGATACCGCAGGTCTGTGTGACAAGCAGCTTGGCACCTGGGGTGTAGAGAATATCAGAGATATGCTAGACTGCTCCTCTCCATTTAGTTCTTCTGACACACATTCCTTTAAGGATGAGGGTGCTGTGCAGTCAGACTATGCAGACCTTTGGCTCCTTAATGACTTGAAATCTAGTGATCCTTACAGGTCACTGTCCAACTCCAGCACTGCTACGGGTACAACAGTTATTGAATGTGTCAAGTCACCAGAGAATCTGGAAACTCAGGCATGTTGCCCCAGGTCCAGGCCCACCTCACCAACACTTCCACCACATGAAGGCGACTTTAGAATAGGGTCTCCTGAGAAACTTGCAGCACTGGCATCCCCATCAAGTGGATACTCCAGTCAGTCAGAGACACCTACATCTTCCTTTCCATCTGGATTCTTCCCAGCTCCGCTGTCCCCAACGAGTGGCAAGAGGAAACCCAAAGTGCCAGAAAGAAAATCATCACTCTCCTCTCTCCAACAGCAGCAGCAGCATGCCCTTCGAGATGCAGGCTCTTCTTGCAGGAGAGATAATGATTCCCAGGCACCACCTAGTCACCTTGACCTAAGTGCTCTTCACATCAAGCCCTTTGCCCACAGGAACCAGATACACCTCCTTCATCAAAACAAACAGAAAGCAGCTGCAGCAGCAGCTGCATTAGCGGAAGCACGTGCTGCTGCGAATGCAGAAGCATCCAGCTCAACCCAAACAGTAATTACTGCTACAGTACTGAAGTCAGTTCACCTGCGATCCACTGATAAGCCAGCAGAGAGCAACCATAGTTCTGAGCATTCAAGTGCTGATCAGTCAACTCGACCCAAGTGTCCCACAGTCACAGTTGAGACAGTGACTGCGGACAACAGGCATAACAGGAAACCACCAGCCTACAAACCCCCTGCTGTGCAGCACTGTGAATCGCAGTGCTCACCTCCAGAGGCCATTGTTTCACAACATGAGGGGATTAAAATAAGGCAGGAAAAGCATGGCCCAGGAACATATTGGGCCATGACGGCATTTAGAACTCCTGTGCAACCAACCAATGAACAGGAAGACTTCTTAGCCCCAACAGCTCAGGCTTGTGAGACCCGTGATGCTCAGCAAGAAGCAGAGTGCAGAAAGTATACCGCTGGGGAAGAAGCATTGTCAACAGAAAGTGATAATTGTGAACATAACCAAGAACCCAGACCACAACCTCTGGCGGAACCATCATTGAATTTGGCAAGTACACTGTCTCCTCCTGCATACAGCGAAATACGAAGGAGTGACTTTGTACTGTGCAACAGTCCGGATAAAGTGCCTGCCAGAAGTTTAGAAGCCTCATCACACACTTGCACAATTGTTGAAAATAAAAGCAAAGAGGAGGCCTATGAGACATGTGTCACTACCAGAAGTGCCTCACATGATGGACACGAGGACGAGTCAACTCCAGACACAGAAGACTACTTTAGCAAAGGTAATTCAGATTGAAACATATTAATAGAAGTGCATGAATGTATTTATGTTGTATGTATAGTGTTCTCCATTACATACAAAGAATTTCAAAGGACTGCAATGTTTTCGCAGACTCAACGCCTAGTGACAATTCAAATTCTCCTCTAACTGAGTGTGATGATGATTGTTTATTCCCTTCGCCTAATAAACAACGCACGACTGAAGATCTGTTTGCAATGATACACAGGTAATCTAAAAAAACAAATATACTATATGCAATATGTACAAAATGCATGATAATTATTATATTATAATAATTTTTATAGTATATGTCATCCTGTAACTGTATGTAAGATGTCTCCTGATGGTTCTATCCAAAATTTTTAATTTCCAAAATTACCTTAGGTCAAAGAGGAAAGTTCTTGGGAGGAAAGACTCAGGAGAGCTCAACGGGAAGAGTCGTGTTAGCGCTGCTCCTTCCAGTGGTCCAGTCAATCTTCCTGTAATGTGTCCAATCACTCCAACTGTCACAACTCCTGCATCTGTTTCTCAGAGAGCACCAGGGCCCATTTACAGGAGTGCCAAAAAATCCAGCACCTCCAATGAAGAGTTTAAGTTACTGCTGCTAAAGAAGGGTAGTCGCACGGATACCAGTTACCGCATGTCTGCAACAGAAATTCTCAAGAGCCCCATCACGCCAAAGTCCCTAGGTGAACTAGAGGCTTCCAGGCAAACAGAGGAACTATCTTCACCAGTGCAGGAGTCTCCAGCCAGCATAGAGCCCCTCCCCAATATTTTCCCCAGGACAAATATTGAGGGTTTCTCAACAAAGACCCTTACTATGTCCGCTGCCTCTAGGCAAGGTCGTTCTAGAATCCCTCCTGCAGCCAGCAGCAGTAGGTACAGTACTCGCAGCCGGCTATACACTGCCCCAATGCAGGCAATCTCTGAAGGAGAAACTGAAAACTCTGATGGAAGCCCACATGATGACCGCTCCTCCTAGTGGTATATGTCTTTGCTTTTGGCATTTTTGGTTTTCTACCAGTGACAAAACAATAAATTCCTCCCATTGGTCCATAAAAAAATAAAAGACAGAAAATTAAATGTGATATGTGGGCATATGCATATATTAATATATATATATATATTTTCCTCAATTCTATTCTATCTTAAAATTAAGTAAAAAAATCAAGTTCCCTTGTTCACTTTGAACATTTTGTATTCCATGAATTGAATGAACTTCTGTTTCGATCAGTCCTAAGCTTTTATTTCCATCAACTTGCGGTACCATGTAGTACCCATTATTATATTGATCCTTGATGGATATTGATTCCTTAAAATAAAATAAAAACAACAACAACAACAAAAAAAAAAAAAAAAACAATAGCCAATCCTTTCTTTTTTTCACTCTGGGATTTATTTTTTAGCTTTTTGTTTAAACATAGAAAACATACAATATATCTTTTTTTCTGTGTTTTTTTTTTTTTCAGATTCCTTTATCGTCATACTCGCAAAGTGATTAGTATTGTGTAGGGTGCGAAATAAAAAATTAAAAGGAAATATTAGACACGATGCTTCTAAAGTCTCAGTCAGGGAGAATCGAAGCATCAGTTGATGAACTTGCATATTACTAACACATGTGGTTTGTAGCATTGTTGACACTTGTTATTGCAGTACCAAATACCAAACTTCCCATTGTTGAGATTCCTAATTGGGACTTTAGTTAGGCTTACACAGGACAATCACATTGTGGCCTTTCCCAACAGAAGCTCTGTAAATTCAGGAGAACGGAATGAGTCTCCAGGATTATAGGGGCATGAATGAATTGGTTTGCAAAGCCTGCAAATATTTTGCACTTGTTTAGAGATGGAAAGGGTAATTCCTTTAAACATCCTGGATACAAAGGAACGATGCAATGTTTATGTATGACAGAAATAAACTCATGTCTAAGTTCTCGCATGGTATGGTCATGACATTATGACATTAAGAGTTTAGATTTTCAGTTACAGTCTGCCATGTTGCTTTTACCTACTGTATAATTCTCTTAACACCAGCTTTGAGCTTACACTACCAGAAACGATTATGTTCTGTTTTACATTCGAATGCACTTAATTATGATCATTATGTCTTACGTATACATTTTGTAGTTATAGAACATATACGGGCTAATGTCTAGGATGAATACAACAGTGAAATTGTGACCTGTATTCTATGAATACCTTTAAAGTTCACTTTGAATTCAGTTTGCATGATTTCTTTCTTTTCCTTTCAGTAAGAGATGTTAAAAATTTGCGAGATTTGTTAGGTTTACACTGTGCCGAAATGTGGAGAATGGACAAGCTGTGAATCAGTCCATTTCAGATCATTGTTTTTCTGATCATTGAGTGCTGTCATGGTGCTCCCTTTCCCCCTTTTTGTGTCTTCTGTAAAGCATGCAATAAGGGTCTATAATTCGTGGGGACATACCTGAAGGGGAAAATCATTCATTGCATTCATTCAATATTTGTACGTTTAATAGGTGATATGTTTTATGAGAATGTTTTATTATTATTTTTATTTTTTTCCATTTCAAATTTTTTTTTGTTGTTGTATGTGTATTGTAGACTCAGCTTTATATCCCTTTTGTGGATGAACTGGACAATCTGTTAAAGCACTGTTGGTATAAAAGAAAAATAAAATGCAGATATTTAAAAATAAATAATATGTGGGCAGGTTTAGATTATATGAGTGTAAATTGGGTGATACTGTATGTGTGCTGATTCTGGGAAAGATTTGGGGGAAATAAAGGTGATCATCTTTGATTGATCATCTGTTTTGCGTTTATGTAGCTGCATCTCTGTAATTGCTGACTTGCAATGCTGGGAGAGTGCTTTGCTCATTATTTGTATATATGTGGTTGTGTGACTAACAAATCTGTATGAAAATAAGTCAGCCTTTTTCTGGACTGTTCAGTTACTATGTACTGTATGTCCTGACAATACTTTATGTATGTCCTGACAATACTTTGTATTACTTTTATATATATATATACTACAACATTACTCCAGTAACAACATTCACTGAGAAATGTTCCACATGCTTTACATTATTTTTAAGTCTAGCATCATCTTTCTTCTTTTCTTTTCTTTTTTTTTTTTTTTTTTTAATCAGAACACTGAAAACATATGGACTGTATCTTTTAATCTGTGTGTGGTCATATGCATACCTGTAGAAGTACAAAAATCTGTAAAAATTCTCTATTAGATTGCAACGTTTAGGTAAAAAAAATTGAATATTTTTCATTAAGGATATTTTATCCAGAGAATTATTTTGTTAATGAATATAGAAAAGAGTAATGATAAAGCTTTATTTAACTAAAAAATATATAATTGATCATATTTCATATCAGGGGTATATTAGTCAATGGTAAAATACTGTACTTATTTAAAAAAAAAAAAAAAAAACTTTCTAATTAGCTGTAAACTTGCATAATTTACATATGTGCTGTATGATATGAAACTTCAGCTGTTTTTGGTGCTCTAAACTGATTTTATACCCAGGTCATTTTGTGTTATTACTGCCATTTCCATTAAACTTGCCATTTGTCATTTCATCGCAGCTTTTTAAAATCCAAACTTATGTAAGAAGATACCTTCAACACTAGTGACGACATAAATCTCAAGATATTGTAGCAATGTACATGTATTTGCCCCCCTTCCTTTCTTCCTATTACAAGACTCAGATTACCGTAGCTGCATTTTAGGATTTTAGGATCCTAAACATTGTTCAGGCTTTACGTTGACGTCTATATTGGAAAAGAGGAATGAAATGTAAAGCCTTTAGAAATATTTGTTTCTAGGTTTAGCTTCATTGAAGTGTCAGTACCTCAGCATTCAAAACCATATCAATGGTGTTCATAGAAAAAGGAAAAAAAAAAAAACTCTAAATGACACACATACTGCTGTTTCATGTCCTCACAGAATCTCACTGTAGCTCACCTGTTTTCCTTTAATGAAATGATTACTCATATCACCTGATGTATCACACTGCACAAATGGGGAAGCACACTCTGCTTTTGCCAAAGGGTTATACAGGTATAAACATCCATAAAAGAAGTAACCAGATGAAACCAGAAACTGGATGAATGACCATGATCAATAACCTGCAAAAGTTTCTGTGCTAGACAGCAGTCACTCAACGCCTCTTCACTTCAAATTGCATCTGTTTTTGTATTTTTGTATAAACATGTACATATGATCTTTTTAAAGAAGAAAACAAAAAAAGTTACAAGTCGTTTCTTTTTTTGTAAAAAGTTTTCAAAGTTTACATTAATTACACACCTTTGTATATTTTTGAGCTGTGCAACTCTGTCTGTCCTTGTATTTATTTTTAGTAAACATTGTGACGAGTTCCATTGTAAATTTAAACCATTCTTTGCCAGCCAAACTGGCGTGCTTAGTAACTGTGCGTAGAGAAGGCCAATAAATGTGACTGCATTAAAAAAAAAAAAAAAAAGAACATTTTGTTTATTTTGACTTGACTTTGATTGATTGATTGATTGATTGATTGAATAAATTGTGTAAGTTGTCTAAGTTAATGGTTGGTCAGTTGGTTGAATGATTGACTAGTGGTTAGTTGTTTAAATGATTGGCTGGAGTGTTGTTTGAATGATTGGCTGGGTGCTTGTTTGAATGATCGGCTCAGTGGTTGATCCGGTGAAGGTTTCCCGGGGTGGTTTGATGCTTGGTTTATTGAATGATTAGCTGAGTGCCTGGACGGTTGGTTGGGTGAATAATTGGCTGGGTGAATAGTTGGTTGAATAAATGGTTGGTTGGTTGGTTGAATGATTGGCTTGGTGGCTGGTTAGAAGATTTTCTGGTTGATTATTTGGTTGTTTAGTTGGTTAGAGGTACGTTTCCATGACAGTAGACATGACATGTAAGCCTTATGTAAAGCATGTAGACTTCCTTGCCAAGGACATCCCAATTACCTCACAATTATTAAACTCTGTGCTCTTTTCTTTGAAAAATAAAAAAACAAGGGCATCTAGTGTTACCTGATGATCTCACAACTATTAGCAGTGCTTTTTTTCTGAACTCACAGACCATGGCATCACCCAAAAGGTCACAAAAAACACAACTGTCTGAGGTTGACCCGCTTACATTTGTGCATCAAAATAAAATGGTTTATTAAGTTAAAAACAAAGTTTGTTTGTAATAGGACAAATGTAGAATTATGAAAACAATCATAATGTAATGTAAGGATAATTGCTGGCAGATAATAATGTCTTTAGAGTCACAAATAATATGTCAAAATCATGTTTTACCATCGTAAATGGCTTGTCAGGACATTGGTTGCATCAGTACTATGTAGACATTTTATTTAGCCGCCCTGCAATGAATGCGCTATCACCTAATAATTATTAAGTGTTCACTTTCAGAAGCACAATCATCCACCGGGCTCCACTGTGGTGCTGTTAAAAAATCAAGGTGACCTAACATTTTATGCCCACTGCGAACCCTTTCTGCTTTACGGTGGTATACCATCATAAGCTAAGCTTAATAACTTTCTCTTTACAGGTTTTAAAGTGAATTGTCCAGGTTAAGCCAGTTGATATAATAAATTCTTAACAGAATAGGTGGCTAATAGGATGTAGCTTTAACAAAGCAGGTCATTGTGCCTATATACAATTCTTAATGTTGGGCCTGGAATCTGTTTTATTTGAATGTAAAGGTGCAAATGTAGTCAATGGGTTCACATTAGATATTTCTTATACAGCAAATTTACAGTATTATGCAAAAGTTTGGGCACCCCTTGATAAATGACAGATTTTGGTGATTTTCTTTTAATTGAAAAGATGTTAACACAGTCTCTCTTGGAAATGGAAAAAATGCACAATATTTTCAGCAAACATTAATGCATAGTTACTTTTTGTCATAAATTGAACAAGGATAATAAATAAAAACATTATTGTGGCACTGTGAAAAAGTTTGGGCACCCTACATAATCAGTACTTATTAACACCTCCTCTGGCAGCTACTGTATCACAGCTTGTAAACGCGTTTTATAGCCAGCTAAAAGTCTTTCAATTCCTGTACTTGGGATTTTCTCCCATTCTTCCTTGCAAAAGGCTTCTGGTTCTGTAATATTCTTTGGTCGTCTTGCATGCACAGCTCTTTTAAGATCTACACACAAATTATTTCAATGATGTTTAAATCAGGGGACTGTGATGGCCGTTCCAAAACCTTCAGCTTGTGTCTCTTGAGGTATTCCATAGTGGATTTTCAGGTATGTTTAGGATTATTGTCCTGTTGTAGAAGCCGTCCTCTTTTCAGCTTCAGTTTTTTTTACAGATGGTGTGATGTTTGCTTTCAGAATTTGCTGGTATTTAGTGGAATCCATCCTTCCCTCCACCCGTGCAATGGTTCCTGTGCCACTGGCTGCAACACAACCCCAAAGCATGATAGATCCACCCCCATGCTTAATAGTTGGCAAGGTGTTCTTTTCATGAAATGCTGCTCCTTTTTTTCTCCAAACATGCCTTTGCTGATTGTGGCCAAAGAGTTCTACTTTATCTTCATCAGTCCACAGCACTTGTTTCCAAAATCCATCAGGCTTCTTCAGATGTTCTGTTTCATACTTCTGACGTTGGATTTTATGATGGGGATGCAGGTACGGCTTTCTTCTGCTGACTCTTCCATGAAGGTCTTGTGAAACGGTGCACCACCACTCCTGAGTCTCCTAAATCTTCCTGCAGATTTTTTGCAGTCAAATGGAGGTTTTGATTTGTCTTTCTGATCAGCATACGAGCAGTTCTCTCTGAGAGTTTTCTTGGTTTTCCAGATCTCACCTTCACCTCCACAGTTCCCCTGAACTGCCAGATGGCAGTTAATTACCTTTCATACTGTGGAAACTACAAGCTGACAACGCTTTGCTATCTTCTTGTAGCATTCTTCTTCATTGTGGACATCAATAACTTAAATTTTCAGAGTCTTACACAGCTGCTTGGAAGAACCCATGGATGTTGACTGTCTGCAAGTGTGTGTGCACAAGGTTAGAAGAGTCAAAGCTTTGAAATTGGCATTTACTAATGACAGCTGCTGCCATGCATCAGATCTAACAAGCTGATAAAGAATCTGGTGCCCAAACCTTTGCACAGTGCCATAATAATGTTTTTATTTTTTATTTTTGTTCAATTTATGGCATAAGAAGTAACTATGCATCAATGTTTGCTGAAAATATAGTGCATTTTTTCCATTTCGAAGAGAGACTGTGTTTACATATTTTCAATTAAAAAATCACCAAAATCTGTTATTTATCAAGGGGTGCCTAAACTTTTGCATAAGACTAGATGTAATAGCATCCATGTAAACTATGAGAAACATAAACTGAAAGATTTAAACAAATTTTTGTGGTTATAAAAATATTTTGTGGTACCACTGTAGTTCAAAACGAGGCCACAAAGTTGTCCTTGCTTGTTGCTAAAGGACATGATAGCATTGACAGCAATGTTAGTTAGAGTTTGTTAGTACATTATAATTGTCAGCAGGCACCTAATATCAGATCAGAAATCACACAAGCTAAATTATAAGCTAAATATTAGGCTAGTTACCTCTTTCAAGATAATGTTAGCTAACATTATTATTAGACAGTTTCCTGATAACTTGCATTAAAAGGAGTTAGCAGTTCGCTAAGAATTTGTATAGAAATAGTAAACTTTATGATCTAGTTCATTATGAACAGACATTTTCAATTTACTTGAATAGAAATGATATTTTTAAGCTCTTAAACAAGGTGTATGTGTATGTTGAAGTAATCAAACAAAGTAGCGGAGACAGCAAACGCTAAACTCAAATCCCAGAATCCAGTGATATGACACTTACATGACTGATTAGCGATCTACAAGATGATGCGAAGTGTGATGATGCTGACATTGGTATTAACATAAATTTTGACTCTTTGGAAGATAATCTATTTTAGCTTAGTCTACAGTCTAAGGACTAAAGTGCTGCCAGATTGTTCTCTTAGGGTAGAGATTAGCGGTAACATAGGAAACCGATAACCAAAGTGAATTTTGATACAAAGTGGAACTTTGGGTGGCACTGAAGATCTTCATTTCAAAGGGAATAGATTTATAAATTAATAGGAAAAGTCCAGACAGACATAATTCACAATATATTTGCCATGCTGTTTTTACATGTATGATCATTTTCGATTAACAACATAAAACTTGGATCATCACATAAACATAATCTAGACTAAACTGCAGTATGTCGTGTAACCAGCAGAGGGCAGAACATGATACTCATTGAGCTGAAGCTATAAATGATTCCTTTGACAAGATCTACAATTATTTTTTATTATTTTATTTTTTTTTTAAATGGAGAACTAATTGATGTAGTGCATTTACAATCCATTTCATATGATTTGAATATCTATAAACTGTTTCTGCAGTGCCACAAAATCCTGTTATGAACCAGACTTATCATGGGAATAAGTAAAACATCACAGAGGGAAAAAAAAAATCTTCACACACTCTTCTGCTGAAGCGGAAGCCCACAATGCACCACTCAGTTCTCTGCAGAGAGCAAAAAAAAAAAAAACGGCCTTTGAGAACTGAGTAAGGTGCTAGATGAGACATGGTTAAAGGCGATTAAGGGGGCTGCTCCATGGTTGTCCCCTCTGACCCACGAGCTTTAAGGCTTTGGGAAGATGGGAAGATAATTCCAGTCTTTGAAGCAAACAGTGAAAACAATGAGCCTTTTAGAGACGACAAGAGTGGAAGAGGCCAGGATGACTTCATTCAAATTCCTCACTCCTCTATGGAACCTCCAGACCTAATTCAGTTATGTGGCTGATAATAAGACACACCATGGCCTGGTGAAACTCACATATAAACAACATGTACAGTTGACCTATATTGTGCAATGTACTGTATTACAGAACTTATTTAAAGCAATCAAAATTTAGATTCTGTGGAAAATATGTCACATCATCATAATCTGCATGCAATGTAAAACAGCACATGATTTATTTTTATTATTTACTAGCTGAAGTACCCATTGTTGAAGAGAAAAAAGTTTGCCTTAATTTAATCAGTGATATTATTATTTCATACTAAATATTAAGAAATTTTACAAAATGCACCTAGTTCACGGCAGTATTTTGAATCTACTGTCATTGCAACTTATTACAGTCAATGGGAAAGAGAGAATATAGAAAAGTTTCTGTTTATGCCTTGTTTAATCGGAGAATGAATCACAGATAAGAAATCGAAGAAGTAGTTCAGTTAAGGATTACGTTTTGTAATCTTTAACTGATTACAAAACGCCTTCAGCACTGTTATTTCAGCAGTGAAAATATGAACTAATCCCAGTAAAAATATTCGTCACGGCATTTGGCATGGTTGTGTAGTGGTTAGCACTGTCGTCTTGCACCTCCAGGGTCTGGGTTTGATTCCCGGCCAGGCTCGATTCCCGTCTCTGTTTGCATGAAGTTTGCATGTTCTCCCCATGCTTGGTGGGTTTCCTCCCACAGTCTTAAGACATGGAGATTGGGCTAATTAGCATTCCAAAATTGCCCGTAGTGTGTGTGTGTGTGTGTGCCCTGCGATGGGTTGGCACCCTGTGCAGGGTGTACCCCGCCTCGTGCCCTAAGTCTCCTGGGATAGGCTCCAGGCCCCCGCAATCCTGAATACAGGATAAAGTGGTATAGACGATAAATGAGTGGTGCAGGTGTGTGTTTACATTGAGCATGTAGCTTATTAGTAAATTATTAAATGTGGTACATAACTATTTATAAAATCGCTTTTACTTAACATTTTGATTTTACTTATGGTGTAGGTTAAACTCCAGGCAGATATCTAAGTACAGCAAAGGTTTCATTAAATTCTGTTCAGCCAGTTTTGCGTGATGCTGTGACAAAATCTGGCTGGACAGACATACAAACATGGTTTCGGGTCCTCCAATGTATGAAACATAAAGATATCATTGAAAGAGTCACCATGGTTAACAATGGAAGAACAATGATTTCAAGCATCACCCTCCTTTTAACATGTCAAGTCTGCCATTCTAA
>JAQMYJ010000023.1:16120160-16130591 GCA_030014305.1 Clarias laeviceps
AGAAAGAAATAAAAATCAGGAACCATCATGGAGTTAGAAAGTGACCCCAAACTTTTGAACGGTAGTGTATGTATATAATATGGTGCCTAAGACTTTTGCACAGACTTTTACTGTATAGACAATAAAGTTGGGAGAAAATCTCATGTCCTTATATGAGGTCACTCAGGTTTAAATCGGATTACTGTCTAATGAAAACTAGTATTTAAAAGCTATCATCATTTACAACACTTTGCGCAGCATCTGTCATGTTCCTTGTTTTACTTTTTTTTGTACTAATTCAATGTTTACCTCCATCTGCATCCACCTTTGGACTAAACAACCATTCGTGGAGGGAATTTGGTCAGTACGCCATTTTCTTCCACATTATTGTATTTGTTTCCAATGTTCAAATGAACTTTTGGTAGGGTTCACATAAAGAAATCCGGTGTAAATCACGCCCACTTGCAAGTTTACACGACTCTGAACTACCAGTCAGATACAGGAACATCAACTTACTCTCTTCTGTGTTTATATCTACAGTTCCTGGATTCTTCTTGACCCATAAAGCTGGCATGGGTTACCTTGACACAATGAGATGCAGAGCGGTTTGAGACTGTCTCCATAGTCAAGTTTTGTGTAAACACTGCTTGATATTTTGTGAGGCCGGTCCTTCTCTTTGCTTACTGCAGGGTAATCCAAACCAGGGCTGCTTTCTGCTCATTATTAGAGCTGAGGGTGATGTATGCTAGTGTTGAGGGCTTTTTGCACCATAACTGCAGATGTACAAACAAATACAGTTTCTTCACTTGTCACACTAATATTTATTACTCTGTTTATTTGCCTGATGGAGAACAGGCTGCTTTGTGCATTCCGGAGACATAAAGCATGCATAAACAAAAGGCTAATACAGTATAGTGACAGAGGTTTTACATTTCTATTTAAGTGGTATCAAAAAGTTTTGAGATTAGCTCTGGTTTTTCACCGTACGTCCTCCCACAGACGCCTTAAAACCTGGCAGTAGAATTTGATATTGATAGAATTTGATATTGACATTCTGGCCCTTGGGGACGAATTCCCGATGCACAATGCGGCGAATGTCAAAAAAGACGATGAGTATACACTTGACTTGCCTCGTCTTTTTCGCTCATGGAGATGATGGGCTCTTCCACTGTGAAGACTTAATGTTATGACTCAGGGTCGTACCCGTACACCACCCAAGTTTCGTCACTGGTAATGTTACTCGACATGAAGGATGAGTCATCCACGGCATGCTGACGAAGTTCTTGGCAGATTTCGATGTTTCCTTCTGCTCCTGGGTCAGCAGCCTGGGGACAAACTTGGCAGCAACACGGCGTATGTTCAAATCACATGTGAGGATCGCCTGGACTGTTCCGTATGACACACCAACAATGGCAGCAATGTTGTGGATTGTTCTCCAGCGATCATCGTGCACAATGGTTTCGACATTTTCGGAGGTTGTGCTTGTGATCTCTTGTCGTCTTTCAGTGATGTTCTTCTGCTCTTAAACCACACATGCCATTGTAAACTTGCCGAATGTCAAACATCTCTGTGGCAGATGTGACAAGTTTCACGCAGAATTTCACATTCACTCTTTGTTCTAACTTGATGTCCATGATGAAAAAGCAGACGTGGTAACGCACATAGTCAGAACAGCACCAAGTTGTGCAGCTCCTAATGTACACAGGACGATGTCTTTTGGCACACTGACTTATGAAGGTCGGTGCTTATTGTGACTGTGTGTGCAATCTTGTGCTGCCATCTGTTGGCATGTTAGAAAAATTACTTTTCATGGCTGGTGAGACTGTTTGGAGGAGGTTCTCCAATATTATCTGGAATAATAAATTGATAAGTTATTCTTTTATGACACATCTCTCACTCATTGTCTAACCACTAAGCTGCCCTGACATATTCAATTACTTACATTCGCATTCGATGAGTATTATAGATACTTTATGAAGAAGTATATAGATTGTTTCTAGGTTTTAAAGTTATTGCAGTTATTGCCTCAGTATGCTGCTTGTAAAACCACCAAAGAGAGGCAGAATCAGTGTTCGGGTAACATTTTTGAGTTATTTTGGGGAAAGGACGCAGCCCAAGAAAGGCTAAATAAATAAGTGTCACCTTGGCAGGTACTTGGTGTGTTTGGAAACGCTGACTCATTTAAATCCCGGCTTTATGACACAGTTACTCCTCTACTCGTATAAATCACCGGCACAGTCAGCAAGCGACCTTGTAGACTTTCCAACACTGAATTACCATTTAAAAGGCTTTTTTTTTTTACGGCCACGATTTATTTCAGAGTTCTTGGCAGGCTGTTTAGTCATTTTTAGGCCAGTCAAGTGGAACTCATGGTGTCAGACATATGTTTGTATTCCAAGCATTTAAACAAATGCTCGAATTTATGGCTGGTTATTGATTACACAGCTTCATTGGCTAACAATGCATGCAAAATGACAAGAGCACTGAGGAAATGAAGCAGTGCAATTCTCTGTGAAGAAACTTTATGACTTTATTTCGGCTTCGTCAGACACTTTTATGTTGAAGTGTTTTAACATAGCTGGGAGCTTAAAACCCCAGAAAGAAAATATCACCCAAATGACAAGGGTATGAACAAACACTAATGTTGGCCGGGCAATACTGTTTACTTCATCAGGTTTTCATTTCTATTCTGGAGACATTCAGTATATGCTCAGGTACATCTGGGTGCCTTTAACAGAAAAGGTCTTGTTTTAAACAGTGACATATGGGCCTGTTAGCCTGAGCTTAACCTCTTTGACTGGAAAAAACATTTCATATTATTGTTTTTAAATCAATAGCTACATAGCAGTGAATATATGGACAGAAAGCTACAGTTTTTATTTGTTTAGCAGATGATTGTCAGTCAGGCATCAGAACATCTGGACAATGTAATTCTAAGGGTAAAAATATGCATGCATTAAACTCTTGAACCTGATTGGCAGAGTTAGTAGAGATACTCTAAGTAAAATATTACTCAAGTAAAAGTAGAAGTCCTCTATTTATATTTGTACTCGTGTAAAAGTACAAAAGTATTTTCAAGTTTTAAGTATCAAAATGACTGAGATTGTATTGGTTTACAGTAGCCTTAAAGTCATAGTAAATGTTTCTCTCTATATTACCGGTTCAAATGCTACAGACCACTCTGGTTATGTAACTCAATGCCATGCAAAAATAAGGTGAAGTAGAAAGTACAGATATTTTCAATTCAATTCAATTCAATTTTATTTGTATAGCGATTTTAACAATTGTCATTGTCGGTATATTTGCTGTACGATGGAGTGAAGTAATAAAACTACTTATGTAAACTACAAATACATGAAATATGTGCTTAAGTATAGTAATGAAATAAATGTACTTTATAAAAAAAGTTACTTTCCACCTCTACTGTTTAGTCAAAAGTAGTTGATTTAATTCATCTAACAGGAACTCTGACGTTAGAACAATGCAAAGTAAAATCAGAAATTTATACCAGTTTATTGGTTGCTTCATTGCTTGTTCTAGTACATTATCAAATCTATAGTAACAGAAACTCCATATCATCTATGTCTAACATTCAACCGACTAAAATGTGGCGTATGTCTAAAGACAAATGTATTTAATATTTATTGTCAGAATGTTTAACTTTGTTTTATGATTTTGGGTTTTCCATTCTTCTCTGCAAACTAAATTTAGTTTTAAAAAAAAGGATTTAATAACATTGTTTTTATTGTTTCTAGCACTAACATGCGAATATAATTATATTATAAGTTCATTATAAACAAATACAAAGTCAAAAGTTTAATAAAAAAGAAATAGCTATTTTGTAAGAGAAATGAGACGAACAATAAAAACTGTAATAAACTTTGCAGTGGTAACAGTATCTCTGCCTATATGTCAGGCTACATCACAACACCCTGTCACTGATTATTTTCCTATTTCAGCATATTCCATCATATGTTAATCCATCCATGCAAAATTTATTGCTAGAAATTTAGTTTCAATCCAAAGATGCTGTGAACCCTCCCTGACATGTGCATGGCGCCTCAACAAAGTCCCTTACATGTGATCATAATCTCATCATCTCCCTGGGTAGATGTTACATCACTATGATTCATATGAATGGTTTTTACGCTTGAGCAAATCTAGATGATTTGGCGTTTTTGTTTTCTTTAATTATTCATGAACTTTGTCAACTTTTCAAGCATCTATTCAGGGTGAGCTCTCCCATTCAATAAACACATTACACAATGCCCAAGAATCCTGTTTGTTTTAAATTTAATCTAACTAGAGTAAAGACTAAGACTGTGTTCTTTAAATGGAAATGCTTAACAATCTACATATATTTGATGTCTATTTATTACAATGTACATTTGACTCATGATATATTCTGGGAATGTTTCCTCTTTTCTAGGAAAAAGACCAAATGCTCAGTTATTAGTGTTCACCATGAAGGGCTTACAGCATGACCCTTGTCAAGTGGGGCAGATCAAAACCAAAGCTCATGAAGAAGCAGAAGCTATGGAAGAGCAAACTCGTCCTTCTGAGGCTTGGAGCAAGACTTCAGCATCAGCCCTTTCTTCAGAACTGGTTGTTGAAGACACAACGATTACCGTTCCTCTGTCAGAACCTTTGTTGGGTTTAATTCTGAGAATGCCAGCTTCCTTGCAACATGTGTTCACTGATGGCAGACCAGTCATTCTGCCTCTGGAAGTAGAACTAGCAGGAAGAGTGGAACCTCAAACAATAGCCACACCCATAATTACACCTACACCCGGCTGTCTCAGTCTACCACTGATCTTTGATCAGCCGCATATGCAGTATATAAGCCATCTGTCCTCATGTCCAATCAGTGAATACCAAAACCTTTTATACCACCAAAACCAGAATAATGGACTCTCTCAGAACCGGGCTTCTCTGCCAGTTGGTCAATCTCATAGCAGTGAAGGAAAGTCAAAGATACCGCAAATGTCTGAGAACACAATGATGCATAGCTTTGATGTTTTAGCTGCTCTACAAGAATTGTTTCCTTTCTTTAAAGATTCCAATTCCTCAGCTTGTCCTAACTCTTTTCCATTCAATGCCTTTAATACAGGTTTTATCCCCCCAAACACTATCCCCCCACTGTCACACCTGTATACTGGTTCTCCACTGCTTTCCACACTTCCTCCTGCCACCTTGCTAGTGCCCTTTCCACTTGTTATTCCTCTGCCAGTACCTCTACCGATCCCAATCCCAATCCCACCCTTTTCAGACACAGAATCCCACTTTAAACCAAGTCAAACCATGAAAACTAGCAAAAGCACACAGACTATGACCGAAGATGTTCCAGTGTGTACCCACAACACAATGTCTGGCTATGATTTCCTGCAGTTACCAACACAACCTCCTCCTCCTCCTCCTCCTCCCGTTTCTCAGGAAGAAGTGCTTGACCTCTCAGTTAAGGTTGTGCCGACACAAACAAAACAGGAATTCCAGGTTTCTTCCTATCAAGAGAAAGTCCTGGACCTTTCCGTAGCTAACAAATCACGCCGAATCAAATCAAGCAAAGAAGACAAGCGAAAACATCACGAAAGCAATTCAACGAATCAAGAATCGACAATACGGATCCTGCCAATGACGCGAGCAACCAATCGGTTGAATGCTTACTCTGATGTGGAGCTCAGCATGCACTATAAATGGACAACTGAAGGACATTATGAAAATTATGATTTAAAGTGTTTGGGAAAAAATGGCGGAGTGATGACTCCAAAGCAGATCCCAAGAGTCTCCCAATCTACTAAGGACACCTCGGTCATGTTTTGTGAGAAACTAATAAGGCCACTTCAGGGGCAGGTTTTAGAGAACAGAGTTGTAAAACAAAAGAGAACGAACACTCGGAATATAAACATTCCTCCAATCAAGAAACAGCATTTGATGAGATTTCTTTCAAGAAAGTAGATTCCTGATTTAAAAAATGGCAAACCATTCTTCAAAACATCATCATAGTCATCTATGTTGCTTTCTGAGAACCTTGGTTTAATTCTCAAAAAAAAAAAAAAAAAAAGACTTTTTTTTTTTTTTAACCTGGCTGCATTGCTGTTTTCCTAGTTAGGCTATTTCACTTTAGCACTGATCTTAGATCAGCCATATCCGCCATATTTAAGTGCACATTTAAGTCTCATGCTCAAGCCTTAAACAGCAGAAACTTTCCCATTTATTGCAACAGAACAGTAGACTCTTAAAACCTTCCTCAAATTGACTTCACAATGGAAGGGAATTTAAACATATACCATAGAAACGCCTTCAAAAAGCAGAAGGCGGCAAAATATACATTCACAGTGTGATGAAATTTCTTCCTGGCAGATAGATGCTTTATGTGCAAGTACTTGAAGGGCAAATATTAACACAATTCACTCTTTAATCATACTGGACAGTGTTATTGTGCGTGTGCATGAGAAATTTTTTTTCTTCTTTCTTTTAATAAGTGGGGTCTTTAGATTCGTCTATTATTTGTGACATTTACAATATTCATGACAGAAAAGGGTGGTGAGAACTTCCTCCAGCTTGGGGCTCAACTCCGCCCAGGAATCACCATTTTATTTTTGAAATGACACAGAACAGACACAGAGGACATTATTTTTAAGTAGTTTGTATTTGCCCATTGAAAGAGTTACAGCATGTCGGTTCCAGAAGCGAGACAGATCCATGACTCAACTTCAGATCCTGAAGCTGATAGTATTTTAAAATTACTGTTCGTCAAGCTTGTTCATTGAATTTAGGCGCTCTGTGAGGCTAATGTTCATAACAATAGCTTGTATTGGCATGCTGAAGCAGGATTCATCTTTAGTTTAGTAATTCTGAGGAGTAATCATTTGTACTAGAGAACTGATGTGAAATTGTTAGGCCAATTTTCTGGGCTTTTAGTAGTAACAGATCCATTGTGTGTGTGGATATACAAATATCAGCTATAACATTGACAAATTTACCAAGTGAATTGAATAACATTGATTATCATGTATATACCTGTAAACTGGTGACGGGATCATGGGCACCCAAGGCTCGTTTACACCTGTCCGGTCCAATCCAACAGAAAAGCTAATGTAGCAGAAATTGCTGAAAAATGCTGTGTATGAAAGAAAGGTATCAGAACATTCAGTGCATCACAGCTTGCTGTATAAGAGGCTTAGCAAGCAGAGAGTTCAAGATCATTGATCTGGCCACCAAATTCCCCAGATCTCAATCTGACCAAGCATGCATGGAAGTCTGACCCAACGAGGCTCCTTACAACACTTAGTGTATCTACTACTACTAATGTCCCAGTGCCAGACACCACAGTGCACCCCCAGAGGTCTTGTAGAGTCATGTGCCAAAAGGTCAGATGTATTGGTGGCACAAGTGAAACCTAAAACCTTTTTTTTTTTAATTCATGGCTTTAATGTTATGAATGATGGGTGTGTCATTTTCTGATGATGTCCTCACTTTTATACTCGATAAATCGGTTGCTACTGGAAACCCTTTTGCCCCACTTTTTTGTTTTGTCAGTTAGAAATGCTGGTAGGCCTCAAAAAGGGTGTCTTATAATAACTCAAGCCTGAGTGGGTTAAAAAGATTTTTAAACAGTCATTTCTGGTCTTTGTATCCTGATTAGCTCGGTTTATGCACTTCCACAAAGGGACATTTGGGGGCAGTTCATTTAAAGCTACAGACACTGAAGCAGCACATTTGAAAAAGAAGCAACCAGAACTTTTTTGGAATTTAGGGGGGAAAAAATCCTAAATCGACTGCAGTTCACCTACAACATTATCCGACACATTCTAGAAACCCCTGAAACTTTAAGCTCGTTTGTTTGTTTTTAATGCAGTATAATATGTGACCTTTAAAGTTTTATATAAGGACTACAGTAGATATGCTATTAACTATCAGTGCTTGTCATATAAATTGATTTACATTATGTATTACTTGCTTATGATTTGTGTGAGCTCTATCTCCAAGTTTTACTGAACTTGCATGTTTAAATAAAAATGTAGCAAATTTGAGTATGGAATATTTTTTCCTAGGTTTCTGGATTATGGTCTAAAAAAATTTTTTTTAAACTTTAATCAGCATGGAAGGTTTATTATTCCCCAATTAGCTGTCATTTGAGAAAATACTTGGTGATAAATTGCAATACATGTTACAGCAATAGTTTTTCAAGAAACAAAACAAGGCATAATATTGTTTTTTTTGAAATTTTATTTTAAAAGTTGTACTGGAAATGGCTATATTTTAAATGAGGTCAAACATAAAGCCTCTTTCAAGTTTTGTTCCAGTGAAAAATATGAAAGAAATGCGACCATAAAAAAAATTGCACACAATGTAAGCTATTATAGAAAAGTATACAAAATAAATGAAAACCTGAGAATAAAAAAAAAAAAAAAAGAAATGTAGGGATGCCCTAAGAACTAACACGCATATAAAAGTATACATTTTTTTTCCTTACAAAATGCAGCATTGTGCTTATTAAGATTGAAATAGCACCAAAAGACAAAAATGAGAAACCGTGATGCAAAAAAGAAAAAAAATGAAAAAAGATCACTTAGCATGAAAAGTCTGAGATTAGTAAATGGAGCCCATTATATGGATTTACAGTTCAGTGGTTCTGCGTGGTAGCAAAAGATAATTTCACCCCAGCGACAATGTGCGTATTTGCGCAGATATTTTCTCTGCTGATAAATTCACAGCCTGGGATCATCTTATATTAATGAATTACTTAATTTGTTTGAATTTTAATGAGTGGTATTTTAGCTATAAAAAGGTTCAATGTTTAACAAACATCTCCAAGTTGTCTGTGACTTCAAATGAAACAACAGACGGATTTAGAAACCTTTTTGTAAACTTTAACCTGTATAGAAAATTATCTAAATCATATAAATAATGATTTAAAGAAAAAAAAAATCCTAAATCACTGATGGCACGACTTTAAAAGTGGATACATACACAAAAAGCAAAAACACTGGCATCCTGAGGAGCAATAAATTAAAAGAGGGAAAAAAAGCAGTTGTTCTAGTGTATTTAAACTGATTTGTTCTAACACCCTCGACTTTAAAACTATATTTTATTTTATAATCAATAATGAAAAATGGATAGCCTTTCATGTTTTGGCTTAGGATGATGTGTCTCAATAAAATGTTTCCTGATTGAACATTATGAAATGTGTTTAAATACAGTATAATCATAGTGAATGGTATTAGCGATTGTTTTATAACAGCTCTGTTTGAAGCTTACAGAATTTTGTTCACAATAAAAAAGAGCATGTAAATCTCTCTACCAAATAATACATGATGGTTCATTACGTTCTGTGCGTTGTTTTTTCTTTTTCTTCCCTTCTTCTTCTTTTAAATCACTATTGAAGTTGTGTCTGCTTGCATGGGTGTGTGTGTGTGTGTGGGTGTGTATGGAGGTGGGCTTACAGTTTAAACATGGTTCTGTCACAGAGACATAGTAATCCTTTGGGGTTCAGCTTAGTCCAGCTGCTGAATAGTTCCTGCATTGTTCCATCTCACAAAAGGAGGCGTTTGAGGTCGCTAGTGGCACTATTTAACCCGCATTTCTGTCTAAGATGATCCCTATATAAAATTAGTATAATTGAGAAGAGCATTTTGTCCCCCTGCTGTCTAAAAGGCTCTTTGACGACACGTCTGTCTCTTGCGTGCATGACGGTTTGCATCGTTTTCAGCTTGTTTTAACAATGTCACGCTTCAAATAAGCTCAACTTTTTCCATTACAAGGATTTGGTATTTTACGTCAACTGCAAGCAAATCCATCTTTGGGTCCTCGTCCGGTTTTAACTGCGAGGGGACTTCACGTGCTCGGACGCCCCCCGCTGAAAGCTGAATGCGACCCGAGCGCTCGAGTGAAGCTACTGTTTGCCTTGTTTCAGTTTTTCAATATGATGGCAGAGTTTGAGAGCAGGACCCAACTTCAGGCCCATGTACTTCATGATCATGTCACTTCTCAGCAGCAGCAAAGCCTTGCCGTCGATCTCCTGCAACCATAAAACAGCAGAACGTGAACTACTATTTAACAAGTGCGCTTTCGTGCAGTCTTTCACAGTTCTCGGTATGGGATTTAGGACAACGTCTGAGATATTTTAGATCATATGTGCAAACAGTGCCTACGTGCTTCCTGAAGAGTTCAGCGTGCGGTCCTAAGGCCTGAGGGTCCGCGTCCCGCACAAACTGCATCACTTCCTCTATGCTCCATGAGGACGGGCTCCTGTTGGACGTCTCTCGCTCAACTGTCTGGTGATCTGGACCAGTGGTAGAGCTGGCAGCTGAACAAACACACACACACACACACACTGTCTAAGAGTATTGTTCCATTTGCACTAAAGTACATAACAGTGGGGGAAATAAGTATTTGATCCCCTACAGATTTTCTAAGTTTGCCCACTTACAAAGAAATTAATGGTCTATA
>JAQMYJ010000023.1:16130691-16156368 GCA_030014305.1 Clarias laeviceps
GGCGCTTCTTCTTAAATTAATATGTGTACCACAAGAGCACATAACCAGTCTGTGAGAGGAAGAATTATTGTTGGTTGGAAGGGGATCAAATACTTATTTCCCTCATTGAAGTGCAACTTAATTCATAATATTTGTATCGTGTGCTTTTTCTGGATTTTTGGTTGATATTCTGTCTCAATCCTTTACCATAAACCTATGATAAAAAATTATAGACCATTAATTTCTTTGTAAGTGGGCAAACTTCTGTTTGGGGAAAATCTGTAGGGGATCAAATACTTATTTCCCCCACTGTATATAACAGTGCTATACAAAGGCATGCATAGGTTCAAATTACAGGACTATGATTTCTGGATTATATTTATATTACCAAAGCGTCTTCATTCATTATGTGCCAACTTGTTTCAGTGAATTAACCTCATGCACTAAAGACAGATCACAAACACTCACACAATGCCCATACATGCGTCAATCACAAAGGCACAGAAACACACACACAGAGATTCAGCTAATCTTACAACATGATAAAGTATCTATCTTAAGCATGCACAATGTTTTTGCTGGTGTAACATTTAACTGGGCATGACAGCTTTCTGAAACATCACTTCATCAAAACGGTAAATGTTTGTAAAACCAAGCTCTCTTACATAGCGTACCTTCCACTCGTCTAAGCATGCGTGTGGTGGTCAGCTCAGACGGGTTGGAGGCGACCCGGCGCAGAGGGGGTTGTTGGGGAGAGTAGTGTGGGCTGTTCCCAGCTGGACTGCGATGCTCGGTTGAGTTGCGCAGTGCAGGAGGTCGAGATGGAGCGGAACTAGTGTCCATGGGCTCCTCGGTGAAATGCTGCTCAGCAGAGACTCCGTTTTCTGACGGGATTGTTTCTCCTGAGGAGAAGTTTGGAGACTTAAGCATGTACTTGGTTTCGACCAAGATGTATCACAGAGACCACAGTTTAGTGCTCAGAAGAGTCAAATGCAAAATGAGAGTTTGGTAAGAATAATGAACTTATTTATACATGATTGTGTTAATCTTTTCTGTACGCCAAAACAAATTTTTTTTTAATTATTGTTTTTTTTTTTTTGGAAATGTCGATCTTCTGCGTAATTATCTATAGATAAATATCACTATCAAGCATGTTTAATGCACTGACAAATTGCATGAACATACGACCAAAGAGCTCCAAACAGACAAAGCTCCCAATTAGACGAAAATAACAAAATCACCACTAAATGTAACATGTAATGCAGCTCATCAACCATTGCAATGTCTCAGATACAGTGTAAATACTAGAACGCTAAACGCTAGCCCATCCTCCTGTTAAAGGGTGCCATCATTTTCTTTTCTTTCCCCTAACAAGTTTTATAAAAATGTTTTTTTTTTCTTTTACACTTTTTGTGTCATTCAAATAAAGAGTAACTCATCAATGATATTGGGTAATGGGATAATGGGTCTATTGATGCACTATAGTGAGTCTCCTTTATACATAAATTCACACAACTCAGGAGCTCTTGCTGAAAAATGTAAAACAAAGACATGCAAGTTTTTTTTTTTTTTTTTTAGTATTATTACAATCACACACACATACACACCATAACAAAAAAAAAGAGAGAAAAAAAAAAAACAGAGCCAACGGATGTCAAAGGTCTTATAACGTCTGTGGCACTTAATTAGGTAACAATGTGGGTGCTTTAATTAAGCAAGATGTGGGGGGGGGGGGGGGCTGCGTGCGGGATTTGAAATGGATGAATGCCGAGGCACTCGTCTTTTAATAAGGGAAAGGAGAGAGGCGGCAAACTCTTGCCACAGGCTTTTCAGCTGCAGCAGCAGGAAACACTCCATCCCGCCAATTAACTTGAATGCTAATGCAAGATACTGTAAGAGGCACTGGGGTGCGAGTCCAAAAACAGCACTCATTCAGCTTGATGTTAAGCTGTCGGAGTTTTACGGCTTTATCCTGAACGTAACAATTGCAGCAGTAACGGCTGGAAATGTCACTGAAATCTACCCCAGTCTAGCCTAGTTAAAGGAACTAATCCAATATTTGTACTTACAAAGACTTGTATGGCCTGGGTTCCTCAAATCATTCACAATGCTTTTGCTAGAACATTCTTTATATTAATGCCGTTTCCTGAAACCCTTTTCAAGAATATCACCGTATGCAAACTTTTGTAAATTAAGCAGAAAACTGACCCATTCGTTTATCCACTGAGTTCTTTGTTACTCAGAGCTTATGTTCAGTTCCACTTCAAAGCTAATTTCTTTCGTTTATTTCTTTCTGTTCTGTACTGCTTATCCTGTACATGGTTGTGGGCAGGCTGGAACTTATCCCAGTGAAATCAGGGCACAAAACAGAGGACAAAGATCACTGGATGGGATACAAACTCATCTCAGGACACAAGCACACACACTGCCAGTTTTGTCATAAATTATATGTCTAAAAATTTTTGTCAGATTAAATGGGAAAATGGATGTTAAAATAACGTTGGTTTATGTGCATGCACACATGTGAATCAAGTGAATACTTAAAAAACGAAAAACACTCTTAAAACAGGCTTGTACTTTGCACATGTCTTTCTTAAGAGTTCAGTATCGGAAAACTGCCTCGATTGTTTCTATATACAGTGGTAACCCTTGGCATACGAATTTAATCCGTTCCAGAGGCGAGCTCTTAAGGCGACATTTCATACTGCGAAACGCATGTTCCCACAGGAAATAATGTAAATGCAGATAATCCGTTCCAGCCACCCAAAAATATTACCAATATCACCAGTTTCCACCAATATAGTCATATTTTTGCATATAAAAACAACCAG
Organism: Clarias laeviceps; assembly: GCA_030014305.1. Taxonomy (NCBI): domain Eukaryota; kingdom Metazoa; phylum Chordata; class Actinopteri; order Siluriformes; family Clariidae; genus Clarias; species Clarias laeviceps. The sequence goes on from JAQMYJ010000023.1 coordinate 16,133,502, forward strand.
AACATTTAGAAAAAACATGTAAATAAAGTAAAATATGAAATAAATAGACATTAAACCTCACTTAACCTTAATTTATGATTCCTCTCGGCACCGGCTGCTTTGAAAACCAAACTGAAAGTGGCTCCATTTTCTACTTACTACTGTCCTCGCTAACATTCTTGGAACCCATAGCCCTATGCCTTCACTGAATCTTGCACAAAATGCAAAAAAAAAAAAACACAAAAATAAGTAAACTCGCTTTGCTTGGCTTTCTACGGACGCAAAAAAGTTCTTAGCGGCTCCCGGACTTAGCCAGCATTCGGTTCAGCTCGGTTCATTCACTCACATTTCTTGCAAAATTTCAGTTTTATGGCGAAAATCCTTAAGGCATACTAGTTAGACATCAGCACACATGCGAGGGAGTAAGACAAAGACATTGAGACATGCACCAGCTCAGGGAGAGATGCAGCACTGTTTCTGTTAACCTTTGTTAATCAGTTGTCTGCGAATTTGTAATGGCAACTACGAATTTGTAAAAGTATACCTTCTGAAGAGTGTGTGTCCATTCTCAGTGGGTTCGTAGGAGTTGGAGTGCTGTATGTGGAGGAGTCTCTGGTGAAGCGTCTGCTACCTCGCACTATAGATAATGCTTCTGACGTCTCTTCCTTCACTGCAAAGCGGAAAACAGAAGGGTGGCTTATTAATAAAGTAAAAAAGCCCTTTAACAATTGTTTTCTTTAACAATGTTCTGATCAAATGTACCCCATGACTAACACGCAACATGGAGTGATGCAGCACTCCCTCTTTCACCCAGCCACTCACTCACTCACTCGCATACCTGACTTACTCCTCTCGTAGGCGCTGTGTGTGCTGGCGGTTAGTGGACTGAACGGCTGGCTGCTGAACAGGTTGTCGGACTGCAAATGGTGACACAGAGTCTCAAGGAAGCGCAGGACAAATGAAGCACTGGAGGCTCGAGGCAACTTAACGTAGTGGATCCCTCCATCAGAGCGAACTGAATAAGTGGACAAGAAAACAAAGTGCAATAAGTAAGGAGAAGAGACACAAATTAACTTGACACACTGGCCATTTTATCTTATTACGGTAAGTTCCCAACATACGAACAAGTTCCATTCCGAGTGCTTGTTTGTAAGTCCAATTTGTTCCTAAGTTCAACAAACATTGTCTAGGTACTAGGATACTAACACAACCGGCTATACACATTGTTAAACTAACATGTTTCATGATCTTGTTCTTTAAAATCGTGCCGATGGTTGAACGATTCATGTTGAAAGAACAAGCATCTTTTTACCTCACTCCATTCTCTCAATTATCTTCACTTTTGTCTCCACCGTTATTGCTTTTTAGCAGTACCAGCTTCATCGCTGCTGCTTTTTTACACTTGCTTCCGGATATCCTGGGATTTACACTGCACGCATGTGACAATATACGCCGAACATGTGATCTAACTTCCATGATTGAACGTACATGACCACATGTTCGTATCTTCAAAAGATCTTACTAAGTGTCATATAGTCCAAGTGTCTCGTTCCTGATTGTTGCCCATCATACATCAGCCACTTTCTAGACCATCCGTAATAGAAAGAAACCAAAATGCAAGCATTTTATACCACACTGCTGAAATCTTAACAACTTGCCAGGGTGTGTTAATAGCTGTGGCTGTCAGAAAAATGTGCTCTTTCTAATTTACTACGGTTTCTGTAATAACACTACCTTAATATGGACAACGCATAATATAAACCATCAAGGATTATAAATATTTATATTCATATGGGTTTGAGTAAGCCAGACGATGATCGATTAATAATAATTTGCATTTGTAATATTTTCTACATTCTTTACTAGACCGTTCTACACAATACACACCATCTAATCTCTCCAATCCTTCGTGTATTCAGTTGAGGCTGCTTGGAAGCACAAAGGACTAATATTACTTGCTGTCTGAGTGCCTTAATTTACTTAAAAGGTTTTTTTTGGTTTCAGATAATACATAATGCAGATAATGGTGTCCTCATTTGAACGGTCTGTATGTTATATCAGATTAACGATTAAACAGATTATTGGGCTAGAAATTGATTTCTTGAGCTCTAAATTGCGGTTTCTTGAGGTTAAAATATTACAAAATGCTGTGTATATGACTCACTGAATCTAATAATTGCCAAAATCAACTAATGCATAACATAACTAGGGATCGATTGTATTCATTTACTTTATTCCATTTACTTTGCGTATGCTTATTTCACCTTTACCGTAGCATTTTCCCACTAACACTGTATGTAATAACACTATGTTCTACACACACTTTTTGTATATAACCAGCAACACCTACACACACATCATGGCTTCACCTCTACTCAAATTCCTTACACATCCACACAAATGTAAATCCAAAAATTTGCACTTAATTATCAATGCTACCTAGATTTTATTCCTGGGAAAAAAGAAGGCCTGTTTTGCATAAGGACGTGATACATTCCCATGCAAATAAGCACTCGCACACTTTCAATAAGCGCTTTATCCTGGTCGGTGCTGCAGTGGCTCCTTAGCCTGGATGGGACATGGGATGGTTTCAGGGCACCATGCACAAAATTCACACGCTCGCATACACATAGGGGTAGTTTCTCTTAGCCAATCAATCAATTGCCATGTTTTGGTGAGGTGAAAGGAAACCAGACAACCCGGAGGAAACCGGACATGTCAACGCAGACGCTAAAACCAAGGAACGACTTTGAGACGGCAACGCTGCCTGTTGTGCTGCCACGATGCTGGGATGCAAATAAATTTCTTTTGAATTTTACTGAGCTGTGTATCATATATTTGCATGTATCCAAACATCCGACCTCAAACTTTACTCTGGATGAATTTTCATGAGTAGAAGTCTGTACGGTTCCGCACATTATTTTTCATTTTTCCACATTCAAGGTACTTTAATTCAGCAGCAATTTATTTATTTTTGTTGCTCTTCTTGTGTATTCGACATATGAGGGAGATTCCTTTGTCACTATTCGCTGTATTTTATTGTCAGGTTTTGGCTAAATTAACAAAGCAGACCATCACAACAGATGGCCGCACCAAAACACACACACACACACACACACGTATGTATACGCTCCCCCTTGAGATGAGCCCCAATCTAATTCTCCTAACCAGGTTACACACGATGTCATTCTTGATTACCATCAGCGCTGCCCAGACGGGCTTCCTTTCACAAACACACCACGGGCTCCTTTTCTTTATAAGATTTTCTCTTATTAATTCACACGGACACAAGAGCTTTCCAAATCTCATATCAGCGCAGACAAGCAGACAATTTTATCTGAGAAAAGTAATATAGTCGTATTTCATACACGCTCCGGAGCTTGGTGGGGTACGAGGACGGGGGACGGTGAGTTTTTAGATTCCGTTATTGGTTAATCCAACACACAAGCACATGGACTCGTACCTCGGATGATCTCTCCGCCGTCTGACTGGGACTGCAGGAAGCTGAAGAGAGTTTTGGGCTGGTACGCGCAGTCCACGCACGCTTGCACGGCATGCTGCAGCACCGTGTTCACCGGGCCTGGTCCGAAATGATCCGGCAGCTGCAGCATCAGCTTTCGGTCCAGATGCGGCCCACACTCGCCATGCTTGTTCACATATACACACACTTATTAAAAAAAGAAAAAGAAAGAGAGAGAGAGATAATGCTTAGCTATAAGAGAAGATACAACAGTACATGGCAGCAGTGTTTAAGCACATATTGGTTAAAATTTCCAACAGAATTGAACATGGTAGCATATAATTCTACTTAGAACTGCATGCTAGTACAGCTGTGTCAGTGTTCTTCACCCATTTACTAACCCCGCGCACGAAAAAATATTCTTGCTCCACGGACGTTGAATTTTTGGAGTAAATGGCCTTAAAGGTCATATTGATTAACACAGAGGCGTATTAAAGGCAGCGGCTCTGTGGTGCACAGTGAGCTTACTGCATTTAATGTCAAAGGGCTTTATAATCTTACTGGCAAAACTCACTAAAAATGTTGCCCGTGGTAACCAACCGTACACTACACAGGCAGCTGGCTGGACGTCCAGAGCTGCATTCATTCACCTCATATACATTTACATTTCTCACTTTGACCTTCAAATTAGAAAAAGGTCTTTAGGGACTCTCAGCAAAAAACGTAGACTTTGCAGACTTTGCTAGTAACACTGCACCTTTTTGTTTACTATGCGTTCAACATAGTGTAACAGACTTTCAGTTCACTGTTTATATTCATTCTAGCTCAATGTACTGTATATAAAATACTAGTGTGAAACTGGTATAAAAATTGGCCGTGCATGTTAATATACATATAAATGAGAAACATAATGGAAAACAGGTGCTTCATTATATGTCATTGGAAGCTGACCAGCCTGGGGTGATTTTTTTTTTAATTGGCTTATTTAAAAAATATAATAATAATAATAATAAATAATAAATCACAACCCACAATTATCCAAGCTTTTAAACAAAGTCCTCTTTCAGCTAGTGTGTATTTCATATGCAAGAAAGCAATAGAAAGCAATGGAAATAATATGGCATGGAAATAAATCTGTACTGAAGGGGTCAGTGGATTTTTCACACTTAAACGGCTACAACATATTTGAAAGCTGTTTATGGTTCTATATCTCTGCCACATTCTTGCCAAAGTGAGCAATAAAATCCTCCACCTGTCTCATTCTGATAGTGAGCAGTGTTTTTCCATGTTTTATTAGAGATTTTAAAAAATGAGCTTCGATTCCCAAAGAAGTCGATTTCTTTTCTCATTTGTTCCCTAAAACAGACTTTCATGAATCATGGGTGATGGAGGCATTTCTTTACCACACGTTTGCAGAAAAGTGTAAGATATTACCTGTGGACAGCAACCCGGAGTCTTTGGTCATTTGGAGACTGGAGAGTCGGCCGTCTGAGACAGACGAGGACAGAGACGGACTGGACAGAGCAGGAAGAACTCTTGCTTTCCTCTGCGGGGAGAACGTGGAGAGCGAAAACGGTGTCAGACACAACACAACAAACGGCCTGTGGCTGGCCATCACTGAGCCACGGTTGAAGTTGTTAGTCTCCTGTGCCGTGGCTAATGAAGCGTTCAGAAGGAAATGATGCTTTACGGTGAATAAACACTGCATTTGGATAATTCCTCCTGACATGCCAAGCGACATCTCCTCTCATTAGCAAGAGGCTAAACAAAACAGTACAACTCGTTTCAGATCAGTTATAGAACTTCCTCTTTAATCACGAACCCTCAGGTGTAAATACATTAGTCATCGCTTAGAATGAACTCTCCTTTTTTTTTATATGATAATTTTTGTCATGTTTACAAAGAGAATTATTTTATGTCTAATATGAATATAGAGTAAGAGTCCTAACGACACTATAGAACTTTATTAATCCCAGAGGGAAATTGCTTTGTCTTAGTTACAGTTTCTTTTCATTGTTTCAACAGAGTAGTAAAAGAGTAATAAATTAAACAAGGGGGAAAAAACTTACTTAAAAAACAGTAAACTCCATATTGCACTAAAGGGGAGGCACAGCTTGTTCATCATCATCATCATCATCATCATAAGTAGCATAAAGTGTACATGAAGATATTATTAACATGTTATTATGACAATTAATAATATAAAGACATGCCGGTCAAAGGTTAGCATTTCTCCTTCTGATTGTCACCTATAGTGACTGTTATTTCCTTATAATGTGTATGCCAGCTCCTTGCCTTTATAACCACCCTGAGCCCAATTCATACTCTCAAGTCGGAAGTATAAACCAATATTTCCTGTTTTCACATCATTAAATTTGATTTCCCTCGTAGACAAATTGTCAAATCACAGAGAAACCCTTGCGCACTTTTGCGCCCGGAGCCATGTTATAAAAAAGCATTTCATTACTGATTGATGAATATGTACGACATCATTTAGATGGAAATGAGTTAACCCTCCTGTGACTCCTACCTTGCTGCCGGGTTTGGGACCTCTCTTTTTGTGCAGCCGGGGCTCCGGGTGTTCAGACTCCGTGCTCTTGTGTAAGCTGCTTTGCGATTGCGTTTGGCCGTTCTGTATGGCCTTGAGCATGGCGATGGTCTGGCTCTTGGGCCGGCGGCCCCGCACGCCCTTTCTGACGGGCAGCGGGGGCAGCGGGTGAGGAAGCTGGTACGAGGATTGCATGGAGCGTCGCCACGATCGGGACGGGGGCGAAGGAATCAGGCTCTTGGATAGAGTGGCTGCAATAAGGAAAATTTGATGTTGAGCTGAAATCTTATGGGTCAGAAGATATTACTCGCTATTACTCGATATGATGATATTACTCGATATCTGTAACATGACTAGCTGAAAAAATATCAGTTGCTGCTTTGTCGGAAGCTTTGCAAATGCTCAAAAAGTAAAAAAGGCATCACGTTCATTAGTAAATTATGAATTGCTAGCGTTAGCATATATATATATATATATATAAATAATTTGTAGCACTTTGAGATTTGCTTCAAATATAAAGTGCATTATAAATAAAATGTATTATTATATGGAAATAATAAAATTCAGAGTGGTAAGGGTTACTTTGTTTCACCCTGAGCTGCATCACACACACTCTGCCGTTCTTATATTGCATACATAATGCATGATAGAGCCCTGATAATCCCTTTTCAATTTAACTAGTCAGTGGTTTTCTCCCCAAAACATGTAATAACAGTCACGTTACTGTTCCTATAACAAGACTGAACTCAACTGTACTGTACAATCCACATGTAAAAGTCATTAACAGTACTCTATTCGTTCTCATGATACACAGGTATGTTTGGGTGGGTGGGGGGATTCCACACCCTGTCGGTGTGTATTACATCAAAACACGCTCATCAGCAAACCGTCTGCACCCGTCACAGCTTTTCACACAGTGTATTTGTGTGAGTGACACACAGCTGTGTGCTGCATGTAAACTGCATATGTTTACTGATCTTATCTCCTAATTGTCTCGCTCTTTGTTTAATTTCCAAACAAAGCTACGGTCACTGCGAATCTTTTGTCCAACAGGCACGCCAAGGTAACTAATTTAACAAATTCAAATTTATTAAAATTATTGTTTTTCAATTAAAATGAAGTAAACGCTACTGGACAACACACAATGTTAAAAAACAGAGAGAGAGAGAAAAAGTGTAGAATAAAATCGGAATTTAAAAAAAGCAGCCAAATGTTCATCTTAAATTCATCAAAGCCTTTTTATGGAGGGACTGATGATAAAATATTAATCTCAGCTCCAAGGTTTCTGCCAGAACTAATCAAACAACTCTGATGCCTCCAATTCTTTGCCTTTCTGGGCCTTGTTCAAACACACACACACACCCCACACGCGCACAAACCGGACAGAGAATCAGATATCTGCAATTCAAAGTGTCAACCAATCCATCAATGGAAGGTGCAAAATGGCACAAGGAAAAGCTTTGTGGAAAAACACACAAAAGCACCCTTTCCCCCTCCTCTTCTCTCCTCCACTCTCTCTCGCTCTCCTCCACTCTCTCTGCTTTCTCTCCTTTATTGGCTCTGTACACCGCATCGCAAATGAGATCAGATAAAGTGCTCATATTTCAGCGAGGCTGAAAGGGCGCCTAGCTTCTCTAAGTACATCTGGGAGTGCTGGTAGGGCACTGCACATGGCCGGCTCCCCTGAGCTTCACTCTGGGAGAAAATAAAGCAAGGGAGAGAAAGCGAATGAAGAATAGGTGACGGTTTGCTCTTGTTCAAAGGGCCAAGTTCATCCAGGGAACATGTGAGTGCACGATTCTAATTGAAAGGGCGTACTTACTCTCAACACCCTTTGTTGTAACCTCACTCTTCTCTGCGATTATCATTCTGTATCAATAGAAATACATTTAGACAGTGAAACAGCTCGAGACATTAGAAAATAAATTAACTAATGAAAGATCTCAAGCACATCTGACTCGATCCTCTATGGAAACGGATCAGGTTTCTATTCATTCGTCATCTCTTGATTATAGCAGCATGTGGAGTCGATCAGGGCACTCGCCGAATGACCCGGTGACCCCTGTGCCGTGAGCGGACCCGGTGACGGCCAGGCGCTGGGCCAAAAAAAAACAGCCCAGTGTGGGTCCTGAGGGGATTTGGTCCCTTCTGGTTGGGGGAGGGAGTGCAAACGGTGTAATTAGTGCATTTACATCTCATGCTACACTGGGTCCGATTTGCCCTGCTTGGTGACTCGAGCTGCCAGACCATGATCGGTCCAGGAAGAACTAGAACCACATGTTGTGTGTGTGTGTGTGAGACAGAAAATAGAAAAAGAGGAAAGAGAAGAATACAACAGAACACTAGGCTTCTTTTGAGGAAACAGAAAAATGGCGAGATGAATAAGTGAATGCACAAACGCCTTCACCAGTGCCACAAACCTCTGAATAAACACATGCCACCCTTCTTAAGCCTTCTTATGTAAATAAATGCAAATAAAAAAAAAAAACAAATGCTGTCAGTGATTCATTGAAAATCTCATGAACAGACACAGATGGTAAGGTCATAGCAGACTCTGTGCTTGCCTAGGAATACTTCTAATAACTAATAATCTAATAACTATATATGATCATATGTTTCATATAAGATATTTGAATATTACATTAAAGCTGCCAGGGCATCTCCATGTGGAGCATTTCCTCCAGAGAGCCAGGAGTCCGGATAAGGAAGCCAGGCTTGTGTAACAAAGTTGCGTTATACAAACATCAAAAGAAACAAATTACATTAAACGCTTCGAACACAAAGAGTGGCGGTTGTAAGTCTTTGTAACCGTTTATAACGTTCACTCTGCGTTTAAATTAACTCCTTTAAACCCTGCTCATGTTGTGAACGGAAAATTTAAAAAAAGCAGAAGCTCGGCAACAGAAAACACCCGAACAAAAGAGAAAACAAGAACCGCATGCTTGCGAAATAACTTACCCAAACTTTCAGCGCTGCTTCTCTCGCACTCACCAGCCCAGTCCGCGTATCCTTCCGGGGCAAATTTAAAACCCTCGACCACACTTTTATCGCCCCGGTTTTTTTTTTTTTTTTTACCCCCAGCTGCCTCTCTCTCTCACACACACACACACACACACACTCCGTTTTCAGAAACAGCAGCAACAAAGCCTGAGCCGGCGCGCGCTCTGAATGGGCGATCCGTAATTAGCATGGGGGCGGGATTTGAAACGGGTGGGCGGAGTCGTGGGCGTGGTTATAATTGTCAGACAATTTATACCGTATAACGCGTGATTTGTTGTTTGGTGTATATTTTCATGCGCACAATTTATAACTAGAATATTAACTACACATGATTTCCACCTACAAGAGACATGACTGAAAAATATTTAGCTCCCAAATTATACATTTATACTTGAATTCAAGCATGAAAATAATAGTTATTTATATGTATTACTATGTATATGTTTTACAATATTTACTGCTCAATATTTTTGCACAAGTACTTTCTCTTTGCTGCTATAACAACATGAAATGTTTACTGCATTTACAATCTCATTGACAATTCTTAATACGGCTCTAAGTTCAGCCTTTATTCGTCACATATACCTGTACATTACTGCACAAATTATTTAATTCTTTACAAATCAGCTTGGTCAGTAGGCTGTGGTCAGAGCGCAGAGTCATCCATTATACGGAGCCCCTGGAGCGGAGAGAGTTAAGGGCCTTGCTCAAGGGCCCAACAGTGGCAACCTGGTGAAGCCAGGGCTTGAGCCGCCAATATTCTAATTAGTAACTCAGAGCCTTAATGGTCATAAATGTCAGACAATTTATACGATGTTTAATTTGTTTTATATGATGTTTTCAATTTTAAGTAAACAGAACTATCAGTTTTTGAATTTGTTGTACTCATTCACATTAATGGTTCTTTAATTTGCATTAATGAGTACCTAACTCATACTATTTAATAGTAATTATAATTTTTTTTAGTTGTTGCAAATCAAAGAAATTGTTATTGGTCTTTTGCCTGCTCCCGGCAATGGGTCGCCACAGTAGACCATCCGGTCCGCACACAAACTTGGCACAGGTTTTACGCCAGATGCCCTTCCTGACACAACCCTCCCATTTTTATCTTGGCTTGGGACAGGCACTTCATCCAGTTATTGGGAATCGAACCCGGGCCTTTCGCATGGCCTAACCCTATTGCCCTGATGACGTCAGACACAAAATCACTAGTCTGAAAGATTTTAAGTTGGTGGAACTTTAAGGTGACAGTTACTGTTACTTACGTACTTAAAATATTTCTCAAACTCATAAATACCAAAACGTTCTAAATACTCATTAAGGTCTATTAATTTGAACTCATTGTAATTATTTAAGTTAACAGTACTCAATTTGTTGAATTACTTTGAGCATTAGGGTTTACAGTGTATACGTATATTGACTCTTGCATACAGCTCTATTATATTAGAATAATATATTACAGTATTACATTGTGTCGTGTTTGTTACTGTTTCATACACCCTTGCACGTACAGTGTACATGTGAAACCCGGTAAACATTTCGATCTCACTGAGCTGAACAACTTTCGCTATGCATGTCATGGGCTCTACTCAACAGGAGTATCTAAGTTACAGTATCTTGGCTTGTTTGCAAAATACACCCAATGAAATCTGATATAGTTTCTATAAAAAAAATTTGTTTTGTTTTGTCGATTTATACAATCGACACTATAAACTGGGCAAAATTGCGAAGAGATTTTTGATGTCTCAAACGGTTCATCTGTGGCGATTAGACTATATTTCTAATTTGTTTTTTTGCACAATATTTACTGCTAATATTTGCACAGTAACTTTCTCTTTGCTGCTATGACATGAAATGTTTTCTGCATTTTCCATCAATGGACTATTTATTTTCACTACCTCAGTGTGTACTGGTCGTATACATTGTCATATTGCATGTACAGTGTACATTGTCATATTGTATAGCATTGTGTCATATTTATTACTGTTTGCACTTTGGCACAAGTGAACTTTCTGTTGTGTTTTTGTCTGTTTTTGTCTAGTTTCGTTCCTGTACGTTGTATGTAGCACTTTGGTCCTGGAGGAACGTTGTTTCGTTTCACTGTGTGCTGAACTGTATGTGGTTGAAATGACAATAAAAGCCTACTTGACTTGACTTCTTTTCCATGTTTTGTGTTTATTAACAGTCATAACTGTGTTGCATATATCAATTGTCTGTATAATATTGAATTTTAGTAAATAAAAAAATGTAAAAAATCATAGTGTCTTTACTACTGTTTTGGTCACCACTGATAGAAATCTGCAAAGACTTCTAATAAAAGTCTTGTGACCCACATCCAGTGATGTCACTTCCTTTAGCAGGAAACATCTGGAGGCCAGCGAGGTATGTCATGCTTCTTCGATTGGAACGTTTAAGGATAAGCCAACAAAAGATTAATTATCTGTCAGATCTGTCATTGTAAAATTTTGATGAATCTTTTTTTACCCTTTTTATTATCATACACATTCTGTGTAATTTATATATTTATATATTAATATTTTAATTATATTTTATTGTAACTTTGTAAAGTTGTAGATTTCTATATTTCATCCCAAACTTTTCATTTTACATTTTTATTAGTGAAAACTTTTATTGAAGTAAAATCTTTCGATCTTCCTATTTTATCCTAGTTTTCTTTTAGGTCACAAACCATTTCGCTGCATATCATATGATGTATGGTTGTGTATGTGACAAATAATTTTTATTTCTTTAAAATTTAAATCATGGCATAAAAACCACAATAATATAATGAAAATCAATTAAATTTATGGATTTTGCATAAATATAAATGGTGGTATTGACAGTGCGGTTAAACGTTTAAATAATTAAAGTCAGTATCTTGGATCCCATTAACATCAGAAACAACTAATTAATACAAGAAAATCATGGTGCACCCAAAAGAAACAAACTTAGTTATTATGTGACTAAGTTTAAATAGTCAGATAAAAACTACGTAAAAGATTGAAAAAAACGCAGAGTTGGCAGAATTACTCAATTCTGACTACATGCTCTGCGTATACTTTTCTCAAAATAATAAGATTCTTTTGTTAACAAAATGTTTGTTTTGTGAGGTTCCCCCTTTCATCAGGTGTATCCTGGTCCATCCCCCCACCACAAATCCTAAAAAGACTGTATGTAAGCTGGTAAACCAGAGCAGTTTAGAAGGTGAACCCTCAGGGTAAAACATTCAAGCTGGAAATCAGGACACCCCCTATTGCCTGTTGTATTTTGTTGTTGTTGTTGTTGTTGTTGTTTGGATGTAAAGCTAAAAATCCCTGATGGAAGCCGGGTGAAACTGAGATGTTCCCGTTTGAGTAGGGGTAGGTGGGTAAAACGGTTAAGGGGCCCTCCAGACAGCTCCTGGAAAGAGGGGGTGGGTGGCAGAGAGGGGGTGGATTTCTGTAACCCAAAGCCTGATCCCAAATCCCAGGAGAACGGGCTGATGGACAGCTATAAGCAGGCAGAGAAAGCAGGCCAAAAACAAAACAAAAAAAGCATGGATGTCACCTTATTTGTTCCCGATTTTAAAAGCCCAGTAATCTAAAGCTGCACTGTTTTCTAAGGAAGAATGCAATCTAGAGCAGAAGTGATTGCATATCTAATGTAAATAGGAAAGCTCGTCAGGTAGACTGAATGTAAGAAACACAAAGAAAATCGAGATTAGACCAAGACAAAGAAAATGCGTTGAATCCAAAAGGAAAGACGATGAAAGGAAAAGGATTCACAAAGACACTGACTGTTAAATCAATCTTTTAATTTAGTATCAAGAGATATTAAGATTAATTTGGGTAGACGTGTTAGACTTTACTAATATTTAGATCAACTATTTTATTAAAGTGCGAGTTGTGGAAAAAATCAGATTTATTTTTTTTGATTCCGCAAGCAAAATGGTGATTAAAAATAAATAAATTAATAAATAAATAAAAGCACACAGTTGCACAGTCGATTCATCTTTGTTTTAAGAATTAAAGCACGAGAATTCTCCTGATGAATAAGATTCCCTTAAAACAAATGGCTTTCAACAGATTCCATCCATCACCATAAATAAGCGGGGAACAAATCGACAGTATTAAACGTGTTAACGAGGTGACACTGATGACCCACATTCACACATAAACCCGCTCATGCAAAATACATTAGAGAAGCAAATTCAGACTCCCTCCTCCCCCCTCGCAGTGTGTAATGCAGAATTAAAATTTGCCTTAAAAATAAAAAGAACTAAGAAATTATATTTTTATTATATTTTTAGTTTTTTTTGTGCTTTTGTTCTTACATGTTTATAATAACTAGATATTAGTTATATTGCCAATATGAAATCAAAATCAGCAGCATTCACTAACTCATGATAAGCATAATAAATCACAGAACTACCTGAACTCCACCCTCTCTCTCATAAGCAGCAAAAAATGCTCCCATTTGCATACTCATATTCATTCCCCATAATAAGAATACATTTTGACACTTTCACACAATCCTGGCCTCATTACAGAGCTGTTGCTTATTTACAAGTGTGTGTTTAGAACAGAATAGAGGCATGATATTAATGTAGAGTATATTTATACACTCACACACACACACACACACACACATAAAACACCCATTCATATTGCACTATTTGTGATATTATTTGATTCCAGCACCATGTTATTTGCATACTGTGTGTTTCTTCAGATGAGAAGCCACTACCACACAGATCACACCATGTGAAAAGAATTTCAGAATTTCACTGGCACCATCATCTCAAAGATCAATCCTTCCTTCCTTTTTTCTTTCATTCCTCACTTTTGATTAATCATTCCTTCCTTTAATTCTTCATATAACTGATTCTTCCTTCCTTTCTTCTTTATTTCTACCAATCCTCATTCTTTTCAATCAATCCTTCCTTCCTTTGTTCCGACCTTCTTTGTTCAAGTCTCCTTCAAGCAATCATACCTTTCTTTTGATCAATCCTTCCTTCCTTCGATCCTACTTTTGTTCCTTCTTCCCATCAATCCTTCTATCCAACATTCCTTTCCTCCTTATCTATTCTTCCTTCAATCCTCTTTCCTTCCTTCATTCCTTCCATCCTTCCTTGTCTGATCAATCCTCTTTCCTTCCTTCATTTCTTCCTTGTCTGATCAATCCTCTTTCCCTCCTTCCTTTTTTCCTATCTTCCATTCTTTTCCTGCTTTAATCCTTCCTTTGATCCTACCCCTTTCCTTCCTCCCTTCAATCCTTCCATCCTCCCATCCCCTCTTCTTGCTTTCGAGCGATCCTTACTTTTTCCTTCTCTGATCAATCCTTCCTTCAATCTTTTTTTCTTTCCTTCCTTGCTTTTTCTCCTTTCATTCTTTATTGATTTGATCCTTCTTTTGATCTGTCCTTATTCCTTTAATCCTTCTGTACTTCATTCCTTTGCTTTTTCCTTCCTTTGATCTCTCCTGCCTTCTTTCCTTCCACTGTTCAATCCTTCCTTCCATTCCTTCCCTTCTTTGATCGACAACTCCTTTGATCCTACCCTCTTTCCTTTCTCTTCTTTCTTTGATCAGCCTTCCTTCTTTTTTTTTTTAATCATTCCCTCAATTCTTTCTTCCTTTCCTGTTTCCTCACTTCCTTTTGTCTACAAAGTATGCGTGGCCTGGGAAAACCTGCCAGATGTCTCTAAAACCATAATTGTGTTTTTTCTTAATGTACTGTTAAATGTGACTTTAAACACCATGTGTTAGACTGCTATAGAAGGGAACGAGAGAGTCTCGTAAACATGCATTCAGACAGTGTTAAATCTATTTTACAGCGTGCATTAACAACGGCATACCAAGTTTATTGCGAGTCGCGTGGCACAAAATGATGCCAATAAAAAAATATTCAGAGTGCATTTACACTCACAGCTAAGGAATTGGTGCATGAATTACAACATCATTATTCTGATGAACAGTAGTCAATTAGTATATGACTTCATATGCTAAATATACACATCCACGATTCTACAGTAAGTCTAGAATCTCTTAACAAGTGAAACCAGGAGGGGCGACTTTTAAACTGCATTCTTTTTGTCACTCAAACCTTCACTATCAGTTGCAAAAAGAAAGAAAAACTGCAGGAAGTGTTGCAAATTGCTCAAAGGAGGAAGAACTGATACGGAGCCTACAAGACACACATGACCACCATTGCCATCCATCACACTCTACACGTTACGGTCAGTTCACATCAATTACCCCCGTTTGCGCCCGAGGAACCGTTCAAGCACAGGGCCAGCAGGCAGAGATAAAGCCGTGCGCTCCTGATTTACGTCCCGCTGGGAGACATGGATGTGTGCAACTCTGCCAAGAATGCGTGCTAAGTGTAGCCTGCTAAGCATACGCCATTAAAAAGATTTAGTGTCGAGGCCTTTGGTTTCGATAAGACAGTTTCTCTATTTCAGTGAGGGAATGGGATCTGTAATAATAAGAAGATTATTTCTTTTTATTCCTTCATTTATTTAAGGACTCATACAGTATCTTATCACTGATTTACAATCTAAAAATGTTGACAAAAGTCCACTGCATTCTTTTCTGCCAACTGATGTATCATTAGTATTAACACATTATTAAACAAACGCCTGTCATTAAATAAATATGACATGGATAATTAATGGTTTGAAAGACACTTTGAATCACTCACAAATTTGTGAAGAAGGCACGTCATCTGCTGAATTAGAATATAGTCTGCACTTTTTTAACTGAACACCTAACGAATGGTTTATTTAGAAAATCTGATTGAAGTATTTTAAAGATTAAATGAGTAAAATTAGTCTATTATTATGGAAGTGCATTGCATTCACAAAAGAAAAAAAAATACAGAAATTATCTCATTAACATGACTTCTCATATTTATGACTTATTAACTCACAATTATGGTTTGTTATCTAATAATTATGGCTTAATATCTCATAATTATCCTGATCACAAATATCTCAAAAGATATCTCGAGATAATGAGTCATAATTATGAGATAGTAAGTCACAATTATGGGTTATTCAATCATAAGTATGAGATATTAAGTCATAATTATTAGATAATAAGTCATAATTATGGTATGTCAAGTCATAATTATGAGATAATAAGTGAGATAAATGATTTTTTTTCTTTTGTGAAAGCAATGTGTTTCTCTATATTATCGCTGACTAATATTAGGACACAAAAGAACACTTTAACCATGTGTCCTAAGTATTAAAACCACTGCGTAGTGGAAGGCCTGTGCTAAATGCTGACTAAATGCCACAATATTCAGTGCTGTGAAAAAGTATTTGCCCCCTTCCTGATTTGTCACAATTAAATAATTTAGGTCATGAAACAAATTTCAATATTACACAAAAATAACCAGCCTAAATACAAAATGATAAATGTATAAATACATTAGTTTGGACAGCTTTTCTTCCCTAAATAAATTAAATCATCACTTAAAAACTGCACATTTTGTAATTGCTTGCAATATTAAAATTAGTTTGATGATCTCAACATCAGAATGCCATTAATTTGTTTCATAAGCCTGTAATGACTTCTCTTACACTCACACACACATACCAGCATAAACTCATAAAAAGGTGCAGCAGAGATGTAGATTCTGTGTCAACTGAGGAATCATGGTCTGCTACAGGAGCTGCTGATACAGTTCTATCCTGCAGCCAATGATTCCGTCATGTGCACATCCATCACCGTCATAAACCAGGACAGAAACATACTTTACAGTAAAAAATGACAGAAAAAATAATTAGTGTTCCCGTGCCCGCTCTCCTTGACTTGTACTTGACAAAAAGTAGGAATCAGGCAGAAGAAAAATCACAACAGAACCGTTACACACTGGACACAACCTTTTTCAACCTCCTCCATTCTGGCCGGTGCTACAGAACCTAATACACCAAAACTGCCGTGCATAGGAACGGTTTCTTAATGAACAGTCCCTCATTAACAGTTGACACTGATTATATGCAGTCTGCTGTTTTAACATGCTATTTACATACTTCATACACACTAATTCACATCTGCAAATACTGTATTGGAAGAACATTCAGTCACTACACTACATCCACATACAGTATGTGACACACATCACTGTTATTTGACCTACTCACACATCTTGTACTGTATATTGTGTATTGTACAAACAGTAAAAAAAAAATAACTTCCTTATCATATGTGATACACACCACATTTTTTGTTATTTGCACTGGCATGCACTGCACACTCACTTTCTGTACACCGCTGATCTGTTACATACTCCGTCTATATTTTAATCTCTATAATTCCTAAATCATGTGTATTTCCTGTAGATAGTGTTTTGTCTAGAGACAGAATGTTCAGTGTCATTCTGTATGTCTGTACTTTTGGTCACCAACAGCCGGAATCACATTCCTTGTGCGCGTCAACATACTTGGCCAATACACTTGATCCGGATTCTGATAAAATCTGCATTTTTTGAGAAATATTCATGTCTTAAAGGGATTTGTTTTACATATGCATGTCATATAATATAATATAATATGAATGATAAGGACAAGAAGTCAAACAAGGAGATTACAATTCAGTTGACTAACTCTGGCTACAATTTCCATAACCTTTACAAAGTCCTAGTTACAACTCAGGAGCTCATATTTTCCTATGAGCCCAGACTGAGTCACACGGCGGCTGCCAATAAGAAAATGACGCCTACGGCAGAAATTTTGCAAGTTACAGGAAAAGGCTTGTTGCTGATGATGCAAAAAAAATTTATTTATTAAGTAATAATACCCAGCTTAAACAATTTGAACACAAGTCATGTCATAATCGCTTCCCTGAAGTTGTGTAGCTGGAAAGAACAAAAAATCCACAAGAGTGTGACAAACTGATTACTCTACAGAGAGGTAAAGGTTATAGAAGCAAGTAGGTGGGAACTGGGGTCAGCGTATAACTATTATTCAGTTATTAATATTAAAGCATATTGAATTAATCAGTAATTAATATAAACTTTGGAACTCCTGTTCTTTCCTTCCTTTATTAATTTTTTATTATTATTTTTATTCCTGTATTTAAGATTACATATACATAGCGCATCTAAAAAACATTATACATGGGAAAAATGTAAATTCTATTTCGTAATTTCATTTAAAAACCGAAACTCTCATATATTCTAGATTCATTAAAGTGTACTATTTCATGTCTTTTTTTGTTTTAATTTCAATAATTACGGCTTACAGTTAATAAAAATCAAACATCCGGTATCTCATAATAGGTTAAAGGTTATTAGAAAATTTCACATTTGAGTAAAAAGTACTATTCATATAGTATAAATCCTGTGTAACTCTTGTACGCTCATGTGGAAGATGTCTAACTTGACAGAAGATCATAAGTAACATCCTCCACAAGGACGATAAGTCACAGAAGGTCATCGCTGAAACAGTTGGCTGTTTGCAGATTGCTGCATCGAAGCTTGTTCATGGAAAAGTGAACGGTAGGAAAAAGTGCACAAGTAACAGGGATGAGCTCAGCCTTTAGAAAATTGTCAAGCAAAACCTTTACAATAAAGAACTTGGAAGAGCTTCACAAAGAGTGGAGTGAGAATGGAGTCAGTTTATCAAGAGACATGGTGTACAGACATCTTCAGGAACTGGGCTAAAACTGTTGAAATGATCGTATCAAGCTACTCCTGAACCAGAGACGACATCAGAAGTGTCAGAACAAGACATTGACCCATAAGTCATCTTTTTCACATGAAAGTGAATTTTGCATTGCATTTGAAAATCATGTTCTCGGCTGAATTTGGGGGAAGAGTGGAGAGGAACAGAAACAAGAAGTTGGTTTGAGTTTGAAGTCCGGTGTGTGTACAGAGTCAGCCAAAAAATGTATACACACTTTAAACGTTATTATCTACGCTCTTTTTTAAAGCTCAAACTGAATTCTGAATGTGTAGCAGTATGTTTCCTTAAAAGATTTCAGGAGTCGCACTACCGTTGAGGCGATCATGTGATTGTCAGAAGAAAGGCGTATATATATATTTCATGTTGAAGTATGTATACATTTTTTGGCTGACAAAAAACATCAAAATGGTGAATGAGTGTGATCTCTGTAACCGTTGAGTCATTCAGAAACTGCTGATCTTGATAGAATTTCACAGACAGCACATCTCAATAGGTCACATACACTATAAAAAAATCATATTCATAACAATAATACTAATAGTAACAAGATTAGTATTGATATTAGGTCAATTTTACTGAAATAAACCAAGTTTTTAATGTACAAATTTTTATTTAATTAGATTATTTTCCATTTACAATTTTTGTTCCACATGAATATTTGACATGGTTAAATTTTACTTGATACATGCATCTTTTCCAGTGCATGGAAAACAAGATGGTTGCATGAATATGTTCAGCCTGAAAGCTTGTTTTTAATGAATTATTTTGTATGATAATTAGTACTAATCAAGATATTAAATATCAATATCAACGGATCAGCTTATGCACTGAAGCTCTGAAATACTTTTCATTTTATTACTGGGGCTCACAAATGTTCATAGATATATTGTAATTTTTAAGTGTTGCATTATTAAATATATGGAGTATAAGTAATAAATAGCTGATTTTTGAATGTGGGGTGTTAAGAAATACTGTTTCGGCATCATTATTAGTGCTATAAACAAGATACAGTGATTTTATGTGCCATTTTTGCTTTCTAAAAAGAAATCTGATAATTGCTTAAATCAGGAATTTGTTGTGGCTTCATATTATTAATTATAGCTTATTATATATAATTTGTATATAAAATATATATAAGAATTATATTTATATTTAATTCTATATATTATCTAATATATAAACTCTTGTGTCACTTGAGGACTGTCTCTTTAATTTATTTCCCCCCCCACACTGTTACTTTATATGCATTATATTTAGGATACCACAGTATTACTGAATTTCCGGAAGAATTTTGGTATTGATGATTTTTCTCCGTAAAAAGCAACTCTGAAGTGAATGTCAGTGTTAATGATTTGAATGTGTTAATGATTCTAAAGTAACATAAACAAAACACATAGAAAAATGTGTACTTGAATGTGTAAAGTTTCTGTAAAGAGCCCTTTATTTAACACCAGGACTTTTTGATACCTGTTATATAAAAAAAGGAACTAATTTGTCATTCAATAACATAAAAGAGCTAAAAGAAATTTATATTATGGGGTAATTATTTAATGTAAATAATAAAATAATCACTGTATAAAAACCAGTCCAATTTCATGTTGGGCCACATCACACCTCTTGGTTATTAAAGATATACAATAGTATACATCACACATCCATAAGTGTCTTATTGCTTTCTTCTTATATATTAAAACTAATGACATTTATAAAACATTTTATTTATTTAAGTGATGAAACTTACTTATTAAAAGAAATAGCACACTATGTAGCCATGACATTTAATATTGTTCTTTGAAGAAGACTTAACACAGAGACATAATATTGGATTAAAGGATATTAAGATTTTTATATTCTTAAATGTGTTTCAAACCAATGGTGACAAAATTCTACACATTCAAACAATATAAATTAATCATAAATAATGACCTTAAGTAGCTGGTAAGAGAAATTAGAATAAAATGCTAGATTACTTCAGATTTTTGGCTTGACATGCTTATTTGGCCTACAAGAACAGGTTAAGCGTCAACTCCTAAAAAGTAAAATCACAGCTTTTGCGCCATCTAGTGAAAAGCAAATGTACTCACAGCTGGTACCAGGTGGCTGGAGGCTGTGGTTGGTCAGGTGACACCAGCTGATGGGGAAGATGTCTCTGGAGAAGTACTTGCACCAGTAGTCGAATGCTCCACGCCAGCCGTCGAACATGATAAAAATCTCATCTCCACGCACCTGTCCGACGGTGGCGGGGCAGATCAGGCTCGGGTTCTTTCTGTCCACTGCTTCCAGCTTCATGCCCACTTTGAAGTGGTTTTGCAACGGCTTTAGTGGCTCCTTACAAATCAAAACAAGAGTAAAAATCAATGTGCCTCTAACATGTACTAAGTACAGGGCTATAGTACAGTATACGAGTTCTAAAATATCATCCCCATAGAACTGATTATGGTCACCGAATATAAGCATTAAAAAAACATTTAGTGATGATAGAGACTGTTACATGAGTGCTGGACCAGTAAATTTGATTTGTTTTCTGTGCATGATTTCACTTGCAACATGTTTAAAGAACGCATTATATAGAATGAAAAGCAACAATTGTGCATTTTATTTTAGTGGTATTAAACGTGCTTACATTCAAAAAAGCACAGCAAGTATGGCAGTTGTCACACACTATTAAGTCTAAATACTGTACAGTACTCTTAACCATGGCTGCTCGAGCCTAGAGCAGAGTGAACATGGTACTGGTTCAGGCCGGGGCTGGTGGTTCAATAAGACAATGTTAATGTTATCATTGCATACTTTGTTCAGTTGATTTTCCCCCCAAATGGTAATTTATGATAAGTCTCTAGAATATACAGTCATGTGTAAAAGTTAGTGCTCAGTAGTACTGGACTTCAAACAAACAGCAACATATAACCTTTTTCATCATGCCATTATTTATTTGACAAAAATGAAGCCAAAAATAAAAAGCATGCATGTAATTAATACCAAGTTCTCTCATGATTCAATAGCCGGTAGGTCCATCATTAGTAGCAATAACACGCCCTTCCTGTTTGACTTTAGCTGTCTCTTATGGTTTTGGCCCGTTCGTCTCAGCATTGCTTCAATTCATTGAGTTTTTTTGGTATTCCCCTATCACACCAAAGCATTTCAGTTGACTTGAAGTCTGGACTTTGACTAAGCCATTCTAAAACATTGATTGATTGATTGATTTTTCAGCCATTCTCCAATAGATTCATGGTGTGCTTCGAATCATTGGGGTGAATGTGCTGGAAAATCCACTTCTGGGAAGTATAGCAACTGTCCTAAATGCTTTCCACTTGTCAATAATCTTTCTTACTGTAAAATGCTTTTATAACCCTTTCCAGATTAGTATTGGCCCTTTTGCTAAATAAATGTCATGGTGAACAAAATTATATGTTGTCCGTCTGAAGTTGTGTTTTCCTAATACTGAGACCTGCTACAATCAGATGATTTTTATTATGATTTTACACAAAAAACAAGAGAATGTTTTTTTAGAAATGACTGTAATAACCAGTTAGTTTAGAGTTTAGTAACTCACTTGTATATTTAATTACTGACATTCTTACTTGACTTCTCTTTTTAATGCATAAATCATATTCATATAAGATTCTTTTTATAAGATTATATTTTCGTTTTTTTTTTTGTTCAAATTTCATTATATTGTTTTAATTTTTATGTTAAAAAATACTAAATGATTTGCCTTAAATAATAATTTTAAATAATAAAAATAAAAACTAATATTTTAATGTCCAAATTTTAACATTCAGGTCTTGAAGTGCAAAGTTTAGTATTTTTGCACGATGCAGAAAGAGAAAAAAAATCATCTTCTAAAAGAAACTAAAAAAATGTATAAACTTTTAATAAAAGTTATTAAAAAACTAATGTGATCAGGGGAGCCAGGCTCAAAAACATTTTTTATTTATTTCTGTCATCTTTTAAAATCGTGTGTACAAAATTTTGTAAAAATATTGACAAATGGTCTAGAGACCTACAGTAATTTGCTCCTTTAAATCTGAATTATGTCTTTTACTGTATTTTCTACAGAAGTACAGAGAAGGTAATAAAGAGAGTGGAGAAGTACAGAGAAGGTAATAAAGAGTTGCATTGTGTCTTTGTACATTTAGAGAAAGTGTACGACAGGGTGTCGAGAGAGGAGCTGTGATGTTGTATGAGGAAGTCTGGAGTGGCAGAGAAG
>JAQMYJ010000023.1:16195464-16211830 GCA_030014305.1 Clarias laeviceps
CCCCCCCCCCGAGAGAGCTCGGCCAATCAGCTCTCTCTAGGCCTCCGGCTGTGAGAGGTAATAGCATCACCCGGGGATCGAACCAGCGATCTCCGGATGATAGGGTGAGCGCTTTACCGCTGCGCCACTCGGAGCCTCACACCTTTTGAATTTAATTACAAGAACTAAAGACTCTGACAATATAAATTTTTAGATGCACTGTATATGTAAAGCACATGTATGTGGGACTCACAGAAGTATGGGTGCTCCATGGCCTCCCGAGCTGTGAGGCGTGCTTGATGGTCATAGCGCAGAAGCTTGTCCAGAAAGTCCAGGGCTTCTGTACTGACCAGATGCTGGTTCTCACTGTGCACAAATCTCTCCCATCTCTTTCTGGAATGTCTAGAGGAAGGAGGTAAAAAATAAAAAAAATAAAAAAAATAATTCTTAATTGTTACATAGATTACAAACAGTACAAACCAAATGTTCAAGTTTTACCTGCCCAGTATGTCATTAAACCGTGGATCGAGTTCTATGTTGTATTTGTCAATATAGTCATATAGGTCTTCTGTGCCCAACACTTTGGCAATTCGTACAAGCTGTAAAAACAGTAGTCATTTTAGCAAAAAAAGTAAAGTAGCAAATAATGCACTACTGCAATAAACACTAGTCAACCGTAAGAATTATCATTATTCTATGCTAATTACCAAGATCAATACCGTGGTTCATTCTGCTTTAAATATATGAGCAACAGTATTTTTCAATTTGTTCCAAGAAGCCAAAACACATTTGGGTGTTTAGTGAGTTGATCACTCAGTGATCAATTATAGAAAAATGAAAAAATCAAAGCTTCTGGACTTTCAGAGATAAAGAAGTATTAATGCTAAGTAATAGATATGTACACCAGTCTCTCACCTGATCATAGTTGTCATGGCCATGGAAGAATGGTTCTTTCCTGAAAATCATACTGGCCAACATGCAGCCTAAACTCCACATGTCTAAACTGTAGTCATACATCTGCCAATCACAAGAACAGAATAAACGTTGATTTTAATCTGCAAAAACTATATATTTTGTCAACATGAACATCCATAATTAAATCTACAACAATACAGTACCTGTATATTAAAAAGATTGACTCAAATGACAGTAAAATACTCATCACATTATGAGAGACTGACGATTTTGATTCATACACATTTCATACAAACTTAAATAATTCTTTTGATTAGGTAAAGCTGCTTTGCGACAATGACAATTGTTAAAAGCGCTATACAAATAAATAATAAAAAAAAATTTTTTAATTACAGGCCAGTTTTGATAAAATGCACATCCCAATCTGAAATACAAAAGCAGTCAATCTCCACCACAGGAAGAAATACACCGACTAGTATTGTTTATGATGCAACTTCAAGCGTTTAAGAGATCTCGGATCACATACATTCATGATTTTCCACATTTCTTCAGTGAACGTGAAGGTTCAGAACTCCTGGTATTTATAGTGTGTTGGACAGTATTGATAAATGCACATTTACTGCTCATCTGTTCAGAAACTATTTCGTACACATGTAAGGCTGGCTTAGAGATGTGGAAGGTCGGGGTATGTGTAAAGAGTTTATAAATTAAGATTGTACAAGTGTGCCTCTGCTTCATATGTCCTGTGAATCTGATACAAAATGAACATAAAGTGTATGTTTCAAGTATATGTTGTGTCTGCCTAAAAATTAATCAACTGCAGACTTTTAGCTTTAATTCAAGAGGATTACAGTCGTTTTCTGCAGAGTCCCTCCATTTTAACAAGCCAAATATTTATTGAACAAACTAACCATCACAAATATTAGAATTATATTTGATACTTGGATACAAAATCACTGCAGTCAAAAACTGAATACTGGAACCCATTTGTTTTATTTCATTTTATTTGTTTGAACTAAATTAGGTGGCTGGTGAATGAGAGTGATCTGGTTTATGGTGAACTGTTTAAAACTAACTCAAAAATATAATTTCTGCAAAAAAGGTCAAATTATTTCAGTTTTTAATTTAAAATATATTGACCATTTTTGTAATTGTTTTGCTTATTTTGGATCATTGTGTTCAGATTCAATCCATTTAAAATAAATCTCTGGAGGGCGCTCTCGTATGGCAATGGAGTAGAAGTGTCTAGGTTGAGCTCGCCAAACTTTAAAAAAATTTTTTTATATAAAACATTATATAAAATCTGCTCTAATCTTCGTTCTGAAATAAGGAAATAATTAATATGCGGGTCAATGGCAGAAAAGCTACACAATTATAAAAATATGACGCATCATCCAACACTAGGCCCAACATCGCCTTGTCTTCACGCTCCACTGATCTCGAACACCACCACCCCCTCCGGACAGCCTGGAGAAAATGGACGCTGCGGTCTTAAAATCAGAGATTCTTCGCTCATTAAAAGAAGACATCTTCGGCAGTAAACAAGTCTGCTTGCCGATCATTTCAGCTTCCTTAAAAACAAGATACAAGCAGTTAAAAGGAAAATGATAAATAATGTCGTGGTGTTTCACTCCGAGATAGCTGGATAGATGTGGACCGTGATACAGGATATGGAAGGCATGTGTCCAGATGTGGTCAGACAAAGCAAACTTTACAGTCTGTGGGTAACTGGTTTAAAAACAGAGATGGCCGTGCTAAGAGAGAAATGTGAAGACATGGAGGGAAGGATGACAAGGGGCAAATTCAGGATAGTGGGGGTAGCTGAGATGAATGGATCAAGCTCTACTGTGTTTGTTTCGAGGCTGCTGTGATAGAAACACTACAAATGGAGAGGAATGTGTTTGTGGACTCTTCGCATAGAATTATGGCTCCAAGAAGACTGGATGGAAAAGCGCGTCATCACTGCTAAACTTCACTATTACTAAGACTGTATCGAGGTGTTGAGTCTTGCGCACACTCGAGCTCCGCTGAGATTCAACGGAGAATCAGTTGCCATCTTTCTGGATTATACTGCGAGCGTTGCCAAGGCCAGGGTTGCATTCAGGGAGGTTCGGAAATTACTGCATAATCGTCAGGGCGCTGGTTTGGCATCCTATACCCAGCCCATTTATGTATTTCATAAGACGGAAAAAAAAAGGTATTCAAACATGCAGAGAAAAATTTTTTAGATGAACCAATTTCAGAGCAAATCGGGCAAAAGATAACAGGGAATTTTCTCATCCACTTTGCTTTAGGCATGCTGTAATTTAAGATTGTACATTGTTTACATTCGTCAAAGGTCAGACTTTCTAAGATTGAAACTGATATAGATTCCACATGTGATGTGATGCAGGCAGGCTCCTGAATCTCTGCTGCATGTGTTTTAGACCTGTCTAAGACTTTACATGTTCTGGAGCAATATTTTTGAGACCTTCTCTGGACTATTTGGAGACGTAGTAGAGCCATCTCCATTTATTGCATTGTTTGGTGGCCCTGGAAACCACTAGTTTTAGCAAAACTAAAACTGTTCTCTTTTGGCTAGGGAGACTGATACTGACCAAATGGAAAGACCCTACACCACCGACATTTATCCACTGGATAAGGGAAGTGATCTTAAGCTGGAGAAAATTAGATATACAGTTAGAGGATCTACTGGCACATTTTATAATATCTGGCAACCTTTCTTAACTTTTTATTTATGCTATTATCTTTTTTATGGGCATCTGATTGGTATAGTATCCTTATATTTATGTCTGGTGTTGGGGGGATGGGAAGTTTGGTTGTGTGTTTTCTTTTGTTCTTTCTATATAGTTTGAAAATAAATACATTGATTAAAAAAAAAATGAAATCTGTAAGACAAGAAGGTGTGTAACAACTGAGTAAATCCCTCACTACCATAATGAAAGTGAAAAGCCTGAAGAGTTTTGAAAAGTCAATTAAAATATATGTGAAAATAACTTTGCTCAACTTTACAAAGGCTTTTCCATCTTTCAAAATCAAAAATCACTTTGCTCAGTATAAAAGAAATAAGAAGGATGACAGTTGTACATAATCCTGATTGTGTAATGATGTAACCTTTCAACATGAAGCTATTAAATTGGCTAGAGTTAAAATTTATACAACAAACCACTTTCATGTGAAGAAAACGACATTGTATTTTTACAATAACATTGTCAGGGGTGGCATATATTAGGGAGCATTTGAACATTCAGTTCTTGAAGTAGCAGGAAAAATGGGCAAGTGTAAGGATCTGTGTGCAGATTGTGATGGCTAGACAACTTGGTCAGAGCAACTTCAAATCAGCAGGACTGGTGGGGTCTTTCCAGTATGAGACAGGAAAATGGGCACTTAACTGATGTGTGAGGAAGGCTGGCCTGTGTACTTCTATCCCACAGAAGTGCTGTACTGTAGGTCAAACTTCTGAATAGTTAATGTTGGCACTGATAGAAGGGTTTCACCACACCCAGTGCATGGCAGATTGCTGTGCAAGGCACTGTGTGTTAGGGCTGTGCGATATGGACAAAAGAAACCCATCACGATTTTCTTGAACAATATTGTGATTTCGATTTTAAGCACGATTTTGACACACACAGACATGTTTTACAGTGTGGATATGAAATATTTCTCAAAGGAAAACAAATAGACCTTTATCAAAGACCTGTAACATGTCTCTAAAACAGACATAAGGCAAACAAGGAACAGCATAAAGATGACTGAGATGAATTAAGTGCATTACAGTGTCATACATTCTTATTTTAAAGCCTTTTTTCAGATGCAAAAACTAAAAAAATAAAAAAAAAGTATTTCAAATTACTATATCAAAAAAAACTAAGGCACACTGTTATGTGCTAAAATGCCTCCCTTCGACGGGGTCGACATTTTAGGTCATAACACACATTAAAATAAATAATTATACAAAAACACTACGTTAACTTTCAGAACTTAAAGTTTCAAAATTTACAACTCAGGCATAACATAAGCCTTTACTGACAATTTCTACCGTTTTCTTTTGCTGGTTTCTTCTTCTCTTATTCTCGCTGATATTTTTATCGCTCCCTTCCATTTTACAGCCCGCAACAGACCCACTCCCTCAAATCAATACACAGCTAACTGTTTGCGTCTCCTTCCGCTTTGTGGGTGACGTAAGCGCTTCTTCTTCGTCTGTGTTTAGTGGCGGCTTGTATCCAGAAGCACGCTGTGTCACGCCAAACAAATAATTACTTAAGGAATCGTTTCAGCCCTAGTGTGTGTGTGCGCGTGCGTGCGTGTCCCTGTTTCTGCAGCATATTTGTCGTTAAGCTCAGTCTCCTGTTCTTGCAATCTGTTTAGGCGCGCTGCGTTGTGATTGGTTCAAATAGCTACTGTGGGAAAAGTCGGGAGCGCGCAAAAAATCATGGTGTAAGGCGATTTAGAAATCGCAATTTCAATACGACTTCAATTAATCGCACAGCCCTAATGTGAAGCTGCAGGTTCCCATGCTGCCCTGTGTCCGCCACTCAAAGCTCCTACAATAGCCATGTGAACTTCATAAATGGATAACGGTGCAATGAAAGAGAGAGGCCTGGTTTGATGAACCATGTGAATTGCCCTGTGCGCGTGTGTTTGCACCTTACCTTCACACCAGAAACAAGTAAACACAAAGGTACACTCTGCGTATATACACAGTAAATATTTTTTTTAAACTATACACGGACTTTAAACCGTTTAAGTTAACCCATGACACACTTTTTACATAAGTAAATTTAAATGTCCACTATTGAAAATCTGAATTTTTAAAGAAATTACAGTCCCAACACAAACCTGGTAGTCAACAAGCAGTTCAGGTCCTTTAAAATATCGGGAGGCCACTCTGACATTGTACTCCTGACTTGGGTGATAGAACTCAGCCAGGCCCCAGTCTATCAGACGAAGCTGAGAAACCAAACAAAAAAGTTATGGTATGGTTCTTAAAGAAACTTCCAAGTTTCTTTAGGGTTTGATAATCTTGTTTTACTGGTCAAATTGCACTGTTTGCATGACAATGTATGGACAACTGTTTACACGATTGCTGATCCAATGTGCGTTTACAAGGATTTAATAAGAATATAATTTTATAACATGCACAAATGGTTCTGCCGGCATTGACGCAATAAATCTGTAAATATTAACAGACGAATCAGAATTTAGTCTCATCTATGATTAGTTAGAGCGTCATGTGACTGCATGTGAAATGGGAAGCCATTCAGTGTCACTTCCTCTACCAAAGACTAGGAGCCAGGGGATGAAATTTCTGAAAGAGTTAACGATAACACTGATGGGTTACTGATGGAACCCACACAAGTTTCACATGAAACTTGTCATGTCACCGAATGTTCGCACAGAAAGAAAGTACATTTTTATACTATTCCAATGAGAGAAATTATTGACTTAAGTGTTTACATGGCTAATATTTACATACTGGATGGATTATCAAATTGAAAATTGTTTTAAATAGCTCCAACTGAGGTGCATTTTTATTTTTTATTGATTGGGGTATTATTCTGAATATAAGTGGAATATTACAGTCCATGTAAACATAGCTCCTTATATTGGCTACTTAACTGGTATTTCATTAGATAGGAATGAGGATCAATACCTTTTTGTGCTCATGATCAATCATAACATTGTGAGGCTTGACGTCTCTGTGCATGATTCCCATACTGTGGCAGTAGTCCAAGGCCTAAGAAGAGATGTTTTTTCCAGATGTTCAATGAATAAGATACTAGTAATGAAGAAATAAAGGAATATATACAGAGAAGAAAACAATAAAGACTGTTTAAGATCAGTCTTACTGTGTGAGCCTCAAACTCCTGAACCTGATGTTAACTCCAGCTCTAGACCAACCTAACTTACACATACCTCTGAAACCAAGTACTCACAGAACAAAAGTGTTTTTTATTTTATTTTAAATATGAATCAAAACCATTCTATGCAACAACAAATAAGGCGCTGAGTTACGTATTAGAACATCACAGGTTGAAGCCCCAGCACCACCAGTTGGACCAGCCACTGTTGGATCCAGTATTATAGCTGACCCTGCACCTTGACAAAAGCTTTTAAAGCTTCCTAACAACCTTGGATGTTAAAAGAAATGAATTATACTGATGTTCTCTTGACAAATAAAGGCTTCTTCTTCTATAGAGTCTCACACTCCAACCATGGTAGGCAAAACTGCCCTCAAAATAGTTTGCTATGATGAATCCTAAAATAATTTTAACAATGCAGAACATATCACTTCATTAGCAATGGACTGAACCAATAAATTCATTAGGTAGGTCTGGCAAGTAAGAGCATCAAGAGCACAAATCATTACTTAGTCCTTCCCATACTCATGTTTCCCACACAGAGTTTACTTGGGCAGGCCACCAGAGTATACTGTCGACCGCTCAAGTATATTTGACAATCCTTTTTAAAAATCTGTTCATCCGCGATTGATTATTCTGCTAGCACGAGAGCGAACTATCTGCTACTAGTTAAACAGGTACAGGAGCCAGAGCAGTGGCGCAAGCGTGGTGTGCTGAGAGACGGTAAATGCAGCGCATGCCAGCTGCCATAAAAAGTTTAGAAAGGCTGTAGTGCTGGCCACATGGTTCCACAGTTTTGGAAAGTGAACCGGCTTTTCAATAAAAAAAATAAATAATAAATAAATAAATAAATAAACACACAGGAGGATTAATCCCTAAAACTAAAGCAGTGGACTGGTTAAAAAAAAAAAAAGTTTTACAGAAAACTTTAATATACATGTAATATAATAACATACAAACATGCATGACAAGCTAGTTGCAAGTTGTGAAATCAGAAATATGGAATAATGGAAATAAACCAGTAAATGAAATTATGCAATGAAAGTAGCAGAAACTCCTGAGCATTATAATTTCTTTATGCGAGATAGTCATCAACAAGGTTATACTGCATGTCGGTAACTGCAACGATTTTGCTAAGTAAATGCTAATTGTCTTTTTTTTTTTTTTTAAATCTAGCCAAAGAAAATATAATTTACCTTTAAGATCTCATACATGTAGAACCGGATGTCATAGTCTGATAGTGTTTGATACAATAGCTGTGGAAAAATAAAGAACAAAGCTGGGTTCTCTTTGCCATAAACACATGCCATTTATAACTAGGTTTTACATGAACAGTTGTACCTTAAAGTCTGTGTTGTTAACATGTTCAAAAACCAGAGCAGGTGTGCGAGACTAAAAAAAAAAGAAAGGAAAAAAAAAAAAAGTCAAGTAGCCTTAAAAACCATTATAGTCCTTATCCCTATTTATTTTCCTATTAAGTTTCAATTTCCACTTATTTTTAACTAATACAATCTACATATTCTAGTAATACCTATTATTTTAATTTTACTCATTAACAACTGTCCCAAACAAAAGACAAACAATTTCTTACCACTGGATCCTTGACAATGTCTAGGAGTGTGATGATGTTTGGGCCACCACGCAGATTCTCTAAAATCTTTATTTCTCGTTTTATTTTCTTCTTCTTTACTGGCTGTAGACAGAATTTAAAAAAGACAAAGAGACAAAAATGAGTCGAAAAACATTTCAATTCCAGGCACTGATTGTGTTGCACCCGTCATCCTGTCTCCAGTAAAAGGAGCTCAAAATAAAATCCTGGCTACATTAAGAGCGATGTGGCTAATCTCCACAAGCATTTATCACATAGCATGAAAGAAACCCCTCATCTCACAAAATGGTATCGAATGAATCTGGAGCCTTGTACTGTTGCAAGAAGAAAGAGGAATTCTCTCATAAAGAAAGTCTCTCTTTCTTAATTTGGGTTTGTGCCAGACGGATTAAGTTACAAACCTTTTTTTTTTTTTTAAGTTGCAGCCCACAATACAAACAAGATTATTTGGCAAAGACACTCATCAGTGACCTGGAAAATGAAAACTGCGATGACATGTAATGCAAGAGGTCTAGTCTGTTCAGGTATATTGTTTGTGTAGGGGAAAGCGGTAGCTCAGCAAGGTGTTGCTCTGCTGATTGGAGGAGCTCAGGTTCAAACCCCAGCACCATGAAGTTGCTACTGTTGGGCCCTTGAACAAGACCTTTAATCCTCAAATGCTCACATCTCATATATAATGAGATAAAAAGGTCACTTTGAATAATGGCATCTTCCAAATAGCATAAATATCAAAATAATAATTATAATAGTAAAATGACTCCAACTCCAGTTTCTCCAGCCTTCCAATCCACAAACCATTGATTATGTCAAATTTCATCCACACATCAATAATATATAATCCAGTTATTTAACAAATCTGCTCAGTATAGTCAAAAATATTTATAAATATATAAATATTTGGCTTGTACTTCAACAAAGAATCACAACAAATATATAATTATGTAAATTACTTTAGTGTTTAAACAATGATTCAAATGTTTGTTATTATTTGTATAAAATGATGACCCCCCCAAAAAACTGAAGGTGAAATACTAAAATATTTAAATAAAACGCATGTAAAAAGGTCACCAGAAACTTTTTAAATCAAAGCACAGTTCACAGCAGTTTGAAAGATGGCCATGATTTCTACACTCTTCACATAAACTAAATATAATTAAACAGAGGGCCAGACAAATAAACAAACAGCTCTATATACTTACTTTGAGTATTTTAACAACTACTTTCTCATTGTTTGTGATATTGATAGCTTCAAAAACTTCACTGTATTTGCCGCGTCCCAATTTACGTACAAGCTGGTAATCATCTTGGTTCCTTTAAAAACAAACACAGGAATCTGTGTTAATAATATAACAAGTTTACTGCAACTACATACACATAATGATAAACAAAAATTAATAATAATACACAGGTTTTACAGTGAGCATGTGGTGTCAGAGTGTGGTTATTGTAAATCCCAGTACGTATGTAACTGCATGAACCAGTCCAGGAAAACAAACAGTATTTTCAAAGCACCTTCTAGTTAGCATCAACACCACAATTATTTATAGAATGTTAATTTTTACATGCAATCTTCTTTATCACAAAATGTGCCTTCTCTCCATTTTTCTCTGTTTGGACTATATAAACTACCAGTCAAAAGTCTGGACCCACCTCCTTCAGTGTTTTTCTATTTATTAATTTCAACATTGCACATTAAATACTGAAGACATCCAAAGTGAAAGAACATGTATGGAATTTTGTAATAAACAACCCAGAATATGTTTTATATTTAAGATCCAAAAGTAACTAGAACCACTCTTGGAAAATGTTCATTCAATTGTTTAACTGTGTAGAAAAAAAACCCAAATCAATTTAAACAATAAAAGAATAAAATAAAAGAAAGACAACTTGTCAATTCCAACTGCAGATCAAGCAGATAAAAAAATACAATTCAATTCTAAGTAAAGAAAATATGAAATCATGAAACAAAAACACAATATAACACCACCTTTGGCAAAGAGTATACTTCCATCAATCAGGCTTTAACTAACTCTTATAGCAGTTGCCAGATCAGCTTAGCAGATGGACCATTTTCACCATAGAATTTCAATTGGATTGAGGTCCAGGCTATTTGCAGGCCATGCCATTGCCATTATAAGATTTTCTTGAAGGAAAGTCTCAGCTTTTGCCCTATGGCAAGATGCATCATCATCCTGAAAATGATGTCATCACCAAACATCCTTTTAATTGTTCGAATAAGAAAAGTGTCTAAAATCTCAATATAAACGTGCGCATTTATTGAGGTTATAATGACCGTGATCTCCCCAGTACCTTTACCTGACATCCAACCCCATATCATCAATGATTGTGGAAGTTTGCATGTTTTCTTCAGGCAGTCCTCTTCCTACATTTCATTGGAACGGCACAACACAAAAATTGCAACATCATCACCCTGCCGAATGCAGATTGGTGATTCATCACTGAATATTACTTTCATCCAGTCATCCACAGTCCATGACTGCTTTTCTTTAGCCCACTGTACCATTGTTTCTTTCTGTTTATGTGTTAATTATTTAGGGGATTTCTTAGAATTTGGTCACAGACATTGCCGCCAGTTTCTGCTCATTTGTTTTGTTGTGCATGTTGCTTTAAGTTTTCTATCTTGACACTTGACAGGTGTCTTTCTTGGTCTACCAGTACACTTCCCTTTTACAACCTTCCCATTTGATTTGTACTTGGTCCAGATTTTAGACACAGCTGACATCTCTCATGGTGGCACCGTGCTGTATGTCAATCAGCTTGATGCAAAAGCTCACCAAGGTGTGCAACCACTTTTTTTTTTTTTTAACTGCAGACCAATTAGCAGATGTAATCTGATGTAGATGTTTGTTTGAGAAATACAAAGTACATGGTGATTCCATTATTTTTTTCCTTAGAAATGAGTGATTCCATATATTTTTCCTTTGCTTGAGCTGCAGAAACAATTGACTACAGTTTTCTTTCTGAAAATAGTTTTGTCTATGATTTTTTTTTTTTTTTTTATACACAATTGTTATAAAATTAACATTTTCCAAGAGTGGTGTTTCCTTTCTTTTTGCCAGGGGTTGTACATTTAGCTTTGATGATGGCTTGGCACATTCTCTCATTAGATTCATGAAATAGTCTCTTATGACAGTTTTCAATTCACTGGTGTGCCTTGTCAAGATAATTTGTATGTCCTTGCCTCCTTAATGTTCTTTAGACCAGGTGATCTCAAAATGCACATTCAAAGGTCAAAATCTTATTTCGATTTAAGGTCAGAGGTCTGGAAAAAATTGGTGATGAGCAGATTTTATTTAACTTGCTTATAAATTACAAGCAACGTACATTTACGTTTAGGGCAGTCTGAGACCAAATACCTTCAGGCTTAGTGGAATAATATACTGCTTTGTTTGACTTCAAATTGTGAACCTAAGCACCTCGAACTCTTAACATTAAAAAGTTTCTGACGAAATTTTAACTACAAGAGGAAAAACTTTGGTGACTGATTTTTTCTGATTGATCTTCTTATGACAAACAAAATAATAAGTGTATACTAAAGAAGTGAACTTGTTTTGATACCCGACTAAACCGATTAAGCAAACTGCCCTTAAGTGAACACTAATATCAAAATTATTTTGAAGTAAAAGAAACATGGTTCCCTAAGGGGCATGTCGCAATGGACGACAGCTTCTCTACTGTGCAATTAGCTACCCAAGCTTTGGTACAAAAAAGGTGTGGTGGCTAGATGGAAACACTGACCTTTTCTTTGCATATTTGGATTGACACATCTTTACTGCATAGCGGCATACTGACAATTTATGTTGCCTTGTACAAAGGAAGGGTGGGTACAGAGTCTGTAGCCCTATTAGTGCTACTACAGCTACTGTACAAATAGATATAATGGCACACTCAGTTAAGTAAAGAGAAAAATCACTCCATCATTACTTTAAGAAATGAAGGTCAGTCAATCTGTAAAATCTGAAGAACTTTAAATGTATCCTCAAGTGCAGTCGCCAAAAAAAAAAAATCAAACGCTGTGAGGAAACTTGCCATCATGAGGACCGTCCCAGGAGAGGAAGACCGAGAGCTACCTCTGCTGCAGAGGATAAGTTTATTAGAATGACCAGCCTAAGAAACCTGTGTGGTTTACAGCACCACAGATTAGAGACCACTTGAATGCTTCTTGGAGTTCCAGCGGCAGACATTTCAACATCCACTGTTCAGAGGAGACTGCGTGGGTCAGGCCTTCAAGGTCGAATTGTGGCAAAGAAACCATTACTTCAGAAGAACAACAAGCAGTAGAGACTTACCTGGGCCAAGAAACTCAAGCTTCTGTGAACTCTTACCTGATTGTTGGAAAACTATTACAGTGTGTGTAAAGCGGTCATTAAAAAATAAAAATATGGTTACTTTAAGGAATCGAAAATATAAAACATATTCTGAGTTATTTGACATTTTTTGAGTAAATAATTCCAACTTTGTGGTTTCAAAATCTTAAATACTAATACACAATGTAAAAAAAAAAAAAAAAAAAAAAAAAAACAACAACATTGAATAAGAAGGTGTGACCAAACTTTTGATGGTTACTGTATATAAAAATAATATATTAGAATGTCAGGTAATTTTGAAGCATTAAAATACTTTTGTTCTAGACATTGTGTTAAAGAGCTTCCAATCAAAAGAATTAAATGTGTCAGGTTGGGATGATCCATTTTTGTGAAATCAAAACTGTCAAAAGTTACACATGAAGGATTTACAGATATATTTCACACACACGTCATAATCTGTAGTATTTTCTTTG
Organism: Clarias laeviceps; assembly: GCA_030014305.1. Taxonomy (NCBI): domain Eukaryota; kingdom Metazoa; phylum Chordata; class Actinopteri; order Siluriformes; family Clariidae; genus Clarias; species Clarias laeviceps. The sequence continues at coordinate 16,208,630 of JAQMYJ010000023.1, forward strand.
TAATAATTTGACTACATCAAGTTTAGATCACATTTCCTTGCTTTCTTAAATGGGTTCAAAGCAAGATCAATAACAAGATAGCATGAAGACCAAGGCAACTGATTTAGCCCACTGTACTATATTTTTGTCACCACTAATAAGTAGCAGCAGACTCACCCCCACTCCACAACATGTGACTCGTAGTCCCAGTACTCCCGAGGTCTCTGTGTGTTGGCATCTGGGTAAACCCGGGATCGGCTGGTCACTGGGCCAGACATTATCAGAATGTGATGCTGTTTCTATCAGTCCTATAAGAGGTGAAAAAATATACACCAAGTTAAGATTCAGTTATTAACACCTTGTCACAGAAAACCAGGTCAAGCATATATGAACCCAGACAAATGATCATGAAAAACTCAATAAATTGTTAGAATTCCACCACCATGCCACAGCCTGATGAATTGAATTAAGGCACTGAAACATGAGGGAGACGTTCATGATATACCCAGAGGAAACCCACCAAGCACGTGGAGAACATGCCAGAGACGGGAATTCACATTATCTCTAATGTTTTACACTTTGCTGCTTGAATTATTTAACCACTGAGTATTGAGTTGTCTCAGGTACAGCAGCCATCTGATAATGTGAAGATTCCCAATTCAATTCTGGCTGTAATAACATCTTTATTTAGTAAGACATAGTGTTGCACATGAATAGCCAAAAAGGTGAGAAGAATACACCATGGAGGTAGTGGTCCTTACGAGGTTATGAGGAACTTACAAGATTTACTTTATATTTCCACTTATTCTGCTTTAGAACATCAACTCCACTGTACACTAGGGTGTACAATCCCTTGTTCCACACACCAAGTAGTGCCCTTGATCAGAGGTTTTATGATGTGCTGATTAAAATCACTATAAAACCAGAACCAATAAACCACTCCTAGTATCTTGTCCTCAGTGATTAACTTAAATATGTCGTTAAGTTGTCATCAAAAACACAGCATCCTCAGAAGAGGACGAAAAGAGTAAAATACCATAGACAGATGGTCTACTGTTAAAATTGTCATTCCAGAAATTCCTGGATCTTGACTTCCAACTACCTAGGAGGACAAATAGTCTCTTCAGTTTCGAGGCTAAATTTGATATCACACGCTGCGGCCAAAAACAGTGCAAGCCAAAAATCATGAGCCAACCGAAGAAGATGAGTTTTAAATAGCCACATGTGAACATACAGTCATAAAGTTAAGTCAATATTGAGGGAGAGACTGACCGAGCCAAATACAACACATCCCAAACAAAAATCCTCAAACATCTAAAGAGCAAACTGTGTTCCGTTTCAAGTCCTTCTTGCAATCTGTAAAATTATGGCATCCAACAGTGATGAAAACAAGATAATCAAGATTAAATGATTGTGCCACATTTTTTTTCTCCCATACACTGATTTATTCACGGCAGCCCAATAAAATATCTTTCATTGTTTTTTAATTAAAATGGGAAAAGTCTTAGGTAATTGTAGAAACGTGCATACAGAAATAGCACCGAAACGTGCATAGCACACACATTGGCACATGCAACACTCACAACATATGACCGCCATATGACCGCCTGTGTGGTTGAACAGTTGGTTTGCCAAAAGTATTTCTCCAATCTGGAGTCCACAAAAGGAACCCAACTCTTGTCTAAGTTATAAGTAACCATGTAAGGAACCTGGCTAAGAAAAGGACAGTCAGGCTAATGTTAATAAACAGCTGGGTTGTCATGGTTAGCCTGCTATATACTGTATAGCTACTAGTCAATATCGACTTCTTGTGCAACTGTTGTTCAAAACTCAAAAGCAAACAACAAACCTGGGAATTAAACACAATATTTTTTTGGTTAACAGTGAACTGAATGGATCAGTTTGCAACTAAAGAATTTGATTGTCATTAACATGCAGCGCACATGTGGACACATCTGCAAACTGATAGCAGCTCCCTGACCCCTGAATATGGTGGGTTTTAATGGGTATAAAAGACAGGTTAATTTGAATTTAACAGAGTCATTTGTTTATTAGCATTTGATAGTTAATATTATTTGATGTAGCTGGTAAGCTGCTAGTCTGAACTTAAGGGGCCTAAGTGATGAAATCAGACGTACTTTTTACCTGAGTAATGTTAATGGAGTATAAAAACAACTCAATGACATGTGTGGGAAACACTACGATAAAAAAATAATAAATAAATAAATAAATAAAAAAAACTTATGTGCGATGCCAGAGGAGGCTTCAGACATCACGGAGTGAATTTGGATTTTCTGATATGTCAAATAGAACCAAAGTTATCGTTACTTTTAAAACGTGTACATTTTTACTGCTACCAGAATGCTTTAACAAAAACGCAGAATTCACCAAATGTGCACAATATTATTATTATTAATAATACTATTTTGTCACAAAAACAACCTAAAACAATCATAAAAATGAGTGATTTTATGAATCTGTTTCTTTTTTTTGCTATTTAATGTTGTTGTTGGTCTTTCGGCTGCTCCCGACAAGGGGTCGCCACAGCGGAATATCCAGTCCGCACTACAACTTGGCACAGGTTTTATGCCGGATGCCCTTCCTGACGCAACCCTCCCATTTTATCCGGGCTTGGGACCGGCACTGCATCCAGTGGCTGGGGTTTGGGCATTGGCTGGGAATCGAACCCGGGCCTTCCGCATGGCAGGCGAAACACCGACCACTGAGCCAAAATTCAATAAAAAATTCAGTTCATCATGTTGCCCCTGCTGTGCTAACTCTATAATCGCACAATCATGACCCCATATATATTTATTAAAATACAGTTATGCAAAAAATGGATAAATGCTCTGGTTTTAAGGGCTACCTGCTCTAACAAACAGTGCCATCTACAGTGTGTATGGAAAGTATTCAGACCACCTTAAATTTTTCACTGTTATATTGGAGCCATTTGCTAAAATCATTCAAGTAAATTTTTTTCCTCATTAATGTTCACACAGCACCCAATATTGACTGAAAAACACAGAATTGTTGACATTTTTGCAGATTTGTTAAAAAAGAAAAACTAAAATATCACATGGGCCTAAGTATTCAGACCCTTTGCTCAGTATTTAGTAGAAGCTCCCTTTTGATCTAATACAGCCAGGAGTCTTTTTGGGAAAGTTTTTCACACCTGGATTTGGGGATCCTCTGCCATTCCTCCTTGCAGATCCTCTCCAGTTC
>JAQMYJ010000023.1:16219907-16230392 GCA_030014305.1 Clarias laeviceps
CCTGAATATCGAGATTTTGACTTTTGGATCGATAATTTTCGATACAACCCCTATATCGAAAGTATCGATATTAAGGATCGATACGCCCACCCCTAATAAATAGTCAATAAATAGAGGAGGTTGACATGAATCACCCTCTTGGCTCCACTGTGTTTGGTTTTGCCCTTTCTTTTTTGCTTTTCTGTGCAGTTTTCTTTTTCTTTGCTGAACTATGGTTGAAACTAAAGTTATAACTGTGTAATAAATACACAATAATTACAAATAAAGAGAGGTAAGAGATGATAAAGTTCTGCATAGCTGTGTGTCCAGTGCATAAAAGGAGTGAACCTACTCTGAAACAAAACTGGGCAGTAGGGATGGGAATTACTTTTTCTATTTTCTATTAAAATATGATAGCTTTTAGCTCCCTTCTGACTACGAAAATGATCCTGTTTAGGTGGAAGAAGACATTGCCACTGGTCACTGGATTAAAGAGGTTTTGTATTGTATTTATTACAAAAGATTTGCTATTCTGTAAGGGATCCAAACAAAATAAGTCACCCAAACAAAATAATGAAATAGGTCCATGCTCTTCAGCAGTTCCATGTAGGGCAGCAGGAGCATAGCACAAACTCTATGCCCTGTACATAAGCAGTCTTGATCCTAAAAAGTGACAATAGTGAAGGAAAGCCGAAAGAAAATGTTGTTATTATTATTATTATTATTATTATTATTATTATTATTATAATTATTAAATAAAGAAAGTACAGTCAAAGAAATATCATTATTTATAGTGAATAAGGGAAGAAAAAAATTAAAGGTAAAAAGATACCAAATATTAAATGTGATTGTGTGTGCATGTATCTTTCTCTCTTGTGCACAATTCTCTTTTAACCATGTTTTTTTTAGCCTTTGAGTGTTCTTATTAATATAAAAGTGCTACATGATTAAACTCAATGCAAATATTTTAATGCCATGGTAAATATTCACATGTATTTCCCTCCGTCATTTTAGATAATACTACTGGATAATAACTAAGAATATTATTTCTCTTCACTTGGAGAGAAAAAAGTGAAAAAGCACAGGCCAGTTCACTCCGGCCACAATAAACCTGTGTAGCAATTTGACTTTAAAATAAAAGCCGCTCATAGCTGACTTGTCAGCAAGAGGCTGGAGCTCAGTGATTTTGCTTGTGTCTTCCACAGACAATTTTTTAAATATGAAAGCATAAGACATAAATGGTATCTTTAATTAAACCTTTCTTGTTCAGGTTTATTAACTTTTATTATTTGTTTGTTTGTTTATATATCTTCTCCTCTTTCTTTTTGTAAATTTTTTTTTGGGGGGGATTTCCCCCCCCCCCCCGCCCCCCCCGATTTTTTCCCGTAATTTAGTCGTGTTCAATTCCTCCCCGTCACTAGGGGGCTTCCACATTAAGGCTACTACTACCACTCAGTCGGGAGGGCCGAAGACTATCACATGTTTCCTCCGAACCACATGACGCCAGCCGACCGCATCTTTTCAAACTGCTCGCTCACGAACCGTTAGGGGCGGAGTAACACACTCGGAGGACAGCGCTATCCTCTCCTTTCGCTTGCATGAGCTCACAGACGCCCCTAATTGGCTGTAGAGCCGTGATTAATGTGGGAGCAAAAAGTACCTCTCATCCCTCCCCTCTGAGAGAGCTCGGCCAATTAACTCTCTCTAGACCTCCGGCTACGAAAGGTTACAGCATCACCCGGGAATCGAACTCGCGATTTCCAGATGATAGGACCACTGCGCCACTCAGAGGCTCTCTTTTTGTAAATCTTAATTGATTTATGATTGGTTATGTTTATCTATTGTTCTGCACTCAACTGGCTGATGCTTTCTCATGGGGTGGAGATAGGGGAATGAGGAAAGAAAAAAGAGTGTAAAATATATGCATATGTATCTTTTTAAATTTCTAATAATAAAAATATCAAGAATATCAAAGTAAAGAAAAAAGCTAGATTTGGTGCTGTCATGACATAGGCTATATCAAGCTGTTGTGTACATATTATATACAGTGCATCTCAAAAATTATAATACTGTGGAAAATTTATTTATTTTTGGAATAAAATAAAAAGAAAAAATTTTTAACTTCTCTTATATTTTGGAATCATTACTTGTGCCTTAAAATATTTCAAGCCTTTTTTATTTTAATTTCACAAATCCAGTATCACAAAAAAAATTTTTTAAGTTTGAGTAAATTGCTATTAATACAGTATAACTATCGTGTATCTTTCGGTCTAGTTAAGTACAAACAATCATAATCAAAAAGTGATTATCGACACCCTCCACAAGAAGGGTAAGCTACAGAAGGTCATCAATAAAAGGGCTGGCTGTTCACAGAATGCTGTGTAAAGCATATTTGTGAAAATTCACTGGAAGGCAAAAGTGTGGTAGGAAAAGGTGCACAAGCAACATGGACAACCACAGCCTTAAGAAAATTGTCAAGCAAAGCTGATTCAAGACCTTGCACTGGAGTGAGACTGGAGAGAGACCTTGCAGATGGAGAATGGAGTCTCTGCATCAAGAGCCACCATGTGCAGGAAATTAACTTATACCTGTTGCATTCCCAGTGTCAAGTCACTCTTGAATCAGAGACACGTCACAAGTGTCTTACCTGGGCTTGGGAGGAAAAAGAACTGGATCGTGGGCCAAAGTCTTCTTGTCAGATGAAAGCAAATTTTGCATTTAATTTGGAAATAAAGGTCCCAGAGTCTGGACGGAAAGTGGAGAGGTACAGAATCCAAATAACTTGAAGTGGCTTGAGGTCTTCAATAACACCTCAGCAGTGTTACAGGCTGATTGCCTCCACACCATGCTGCATTGATGCAGTAATTTATTCTAATGGAGCCCAGACCAAGTGTTGTTAATTTCTGTAATGTAAATCTTTTTTTTCTTTTAATCTTTCTTTTCTTATAATATTTTAAGGTAGTGGATTCTTACTTTTCTTGAGTTGTAACCATAAGTGAATGTAGGTAAGTATGATTCTCAAATCTGGAAAGAGGAAAGAGCAGCTGTTTGCCAAGACTCACACTCAAAACCAATCATGATAGCACTTTTAGCAAGAAAACACATTTGATAATGTCACCTTAAACACCCTGTCTCCTTATTAAATGCTTCTAAATCATTCTAAATTGCCTCTGTTCTGTCTGTGCTGTTTTTATCATAAAACAAATGAAGCACTAATTAAATAACTTAAAGTGCTAATTATTATTGCTATGTCTATAATTTAAAACCCTAACAATATGAATCACTTATATTTGTTGGATGAAAACATATTTATGTTTAAACACTGCACTTTAATTAGGTGTTTTTAAATAAACATTATCAATACTTCATGTACATATGAAACAAACTACCAACAACATCCCACAAAGTTCAGCAGGAGTAGACATTCTAGCACAATCACCCCAAGGTCAGACTGTACAATGCTCAGAGAAATGGAAGAGCTACAGCTCAGTCTCTACAGGCCTCAATGAGCATGTTAAATGTTAATGTCCACAATTAGAAGAAGACTGAACAGGTCTGCCAAGCATGGCGGTGGAGGGGTGATGATTTGGGCTTGTTTTTGCAGCTACAGGACCTGGGCAACTTGCATTTATTGAATCGACAATGAACTCCTCTGGATACGAAATTGGGTCATGCACAAGGACAATTATCTGAAGAACAAAATTACATCTATATCAGAGTGGCTGAAAAGTAAACTAATAGAGTTTTGGCATGGCCAAGTCAAAGTCAAGCACACCACGAACCTCCCCTCAATCAACCACAGGGCCGTGAGTATATAAAGGGGTATACATTATGCCTTAGTGATCTCAGGGTGTAATTAAACCTTGGTCCATGAAAGCCTGATTCAACATGGGGCTTTAGAAATACATGTTGGTAAATGTGAGATGTGTTAATGGAGCACAAATATCTGCTCTTGAATATCACCATTCAATTCAGGAGCCAACCAGGTACTGCTGCCCCATGGAAAGGTTAAGCTACTGCTCCAGAAACTGACCCCAGTGATGATGTAGAAGCTTTCCTCTATACTTCTGAGAGGAGAGCAGAGCAGGACGGATGGCCTCACTAGGACTGAAGCACAGCCCTTAGCCCGTCCTAATAAAAGAAATACTATGTGTTCACAGCAGAAGACTACATGTGTGTCAAAGAAGTGATATTAGGGGTTTCATCAGTGGTCCAACTTGCCAGACATCACTCACCATGGGTTACTAAGAGGTGTCCCTGACACCTGAAGCCAAAGAGAAGAATACATTGAGCACCAGTAAAGGGCCATGGCAAAACTGGTTTCCTCCCAGAGGGCAAGCGATGCCCGTGGCGCAGCAAGCCACAGACGGGGTCACTCCAGGAGGGGTGGGTCAGGTTCGAGCCAAAAGTCAAGACCCCATCATGCAGGGCTCTTCCTACCAGCTACCCTCTCAGGGACTGGGATCCGGAGAGCACGAACGAAGGTGCTCATTGATTCAGGGGCCACGGGAAATTTTCTTGACGGGTGGCTAGCTGCGGCACTGGGTATTCCAGTTAGCCCGCTCCCTTCTGCCATCCCGTTGGTCTCCCTGGCCGGCCAGCCAATTAAGTCGGGGTGTGTGACTCAGAAGACGGCCCCAGGGATACTACGGCACGGTCGTCATTCTGAGTAAATCTCGTTTCTGGTAACCCGGGTAACCAAAACAGAGAGTAGTGCTGGGGGTCCCCTGGCTTCAATGTCACAACTATCGCATTGATTGGCCGCATTGACTTCCCGAACTGGGGATGTCAGTGCGCCCTAAGCTGCCTTAAGGGCGCCCAGCTCCCAGTTTCAGCGCCTCCTGCCCCAGTACCCCTTACTACTGCCCCTCAGGGCTCCTGGGATGTAAAACCCCGTCGTAGGCCCGTAGCAAACCGGTTCACACCACACACCTTACTCCCCCCCATGCGCCCACCCATGATGATCGAGCGGTGGACCGCCAGGCTCAGTGTCAAGAGCCTGGGCGATCGAGCCCTCCGCGCTTGGCGTACACTGGACCCTGAACCTATTAAAGAGTTTCGTGGGGTCCAGGTTGACTCTCGGACGTCGGGAGCCGTTCGTGGGGGGAACCCCGTAACAACGCGGGTTCTGCAAGGGGCAGAGCCGCGCATAAACTGTTCAGAACTGGCAGATCCGCAGGCTGCTACCATGCGGAGTTCTGAATAGGTAAAGGCGCGGCCATTTATACATGCGGTTGCCAGTCAACGCTGCCGTCAGGCAATCAGCCTGAACTATCCGCACCTGGCAACATGTTTATATAAAGGGTCCTGATACCTCGCCACTTCGTGTGATCATTACGTAGCACCGGTAAAGGTATCAGGGCCAAGACAAGGATAAAGGCGGAGCTCTGTTTATTTTGTGTTATCAGTTTTCTTTTGTTTCCTTTTAAGTTTTTTAATTAATAATCCCATCTCCAAATGGGAAGGTCTTCCCATGCCTGTCATAAGCACTCTCACCACCTCCTACTGTATTTCATTGACCCCCTCTAAAGTCCTGCGCCAGGGCTCTTATAATCATTAAAACATCTCGTGGTGCGGCTCTCCATTTTGCACCCCGTAACAGTTATTGATATATTAATCTTTTTTTTTTTTTTTTTTACATTTTAACAATAAATAGCATTTTGTGGATTTGTATACACATTTAACTTTGATTTTTGTTTACTAACCCTCATAGAGTGACATATTAGAATGCTAACCTTAGCTATTAAGTGTACAGTATATGATTCATAAATGCTAATTTTATGTTAGTTGTTTTTAGCACATTTATTTGTCAAAGGTATATGCCCACAGTCTGTAAATAACAAATGATCTCAATGTGGCTGTATTTCCAGTTACTGATGATTACTTCAACCGCATTGAGACTAGAGTAAGGAGGCATTATGTGGTGTATGACAATTACACCATCATGGAAGGTACCAGTCACACACACACACACACACTCATCATTTGTCCTTCCACCGTCCACCCACCACATCTACAGGTTCTGCATCTGGGGTTGCTGTAAAAATTTAAACATTACATACCTGTAATCTCTATACTAACCGTATTCACCACCATATATTTATAAAACGTTTATATGAACTTTTAGGAATTTTTTTTGCGAATCTTGTGAATGGCAAAATTTTACCATTTTTTGCTTTTTTGATTAGGTTTAGAACAGGCATGATGACAATAATAATAAAAAGAAGAAGAAGAAGAAGAAAAAGAAGAATATGTATTATTTATAAGTGCCTTTCAAGGTAAGAAACTAAAAACAGCAACTAATAAAGAATTAATAATATAATCAATAAAAAAAATAACATTTTAGTTATATACATTTAGTTCCAATCAATGAAAATTGACTCTTTCATTTCCAATCAATGAAAATTGAATTGAAAAAATAAATAAAGTTATATAAAACAGTCACTAAAGTCGATGAGGCTAATTTTTGTCCTGGCAGCTGCTTTAAACCCAGAGATGGAGTTACAGTGTCAAATGTTAAGAGGGAATTCATTCCAGAGACTTGGGCCACCCTAGAGAATCCTCTAGCACCCACTGTTTTAAGATTAAAGCCTGGCACTTATAGATGGCCAGTTGAGACAGATTGCAATGATCGAGCTGGGGCATATGGTGTGATCAGTCCACTGAAGTACACTGGAGCAATGTTATGTTTAAAGCTTTAAATGTCAGTTAAAGAATTGTAAAATTAGCATGATAGGAAACGGGAAGCCAATGGAGCTGAATTAGCAAAGGTGAGATATGTTCTGATGTTTTAGATTACATATTTTTTGGTGGCAGAATACTGAATAACTAGTAACAGGACCTCACTGCTCACCTGAGAGAGACAATGATGCATCCTTTTAGTGTTACATATAAAAAAATATTGAGTGAGAGATATTGTTAATGTACACATTAAAAAACAGGGTGCTATCTAAAAATCTTATTAGCATTTAGTTTCAAATAGATGTTCGACATCCAGGTGCTGATGTCCTGGAGACAAGTAGTAAGAGTCACTGGGGGGAAGTATCTGAGGGATTAACACTCATCTAAAGCTGGGTATCGTCAGCATAGCAGTGGAAAATTGACACCATAATATTGGAAAATATTTTTGGATATTAGACTAATAAACATAGCTGAACAGATTGAGTCCTGTTGGTAAGATAAGATAAGATAAGATGTTGGTAAACCATTGATTTACTGTGCCTTGTACACCAATGTTAGAAAGGCATTCTGGAAGAATTGAATGGGATTATCGTATCAAAATCAGCCAAATGAGAATAGAGAACAAACCAGAGGCAGCCGCACACAAAAGGTCATTAATTACTCCAATATGGCGTGGTTTGGTTATTATGTTCTGGTCTGGAACACAGATTGAAAAGGCTCATAGAAAGCCGCAGTGCTAACCACTATGCTGCCATTGTTAAAATCATTAGGATCTAAATAGGTTTCTTGATCATAGGTCTGATAATGCCATTTTCAGTAATTGAGGAACTATACCTGAACGCAAAGAAACTACTACAGGAAAAAGGTTCATGAAAGGTAAAACAGACATGACTTGAGAAAGTTTATTAGAACAGGGTCAAGCTAACAAGGAGTGTGATTAGCCTTTACAATAATGTCATAGATTTGTTATTCACTTTGAGGTTAAAAAACATCAAAAACAGATGATAGCATTTTCAGAGTAATGTCTCAACAATAATTAAACTGGGGAAGAATTAAATGGAGATAGGTGGGCAGAAAAACAAAACTGAGTGTTTTAAATGTTATGTCTCTGCATCATACAGCAGTGGCACCCTCAACCTGCTGACTCGTGCAAGAGATACACAGAGCAGGGCTGTTAACTCTCAGCGCTGCTTTTAAATTGAAATACAATATGCAGCACAAAAGTCAGTACGGTGAATAGTATGTTCTGGGTGCCTGTCTCATGGACATATCTTTCTCATTCCTTAGACTTGAAGAACTGTGGAGAGTCCCTGAAGCACTCCAGAGAGTTACAATCACCAAAACTCCACCGCCTCCTTGGCGCATTCACCTTCCACCTCATTCAAATCAGCTCACAGCCCAGCCTGTGAGGATATTCTTGTAATTTTTTTTTTGCCTTCGTTTCTTTAATGAAAGAGCTTGTTTTTTTCCCCCTTCATGTCTCCCGATGTCTGTGTTCTGGCCTGCCCTGTAAAAACTTTACATTGGTGGAGAAAGTAGTTAGCCAATTTAAATGTAAAATGTTGTTTATGTTGATAAATGTTGTCATGTGACTGTTAAGGAGCGTGTCTGTAGTCCCGATATTGAACTGCTGGCTGTCGGTCTTCGCCCATATTATTTACAGAGAGAATTCTCTTTTGTGATAATAACTGCTGTGTTTCCTCCGTCCATGAATGCTGCTGTCAGTGACGTCATCCACTCGGTGACCGCCAAACTCCAGACTCCAAACACCAGACTGGTCACATGAGGGGAAATAGGACCCTAGACCTGCTGTATGCTAATGTTAAAGGTGCTTACAGTGCGGCAGCACTACCCCCCCGGGGAGGTCGGATCACAACCTAGTCCACCTCCTGCCAATATACAAACCCTTGGTTCAGAGACAGCCTACTACATTGAGGAATGTGAGACGGTGCCACTGCTACACTACAAGATTGTTTTGAAACTACACACTGGGAGGTTCTCTGTGAACCACATGGTGAGGACATTGATGGACCGTGACTGCATCACGGAGTACATTTTCTGTGTTGATACCTGTATACCTATGAGAAATATTCACTGTTTCCCCAACAACAAACGCTGGGTCAACAAAGACATTAAAGCTTGTTTTGACAAGAAAAAAAGGGCTTTTAGGACTGGTGATAGCGGAAGCGGCGAAGAAGGCTCAAAGAGCTAGCTGGCAAAATCAGGGATGGGAAAGAGTACTGGAAAAAACTGGAACAAAGGCAACACGAGAGAGGTGTGGAGGGGCATGAGGAGAATTAGTGGCTACAAGACAGGTCACCAGGCTATTGAGGGGAATGTGGAACGTGCAAATGATCTAAACACTTTCTTTAATAGATTTGATGTCCCTCTGTCTCACACTTCTTTAGCTTCAATCCAGTCTCTCCTGCTCCCATGTCCTCTCCTACACAGAAAACAGCCACTACACCTGCCCTCCCCTCAATCAATATCTCAGAGGATTAGGTCAAATGTGGTCTCAGCAAGCTTAGTCCCACAAAAGCTACAGGTCTCAAATCAACATGAAATCATGTGCTCCCCAACTCTGTGGTGTCCTCCTTTAGTCTAAGTCTGTCTCTACAGAAAGTCCCTGCATTGTGAAAAACCTGTGCGCAGAATGATAATGATAAGGCCTGTCGCTCTGACATCGCATATAATGAATGTCACTACACTTCGTCCCCCTTCGTACACTTGTCCTCTCTGAACCCTCTTCAGTTTGCCTACCAGCCTTTCCTGAGACTAGAGGATGCCATAATACACCTGCTCCATCAAATCTACTCTCACACCGACAAACCTGGGACCTGTATAAGGATGATGTTCTTTTTTTTGCAAATATTTTTATTGAAAAAAGAAAATACAGTACTTGCACTTACAGAAATACAATTTACCTTTCTTCATTTTCCTAAATAAATATATTTACACTACCGTTCAAAAGTTTGGGGTCACTTGCAAATTTCTTTGCTTTTGTTTAGTGATTTATTTTCTACATTACATTTCTACAACAATACTGGGGATTTCAAAACTATAAAATAAAACACTCTGAAACAAAGAACAGCCCCCCGCCCCGTCCCACTTGGCTCAACACAACCAACAAACATATCACATAAATATAACAGTAACAGGTATACATTTAATTAGGCAGTACCTCTAGACTAGTAAAATAAGAAATAAAAGGTTGCCAATTGTGGAAAAATTTGGCTGTACATCCTCTCAACGTGTATTTAATTTTTTCAAGTTTTAAGAAAAACATGACATCTTTTAGCCACTGGGAGATAGGAGGATATTTAGCAGACTTCCAATGCAGCAATATTAGACGTCTCGCTAATAAGGATGTGAAAGCTATGATATCCTTTTGTGTAGAAATAAGTGTAAGTGAGCGATCAGGAATCCCAAATATAGCAATCAGAGGACAAGGTTGGAGAGTTACCCCAAAAACAGTTGACATAATAGCAAAATAACCTGTCCAGAAACCTTCCAGCTCAGGACACAGAAGAATGTGGCTAAGGTGACAAGGAGAGCCATGGCATTTATCACATTTGTTTTCCACTTCTGGATACAATTCAGAAAGTCTAGAATTAGAAAAATGTGCCCTGTGTATGACCTTAAATTGAATAAGTCCAAGACGAGCACAAGAGGTGCCCTCGCCATAGCCTGTTCCCAGGACTCCTCATGTATTTGAATTCCTAGTTCCCCTTCCCATTTACACTTAAGCTTAACATTTGAGTGGTTACTAAGAGACAGGATAGTATCATAGAGTTTCGAAATGGTTCCTCTATGATGAGGAATAAA
>JAQMYJ010000023.1:16254559-16266286 GCA_030014305.1 Clarias laeviceps
TCACATTATACATTATGTGACTGCGACCATACCTAACTGTTATCTCTCCTCTTCTGCTCTCCCCTCTTCTGTTCTCTCTCCCCCTCTCTCTCTTCCCTATCTCCCCCTCTCTCTCTTCCCTCTCCCTGTCAATCTACACATGTCGTTCCTGAGCTGCCAATGATCCAGACTACCTCTGCCCTCCGGACCTGTCAGACCCATCCTGGTGCCCCGCTTCTGGCTGGAGATCTCGTCGCATGGATGCCCCATGTGTCTCTTGGAATGCATCTGGTGTCTGGGGATGGTTTCACTCTACCATAAAGACGGTTCTGGCCTTGACTTGGCTGCGGTTGCTCGATAGTTCAAAACTGCAATTGTCTCCAGTAACTACCTGGACTCCATATTAGCATCAATTAACATCAAATCCCACAACCACCAAGTTTCCACTGTTGGGCCCTTGAGCAAGGCCCTTAACCCTCAACTGCTCAGATATACTGTATAATGAGATATTACAGTCGCTCTGGATAAGAGTGTCTGCTAAATGTAAGATCAATTCCTGCTATCTGTTTCCCCCAAATGAGGATGAGTTCCCTGTTTAGTCAGGTTCCTCTCAAGGTTTCTTCCTTTTACCATCTCAGAGAGTTTTCCTTGCCACTGTCGCCTGCGGCTTGCTCACCAGGGACGATCTGCTCATTTTGATTCATGCACACTCACATTCCATACAAACTTAAATAATTCTTTTGATTGCGTAAAGCTGCTTTGCGACAATGACAATTGTTAAAAGCGCTATACAAATAAAATTGTATTGAATTGAATAGAAAAAAAAGCGATATGATTTTTCAAAATAGTTGTGTTTTGCTGTGTATCGTAGCTGTTCCTTGTTGTGGTTTGCCTAAAACGTGGAAGTTCAAGGCTTTAAAAAGTAAGATATGTAGGAGTTTTAAAAAGCTATGTATGAGCAATTTTGTGTGCAAGAAAAATTATTTGCCAGTTTTGCTGTCAAACTGTTTATATGTCCATGGCCATGTCACAAGCCAGTTAGATTGGCCAAGAATGTCCATGTCCTAACTCCACTTTAGAATTTTTCTCTGTGCCTCCTGAACAGTTTCTCACTCAGTAGAAATGGTTGTAATGTATTAACGGCACACAAAAAAAAACATGATTCTCACTGTACCATTGCATCCATTCAGGAAAGAGTGCATGCTGTAATAGGTATATGACCGCATCATCCACTCCAACCTGAGGCTGGTAGGCAAATTGTAGTGGGTCCAGGGAAGGTTTATGACCTTTATGACTTGTGACGCAGTGCGACCAGTCTTTTCATTGAAGCCAGAAGGGATGGCCTTCTTAGGTATCTGTAGTACACAGGATGTTTTCCATAGCACCTTCTTTCCTGCATCAGACTCAGTTAAAGATCCATTAGAGGATACCAGAGAGCTGAGAAGCACAGGACTTTAGAATCCTGGGGCTAATACCATCAGGGCCTGCATCCTTGTTTGTTTTTCCAGCTGTCTTCTCACCTGGCTAGATTTTGAGTGCCAGTTTGGCTATGCTCCACCCATGTTCCCAGAGCAAGAGCCCGAAGTAGGGGTACCCACCGTGCAACACATGGTGCGCTGCTGCCGCCAAATGTGGCAGAAGGCAAGATCCTTGTGAAGATGAAGGACCACCTGGCTTGCCAATGATTGAGGCATTTGGCCGACTGGATGCATGCCAGAATCTGTCCAAATGAGAACCTGGTGTTTGGCCCCCTCTAATCAGTACACCAAAGCTAATTTTATGGCCAGGAGTTCATGGTCCTTAATGCATAATTTTGCTCCGCTGGTGTCGGATGGTGCGAGACGTAGGCGCAGGGGTGTAGTTTCTGGTCTGATCCAGATCGTTGGGAAAGAACAGCCCCAAAGACACGTCCACCTCCACTATGAATTGGGCCTCTGAATTGGGCAACTGCAGGACTGGCACAGTGCAAAAAGCAATCCCCTCAACCAATTTGAAAAGGTGGAGGCGACCTACCATGAGTACATTGGTGTTAAAGAAAACTAATTGTTCCTTTGACTTTGTTATTACAATCGTCCACGAGCTACTTTGGCCTTATTATTACAATCGTCCATGTGAGACACGTGCAACACATATACGACCCCTGACCAATGGCATAAGAAGCATGATCAGATTCACTGAACGTTCATTGAGGATGGCTCTCCTCCTTGATGCCCTGAATGTCTCTTTTGTACCACTTCATAAAACTTACACATAACACAACATGTGTTTACATGTGAGCGAGTAGGTTGCACATAGGTGGGTGAGTGGGCTTTTACAAACCATCTGCCTTCTGTAATACTATCGTCTCTCCTTGTGTATACTAAACACAATTGGTTTTCATTGCATTGTCCCTGTTTGCACTGCTGTGCCTTGTTTTTTTGTCTTCTGTACCACTACATAAAACTTTTATGTAAACTAATTTTGTATAATATTTAGTAAAATATGTTGTCTTATTTTATTTTCACATATTTAGCACTGTGGTCCTATGAGACATTTAGTTCCTAAAAACAGAGCAATTACAATAAAAAAATGAATACAGCATTCTATCTTGATGGGGGAACATTAGCCAGTAGGGGAGTCTTTTGTCTCTCCAGGTGTGAATAAATGTTCATGGCCATTGTCACTCCCATGCATACAGCAGTGCTGACCCAAAAACTGACTTTATAAAATGTACTGTAAATCATTATAATGTTTTCTGTGAATGAGAGAACAGAATAATTTCCACATAATTGTGAAGTAAATTTTCTAGCCTACAAGACTGGTTACTCAAAAGTCTTATTCAGGCCAATTCAGTGTGTTTTTTTTTTTTACCTTATTTCCACTAGATTTTTTCTCCAAAACTTACTAACCACGCATAATTTTAAAAAATAAAAAACACAAGCATGTACATCCATCTTTCTCTTATATTATTGTAGCACAGATTGTGCTGACTACAAAAAAAAATACATGTTGGCCAATACTATATGTAATAAATAGCTGAAATAAGCACAAATGTCAGGGCATGTCAAAAGATCTCAGGGACCCCCAAATCACCTCAGACCCCAGAGGGTTAAAGCCGCTTTTGTGCAGCACTCTGACAGGTCCATCATTATCGATGGGGCCCCTGCATACACGGTTAGGCGAATGTCCAGGGGCCAGTCTGGTAGATTGGGAAGAGTATGGCCCAGTGGAATGCTTGTGGGTCCCAGACACATACTGGATCCTGAGCTCATCAGGGAGTTCCATAACAACCAGAAAAGAAAGGTAAAGTAAAGAAAAGAAAAGATAAAAGGGAAATCTGAAAAGAAAAGAAAACTGAAAAAATTATAATAATAAATAAGGAAATAAAGAAAAGAGAAACTGACTGAAAAGACAAAGGAAAAGGTAAGAGAACCTGTTTTGAGAAAGCAGGGGATTTGTGTTTGAGATAATTTAGTTTTATTAATAAACCCATGTTATGTCCAAACGGTAAACTTTCCCAAAAAGTTTGCACAATCACTTCCGCAGCTCACACACACAGCCTCCCCTCCGACACCCTGCATACAATCACCCAGAGCGCTAACATCACGCAACACACTCTCTCCACAACACAATAAAGTGCAAGTTATGCAATTAAACCATTATTTGTATTGTTGTATCTCCCTTGAATATCTTTGAATAGTATAATCTATTTGATTTGTATGTTTTTTCATTGTACAGTATGTGCTCCCAATGCAAGGTCCTTGTATATTCAACAAAGCTGCTCAAAAAACTGTTTCTGTTGTTAAATAAGGTTACCTTTCCAATGCCTTAGATGCTGAAATACTGTAACTCTGTTGGATGTGTCTGCAGATATTTTTCCCAAAGTACAAGCAATAGGCCTCATGTGATACTGTGTCTATATTGAAAAGTCATCCACTACTATCAGATTTTGATAAATCCTGTCTGGTATGTGCTGGTTATGGAGTGTAATCTTTCATGTTGATGGAAGGCAGTGGAGTTTGCCTCTAAATTATGATACTCATTTTACTAAATGGGCATGGTCAATATGAGGCATTGTTAGTCTATAGAGGACAAAGGGTTCCACATGGATCTGATGCACAGCAGTTTAGAGTGTACTTAACTGTACAGTTTGTGTGTGTGTGTGTGTGTGTGTGTGTGTGTGCTGTAATTCAGGTATCCAATCACTTCCTTCCACAAAAAAAGCACTAGATTGAAATTCCCAAATGTCCGAGGGCTTCCTTGAATACACATGTAAATCTGACCTTACCAACTTTCTAAGACTTTCCTCACAAATGTATTCTATTAAAAGACAGCTAAGCAGCCATAATGCACACTTACTGAGGTTAATTATCCCTTTACACTTAAAGAGAGAAATCCTTTTAGTGTACAGACAGAGAGCTCCTTTGAGAGCAGACCGGGCCAGTTCTAAATACCAGAACTAAGGACGTGTGAGATGTAACTCTAATACAGAGGACCACTTTCTCCCATTATCACAACTCTAACCTCTGTTCAGCTTGAGAGAGACCTGTTCTATTTTGACACAGGCGCCCAAACAGCTCCAGGAAACATAAAACCCAGATGGGTAGACTTCCTGTCTTGTCTGGAGACAGCCCATTCACTTTTGGCATTCATTCGGCCTGATAAAAGGCAAAACAGAAGATTAAAAGAGCTAACAGATTAAATGACCACAATGACTAACCCGGTATGCAGGGGTATTAGTCTTAGAATAATGAATTTGTGGAACATGTCATCTGTTTTCAGGATGTATGAAATCCAATTTTTTCCAGTAAGATTGCATATGCCAGGCCTTTTTAAAAACTTTTTCATTAAATTTACAGTTATCAGAATGCAAATAATAATAGTAATAATAATAATAATAATAATAAATAAAATAGTGCTGTCAATCGATTAAGAATTTTAATCTAGTTAATCATGGTCATAGACTATTTTTTAAATAGACTTATTAGAATTGTGTGCAATGTTGGAATAATGAAATGCATGACAAACTGATTAAAGGAAACTTATTATCCAGTTTTATAATATCTTAAACATTAACATTCAACAAATGTTAAATTTGCAACCCACTGATGGCAGGGCTCAAACCCAGATACTCAGATCAGAACCTAGAGCCTTAGCTGCCATATCCACCACTCCCACTGGAGCACACAACTTTGTTTTTATTGAAAGTTCAGTTTAGAAGCTTTTTTTTAATAATGAAACTTGTCGTTCAGCACACATGGTGATGTTTCCTCAGTTATCTAATTATCTGTGTTAAACATTCCATTATCATACAACTGGAACTATGCAGTAATTATGGAAAGCCATTAGTGTCAAACTTGACAATATAATCATATTTGCATTAATAATTAATTAATTATTAGTATAATAATTAATTATAATAATATCATTTAATTAATCATAATTAATCAGTTTGCATTAAAATTTCTAAATTAATCATGTGCGTTAACGCATTAATATTGACAGGCATAATGTTTTTTTTTTCAAAAACCCCATCAGACTAGACCATCTTCTTCAATTGCTCCATGGTCCAGTTCTGATGCTTATTAACCCATTTTACATCAGTCTGCAGCTACACAACAACATACAGACCATGCTGTGATGCACTCTGTGTTCTGAAACATTTCCATTACAGCCAATATGCATTTTTTGCTACACACAGAGAGAGAGAGAGAGAGAGAGAGAGAGAAATAAGCAAGTAAAATACAACTGATGAAAACAATATTTTTAAGACATTTAAGATATTATTGGTTTGGTAAAAAATAACATTGACTACAAGGAAATGCAGCTCCTAATCAAATAAAAATATTTTGTGAATATTTAAACAACCAAATGCTTTAATAGTCACACAAGCCTTACTTTGCTGCTGGATGGTCTCATGTACACAACATCTATGTCTATGTTACACAGAGCTATTTCTATTGGCTGGGGTTTAAACATTAAGTTATGGTATTTCCAAGGAATGCTCTTTTAAGCCATGAGTTACTGGTTCTCTTAAAAATTACTTTCAAAGAAAGCTGGAACTTCCTGTGCACAGATACCCTATGCTTTCCAAACTAGTAATCTTGAATGCCCACATCGGTGGCTTGGAACCTTATCTTTGGCAATTTGTCAATGAGAGGCAAAAACAAGTCCCATTTCCCCAACACCAACCTTCTTAAAGACTAAAAATTCCACTAATCCACTGCCAGGTTGCTATTGATTTACACCCTAATTAGATTAACATTTCTCTCTAAAAAAGCTACCCTCAGTGACCCAGGGAATCCCCCCATTAAGTGCATTTTCCTCCAGTGTGATGCAGGGAAAAACTAGACTCCAGAGACTGGACACATTCACAATGGTCAGGTTCAGGCCTACTCTTCAAAGTTTGCCGTCATCACCCTCACCAGTGCGCAGCCCTGACCTTGGTACCTGGCACCAGGCCAACACTACCTCAGCGAGTGTAATGTAGATGCTGAACTTTCCATAGAGAGGCGGGAGGTTTCGGGAGGCACTTATAGTGTGTGGTGGTAGAAGATTTAATGTTAAATATGCAGCAGATAACAAAAGGTTTAGTGTGAGGTAACAAATTACCGACAGACAGGGATAAGGAAAAAACTTTTAAGGCAAATGTAGTAAAGAAAGTGATATAGGAATCCTTACATTAAGCCACACAATTAACGTAATTCAAACCAATGCTGTTTTCCCCAGTCTTCTTCTTTCACAATGAGGGGTCTCTCCTCCCACATTCCCAGTGTTCTTTGGATACATATAAAAAGCCTGGTCATTTCACGAATCCTCAGGAGCAGTGAAAGTGCAATATTAAGCACTGTACTTTACATTGCAGCATTCCAGAAGACTGTAACCTCTGAGCATGTTGATAAGGTAATAAGATACTTTTGAATGATTAAATGATTGTATGATTGTATTGTATATTATGATGTAATGAAACCCAAGATTACTGCTTTTTGTTATAACCTTTATGATTGACTTTCTTTGATTGATATTGACGATGAGCTGCTGTGCTGAATTACTTTATTCTATTTTGACTGATGGTTTTGTGTGTGTGAATATGTATGTGCGCATACATACAGTATGTATTTACCTCGAGAGTTTAGAGAGTATAATGAAACTGTATAAAAATCGTGCATGGACTTTGTGAATGAAGGCCATGTATACTGTGTTCTTTACCAAAAATATTCTTCAGTGCTGACAGTCATACTGCATGTATTACATTGTGAATCATTAATTAACTTATTATGGGTATGTTCTTATTCCTAAGGAAAAATGAAAATATACATATTCACATCCCACTCTGCTCACATCGTGAATGTCAATTTCGTGACAAGAGTGATTTTTTTCAACACCGCAAAAGTTTATGTTTCTGGATCTAAACGTTTCTCTATAAATGTATACCTGCCGTCCAGCATTGATGAACAATGTGGATGATAATGTCAGTTCAGAATTTTAAAGTAATGACATTTACAGTTTTAATATACAGATTTACTCTAAGGATATAGCACTTTGTGTACTATTAATACCTATTTGTACTTTTATAATCCAGGAATATTATTATCTTCTGCACACTAGCAGTGCTGCTGGCTGAAGCAGACCTAGACACAGGTGAGTGTTTAGTAAAAATTTTGGAAGAGGCTATGGATTTTCAGATAATAAACATTGCTGGCACATTTTCTGATATTTAACAAAAAGACAAAGAATAATTATGTTCAATCTATAATCTTTTAATGTACAAGAGATGTGATAGAAGGTCAGTGTAGTACACAGTGTTTATTTAAAGTGTGTATCTGGTCTTTGCTTATCTCATGTAAAAATATATTTTTTTAAGTTAATGGAGGTTTTCAAGCCATGTCTACAGGAACAGGTATGTCTGGGAAAAACATACATATTATAGATCTAGTAAATTGTAAATTGTAAAGAATACATATACATATACATTCTAGTTCCGTGTAATATTAGTGTAAAATGTGTCTATTTTGTCTCACATGTCCAAAAGATCAGGACTCCACGTCTGATGAGGCTCCTACTGGTGAGTCTACAAACCCACTAGGTGTCTGTGAGACATGTCACAGTCTGAAGTGTGTTTATCTTTGTGAATCTCAGTTATGTCCTTTATGATTATCTTCACAGAAAGCATGAACTCTGTGTCACCTGATCAGCCCAACGGTGAGTTTTCTGTATTGAGCTTTGAAGTTGTGTGATCTTGTTTGAATTGAATTTTAAATGCAACTTTGGAAGCAACACTTGGAGCTTAGCTTTACCTTAGAGCTGGATGACTGTTGGAAGTTGTAGTCAACCTTTAGCCATCAATAAACATTTACAGATGGAGTATCATTTATAGAACATTATATAGGAAATTTCTGAAATAATTCAGTTATCGACTGCCATCTAGTGGTAGATGTGATACTGTAGCTCAGTTGTATTGATAGCTTTTAGTATATAAGTTGCAGTAACTCAAACCTAGCATAGATTTGTTTGAAATCAGTGAACAATTGTATGCACACCCTTTATATTTTAGGTTGTGTGTGAATTATTATTATTATTAGTAGTAGTAGTAGAAGTGTTACTGTTGTTGCTCTTGTTTATGTTGTTGTTGTTGTATGTATTAATGAGACTTACAATTAATATACAGATTAACTTCACCCTTTTTAAGAATTCATGTCATTTTAAAAATACATCCACACTACATAATTAATTCTATTTCTCAAAATGATGTTTTAGCTTTCTTATTTTAGTTTTGTTTATGGCAGTTTTTTGAAGCAGGGTTGGATACTTTTTAACTATCAAACAACTCAAAAATGCCATGCAGAAGATGCTAGAATTTCTCTTTGATTTACAGGTGAGCTACAATATTATAATGGAGCCACAGCTGGTAAGAATAGGCACAACTAGTTAGCAATTTTAAGAATCATATTTGAAATTAAATATTAATGTCAGACTGATTAAGGCAACAATTTTCTTTGAAGATACAAGCAGCACAAGTGCAGAAGCAGGTCAGGCTGCTGGTAAGTAACTAATATTTATTTTTTCATAAGCCAGTCTCTTAATGACAGTTCACAGGGGAATGTAATGCTGATTTAATTTGTGTTAAATTAAAGACAGATCTAATATTATTTTCACTGCTTTAAGGGCCTCAAGTCAATGATGTGACAGCAGCTGGTGAGTTAATATTTGATTATTAATATATTATTTAAATCAACATTTTAGAGATTATTCAAAATCAGACTATTGTGTTTGTTACAATATGAATAAAAAAGAATAAAAAAATTATGTTTCTGGGAAGTGAGCAACTTCCTGTGACTTTCCGGAGAAGAAGGAATTATGAATACCGGGACATAACTTATTTTATAACTTATCTTAATTTATTGACAGCCTACTAACATGCAATAATAATTATTTCTTGTTTTGTAGATGGCACAAAAGCAAGCACTGAAGAACAAGATGGTAAGACAGAATTCTTAGAGATATAAAGTTTGTTTATTTTATGTATATATTGTATATGTATGTATATGTAAGCTAATAAAAATCTAAAAAAAATGATCAGAGAATGAAAGCCCAGAGTCAGAAGAAGTGATGAAGCCAGCCCCAGTGCAGCGTCCTACAAAACCACAAACTGTAAACCAGCGCAAGCGCAACAAGCCTGTTGTGGCCCCCAAGAAGAGAATGAGAACCCTTCGCCCCTGAAAAAAAAAAAAGAAATCCTGTGAAATAGATTCAGGAAGGATGCAGAACTAAGATAAGAGGAAAGAAAAAAGCGGTCTTGTATTATGTGGCATTTTGTTTTATTGCTTTATTTTAATAACCAATAATTAGATGTAATTATGTCGTGATGTACTGTAATGACTGTTGTTGTTTCTTTTTTCTTTTTTATGGTTTTATTTGTTGTAAAACTAGCATTCAGCATGAAGGTGTTTCTTGTTTAAAACACTCTTCAAATACGGGGACAAAGCTTGTCAAATTACAGTCGGGCTTTTGTGGCTCAGTCCATTTCGGAATGGAGTGTAAAGTTCTAGCTGTTAATTCAACATTTATCATCAGGAAATACTAAACACCTCTCAGAAGCCCTGACTTGATTATGCTATTTTTTACTGGTGCTAGTTACCTGAATACTGTGTGTTCAGACTAGCCATAGCTTTTTAGGTAACAGTAGTTAATTTTTTTTTTCAGCAGAAATTTTGCAAAAGCTTGCTTTCAACACAAGTTCAGTGTTTAGTCTTTTGTCACTGATCACATTTTTTATAAGAAACAGTATTTATCATTATTAAATATAATTTTTTTAGATATCAAAATCATGACTGTGTTATTCATAAATAATTAGTTCTGTATGCCCAAATAAACTTTGAAGCAAATAAGTCTTGAAATGCAGACATTGTACTTTATTCGCTGTGTGTATGTGGAAAATTTATTATTTAGGAAGATCACATTTATGTAACATTTATGAGTATTTTAACAACAACAATAATAACAATCATGATCATCATTCACGATCAACATCATCAAACATTAATAATGCTTGAATAATAATAGCTTAATAACAGTTTTGACTGATTTTTGACTCTTTTTTTATTTGCCAAGCCTGTTGTTCTAAAATGTAGCTTTAAGATTACAGCATCTTAAACAGTCATAGCTGGAGACCACATGGCCTCATAAATGTCATTTATTACACTATTTACCTTCTGTTAAAAAAACAAACATGTAAATTATAATAAACCAAGTTTGGGGCATCTGCTGTGTAGCCTGATGTGCATTGGCTCCGCTCCACTGGTCATGTAAGCTGGAGAAAGAAGTCTGTGATTGTATAGTACTGTGTCAGATATCCCACTCTATACCTTTCCCTTCAACAATATATGGTACTGTCTCACTGCCATCACAACGCTGGGTTGGTAAAGGTCACGCCTTTCTCTCATGTTGAAGCTGATAGTCTCTAGACTTCTCCTCTGACTCCCCTAAGACATGCAGAGCACTCTGAAACACCCATTGTCCAGTGCGTGAGATTTTAGCACATGGTGAGTCTGCTTTTTTAATTTTATTGTCAGAAGGTTAAAATGCTAAACCCACCTAAATTATAGATGATAGCTGTGTACATGTGTGACGTCATGCATGAGACTAAAACCAGGCACATCAGTCATCACATGGACGCCCATGTGGTGTGCTTGGGATGTGTCTGCTAACTGGGAACAGTTCCACCTTACCATGAAAACAGTTCTGTCCTTGACTGATTGCAAAACAATCCCTGCTATCTGTTATCACCCAGATGAGGATGGGTTCCCTGTTGAGTCTGGTTCCTCTCAAGGTTTCTTTCTATTCTTTCTATTCATGGAGTTTTTAATTCAGGGCGTTTTAACCATCATTGCACTCAGATCAGAACTCACTTGCTCATCAGATCAGATCTGATCATTCTGATACACATTTTTTCACATTTCATACATATGTTCGTATTTTCTTCTGATTCTGTAAAGCTGCTTTATGACAATGACCATTGTTAAAAGTGCTATACAAATAAATAGAATTTTGCTGCCACTACAACTTCCTCTTTGTTCAAGTGGACCAAGTGTATCTGACCATTGATTATGACCAAAAATAAGTTATGATCAGACTGCACTGTAAACCCGAATAAGTTGGCAAAACTTGAGGTAATCAGTTACATCAAATTTTGTAAGTAATGATGTTTCCAGTTTTAAGTAAACGGAACTATGAGTTTTTGAGTTTGTTGTACTCATTCATATTAATCGT
>JAQMYJ010000023.1:16266386-16289838 GCA_030014305.1 Clarias laeviceps
AGCGCTAACCGCTCCTTCCGCGTGCGCCAGCTCACAGAAGCCACTCATTGGCTGTAATGCCGTGATTAATGTGGGAGCACTAAGTACCTCTCATCCCTCCCCTCTGAGAGAGTCTCGGCCAATCAGCTCTGTCTAGGCCTCCGGCTGTGAGAGGTTACAGCATCACCCAGGAATCGATCCAGCGACCTCCGGATGATAGGGCGAGAACTTTACCACTGCGCCACTCGGAGGCCCTATCTCCGCTTTTTTATTAGTAGGTAGGGGTCAGAGTGCAGAGTCAGTTATTATACACCCCCCAGAAACAGACAGGGTTAAGGGCCTTGCTCAAAGTCCTTGCTGCACCCATAAAGCAGGTCACACTTAAGATTTAATATTATCCTTTGGATAAATTACAGAATATATAGTGACCCCACAGAACTCGATCAGGCGAATGAATTTGTAGAGTAGCATGTTCTCCCCGTGCATGGTGGGTTTCCTCCGGGTCCTCCAGTTTCCTCCCACAGTCCAAAGGCATGCAGATTAGGTTAATTAGTGTTCCCAAATTTCCCGTTATTCATCTTATCAGCTGCCAGGGTTTTAAAGCAGGCTGATATTCTGACAGATAAAATCATGTGAATGAGCGTGTGAGAGTGTGTGTATGTACTGTATGTGTGCTCTGCGATGGATTGGCACCCTATTCAGCTCCAGTTAAAAGAAAAATGATTAGAATAAGGAACTCGCTCCCTGGTATAATGACCACACGTGTGCAATACAGACTCGAAAATGAACGTAAATGGGGTCAAAGTAAATCCTTAGTATTTCAAATAGCATGGAAGGAGAGCATCCTGAATTATAAAAAAGCTCTTAGTGCTGCTAGATTGATGTATCTCTCCACTCTTATAGAAAATAACAAAAATAATCCTATAGTTGTGTTTAATACAGTAGCAATTTAACTAGGAATAAGACCACTACAGAAATCTCCACATCAACACTGTAAACACAAACAAGTTGGCAAAACTCAAAAGATTTGAGGTAATCAGTTACATCAAATGTTTTAAGTAATGATGTTTCCAGTTTTAAGTAAACTGAACTATGAGTTTTTGAGTTTGTTGTACTCATTAATATTAATCGTTCTTTACTTGCATTATTGAGTAGCCGAACTCATACTATTTAATAGCAATTATTATTTTTTTAGTTGTTGCAAATCAAATAAATTGTTGTTGGTCTTTCGGCTGCTCCCGGCAGTGGGTCGCTACAGCAGACAATCCGGTCCGCACACAAGCTTAACACAGGTTTTACACCAGATGCCCTTCCTGATACAACCCTCCCATTTTATCTGGGCTTGGGACAGACACCTCATCCAGTTGATGGGAATCGAACCTGGGCCTTTTACATGGCAGGCGAAACACCTACCACTGAGCCACCAGTGCCCTATTGGTCTGATGACATCAGACACAAAATCGCTAGTCTGAAAGTTTTCAAGTTGGTGGAACTTTAAGGTGACAGTTACTGTTACTTAAGTACTTACAGATACTTAAAATATCAAATTTGTTCAGCTAACTTTAAAAGGGTCATTTCTACAAACTCATAAATACCAAAAATTCTAAATACTCATCAAGGTCTATTAACTTGAACTAATTGTAATTATTTAAGTTAACAGTACTCAATATGTTTAATTACTTTGAGCATCAAGGTTTACAGTGTGTTTATCACAATTTCTTTAGCTGGACATTTATTTTTATTCACATTTGCATTACAGTATAATCTTAAGTCACAGATTTTTATTTTCATTACTGTCCCCTGGTGTCAATGACGAAAAATGCAGCTATTATATTATTTTATATAGAAAATAAATAACTAAATAACTACTACTACTACTACTACTACTAATAATAATAATAATGCTATAACAATTATAATTTATATAATAATTGTTATATACAACATACTTTTCATTGGGACACTTAAAGTGCTTACCTACAGAGAGAAGAAGAAAAAAAGGTAAAAAAAAAAAAAAAAAAAAACCAGTGAAGGCCTTAGAGTACAGAAAGAGAGTTTAGGCAGTGTTCATTCTGTGAGGGAATTCCACAGACGAGGTGCAATAGACAAGAAATTTCTGTCCTCCACTGAACAGAGCTTCTTCCTTAGGAGACAGAGGAGCCCATCTGGTGTGGGCTTGCTGGTTGCATTTGGAATTGGGAGGAGAGAAGAACTCTTTGAGGTAGAGAGGGGCAGATCTATGGATGCATCAGTGTGTCAGGAGAAGAATTTTGTAGTCAATGACAGTGAAGAGATTGCAGAGCCAGAGGGATGTGACAAAGAAAAATCATAGCATTTGATAAATATTTAGCCTAAATAATCCATCCATCCATCTCAGAACCTCTGTAGTCCAACTAGGGGCTGTGGAGGCCAAGGTATTTATTTTCATTTTTATGACCTCCGGTCAACATTCACACACTACAGGCAATTTGGGAATGGCAGTTATCCTTATCTGCATGTCTTTGAACTTTGGGTGGAAACCGGAGTACCCAGAGGAAACCCACCAAGCACAGGGAGAACATGCAAAAAGATGCTGTGACTAAGTGACCGTGTTGCCAGCCTAAATGATAATACTTATTAATTTTGCTGTGTCATTTGAAGTAATGTTTATAGTTTATCACTGTTTTGGTCAGTAAAGCTTTTCCACTGTCTACCTTTGCCCACACAAAACACAGATCAATGTCATGGGGAGACAGATTTGTTTAAAGACTCCGCACAAACAACCTATTTGCTGTACCAGGCCAAGAGGCATTCTTACACTCCGAACATGGTTGTCACCGACACTGATAAAAGAGTAGCCAGAATACATGGGGTTGAGACAGTATATGCAAAAAACAAATTTTACTTTGCCAAGGCAGAACAAAGTCAAGTATGAGTAATCAATAAATTCTATGAATGTATGAATCTTATTGGAACTTTAAAATGTATATTTAACCAATACTTGAAAACATAGTTGATAAATAACTTTTAATCTGTTAAATTTCTTTTATCTGTGAGTTTACTTTTGGCTGGAAGAAAGGGAAAACAATGCTAATGCTATAGGTCAGTAGCTGGTCTATTGCTGACAAGCTCTGACTTTCAATGAAAGGCAGCACCATCGTCCACAAAGATGTCCAGTAAATTTAGGCTCATACAATAGAACAGAAGAGCAGTTGCTTGGTCCATTAAGAAACTTATTCTACCTTCAGCCAATCTCCAGTTGGCTTGTTGTTGGCATGTTTTAATTCTTATTATGTAAGAAATTAGTTAAGCCAAAGAACCCAGTACACAAGAAGGCTCTGAGGATTTTACACCGGAAGAAGGAATATGTTTGGATCTTTTCATTGTGTTTACAAGTTCCTTGATGTGGATTTTGATACGTACCTTTACTGAAATGTATCTGGTTATCATTTATGATAGGCAAGCTTAGCATATTAAGGCATCATTAGTTTTCAAACCTATTCTCATTCTATTATTATATGAGGTATAGTTCCCCCCCAATCTTTATCTTTTCAGTTTATGCAATACCTATTCGATTTTTTTACTTGAGTTTAAAATGTTGTATATTGTACTTGTATATTGTATATACCTGTACTGTTTGAATATGATGCTGTGAAAATTAAATAGTTAACATTATCTCTTGAAATTTTATGTTTGAAATGCAGAAAAAAATTATTATTAGGTTCTAGGTTTTTTTTAATTACAAATCATAAATCCATCCCTGCCATTAGGGATCGGCATTATATTCTACAAGACATTATTAAGAATGTATTACGATAAGGTATATTGTTGGTCAAAAAAATGTTTGGCTCAGAAAAAAAAAAATTATGCACAATCAGAGTAATTGGAGTCAGATTTTCTTTCCTCTAAATGACTAGCTGAACAGTCCATTACCATTCTGAGATTTACTGATACAGTAGTGCTATTTTAGCAATTCTAGATTACTAAATTAAATTTAGTTTACCAGCAAAACGCAAGATAATGGGCACATTTTTTGTCAAGTGTGATGACTCTGCCCACATGATTATCCATATTAGGCTGAAAGACTAGCTATGACAACACAGCCTTTTATGTGATTTTTATGGGGTTGTTTCTCTACATGGAATGTCCCTACATTCTCTTAGAGCCTGAAAGGAGGAGTCTGAACAGTCAAAGGAAAATTTGCCCTCATTTGCTGATCTCACTTATGCCATGCATCACCGGTCAGAAGATGACAAGTTTTGGTATAGTCGAGCAGGTGTCTTTTCAGGCTGATATTTAACACAGATAACATTTACAGTATATCTGAGTGCTAATTCCTATTATAAGTGAGCAAATGTATGTCCTTATCATTGTAATGCTTCACACACATATTACAGCTCTCAGATTTCAGATGAATGCTTAAATTACAGTCATTCTGGACATGTGTTTGTTGATAGCAGGCGGTAATTCCCCCAGACACAACAAAAGTAACAAAAGTTGTTAACATAGTAAAGGTTGTAAGACTCTCACTTAGCTTCTCATATGCGTTGTGAGACTGTGAGAGAGATTGGCTATCAGTTTTGACTTTAAAGCTGTAAGGGCATGGCCAACTGGATTACTGCCAAGTTTCCACTTTTACTTTCTGCTTTCATGCGTCATGTCATTAGCTGCTTTAATGGACTTTTTTTTCATACTTTGTTTTGTTGCAAAAAGAGATTAGCTAAAGCAGCTAGAACCTCTTCCTCCACCTGGAGAATGTTACATCGCCTTAGATTTAGGCAAATGGATATCCATGTATTTAAACTCTCATAGCCTTTGAATTTGAAATCAACTTATATGACTGATATCACATTTATATGTTAACAAATATATAAATTTTGCACGGTGATTGGCCTAAATACATTTCCCAAGTTTTCATTATATTCAGTTTGATTAACATGTATAAGGCGGCAGGGTGGTGTAGCGGTTAGCACTGTCACCTTGCACCTTCAGGGTCTGGGTTCAATCCCCGGCCAGGCTCAATTCCTGTCTCTGCGTGCATGGAGTTTGCATGTTCTCCCCGTGCTCTGTGGGTTTCCTCCGGGTACTCCGGTTTCCTCCCATAGACCTGCAGGTTAGGCTAATTGGCGTTCCCAAATTGCCCATAGTGTGTAAGTGTGTGTGTGCCCTGCAATGGATTGGCACCCTGTCCAGAGTCTACGCTGCCTCGTGCCCTAAGCCTCCTGGGAGAGGCTCCAGGTCCCTGTGACCCTGAATACAGGATCAAGTGGTATGGGTGAGTGAGTAACTATGCATATAACACATTAAATTAATCCAACAAATCCAACAAATCTAACAAACTTTATTTCCAGGACAGGCTGAGGGATGACCTGAGAACAAAAGCCAAAAAATGTGCCTGAACTTGTACGTGTAACCAACATTTCTACATGGATCACTTTCAAAATGTAATCAGTCCATATGCAGGTTACAAAGATATTTACATATAAATCCTACAAATATTCAACCAGTGTTTCCCAAATATCACTGATAATTGTCTTGCACAGATGCATGGACAGCAGAAATGATCTCTTTCACAATCTGAATCCTGGAATATCTCTCATTCCCCGACTCATCAGACCACATGACCTTTATCCATCACTTCAAAGTCCAATCTTTATGCTCCCTAGCAAACTGAAGACTTTTTTCTTGGACACACAGCAGTTTAGTCCCAATCTTGTGAGTCACATCACATTGTGTGTGTATAGAAATCTTCTTACTTTCACTGTTGCACACTGTTACACATAGTATCTACATAGTATCTACTAACCTTGTTTTTAATGACTTCATCAGGCGATAAAAGGATCTCCATTCATGATTTTTTTCTGACCACATTTCTTCAATGAGGGTAATGGTTCAGCACTAACCTTCCACATATTAATAATGTGTTGCACAGTTCTTAGCTAAATTCCTGAATTTCAAAATCTTCTGAGCTGTTTTTTTCCCCTTGATGCAGAACATTAATAATATCACACAGAACACACAGAAGATGAAATGATGAATTAGTGTTGTGTTACATCTTGGGACCAGTTATAGTCTATTTCAAAAGTTAGTACCCCCTGTTTTAATTCTGTCTTTGTGACTATAAACCTAATAAAAACCATCTGACTGTAGCAGGTCTCAGAATTAGGCAAAGACAACCTCAGACAAACAACAACCTACAGTATACATTTTTTCACTGTCAACAAAAGTGACAAAAACCATTTGGGCAATACTAAGTATCCTTTTACAGTAAGGTAATATATAAGAGGGTAAGTTCCATCCAGGTGCTGCTAATAATCAGCCCTTGATTAATTGTTTATCAGCAAGTGTGTAGATTGCTGTAAAAGCACAAGTAGGTTAGATTTGCCTAATACTA
The DNA here is from genome assembly GCA_030014305.1 of Clarias laeviceps. NCBI lineage: Eukaryota > Metazoa > Chordata > Actinopteri > Siluriformes > Clariidae > Clarias > Clarias laeviceps. The sequence goes on from JAQMYJ010000023.1 coordinate 16,272,739, forward strand.
AGACCTGCTACAATCAGATGATTTTTTTTACACAAAAACACAGAATTAAAAGTGGGATACTTTTGAGCATGACTGTGTACCCAAGGCTTGATTTCACAGGAAACAAGTTTTAGGTCTGTTCCCCATTTCAGATAAACACAAAAGTCACAAAAGCAGATCAGCTATTCCATTCCCAGATGCTTCATGGACACTAGCACTGCTCAGGCAATTCTGAAACCCTGCCACAAAGACAAGCACTTAATCCCACACCAAAAAACAGAAACACTTTTTGCCCAGTCTTTGTGCAGTTTCCTTGAAGAACACTAAGGTAACAAGAACTAATAAAAACAACATGTGATATCATCAACAGTATCAAAGACCCAAGAGGTGATGTGTGTTTGCAGGGGGAGTGGAAAAATGTACTGGCAAAGCTACTGAGAGACTGGGACTGGGTGTATGGCAACCACAGAACAGCTCGGCTAGCCCAGTTACAAGACCTGTTTGGAAACACAAACAATGGTAGCACAGCACTGGCTCTTAACCCTGTTTTAATGAATGCAACTCAAGTCATTCCCATGTAACACCTCTGTCTTGCAGGCTCTGCCTCCTGTAGCTTGGGGAGGGTTAGGGGTATAAAAGCTCCATGGCATTCTCCAGCAAGGATTCAGATTTACGGGAGGGCACAGAGAAGCTTTCTGTCCTTCTTTTGCACACTCTACCATTTTAGCACGATGCAGACAAGGTAAGTAAGCAATTTGTATTGCTTTGGGATTGACTACATTCAGCACGCCAAGCTATCATGTCTTCTTTGTTTTATTTTCCCAAATATTATTATATAGTTTAACATTTTATGTCAAATAATATTGTTGAATTTATTTTTAGCCTATAAATTCAACAATATTGTTACAGGTGACATCAATTGTCTGTCAACTCTACAGGAAGATTAAATTATTATGACAATTATTACTTTACTATAAACTATTAGGTGTGATTACATTTAGAAGTAATAATGTTAATTATTTGTTACTAACGATAAAACAACTGTGATTGTATTATTAATAGTATTAAATTGGGTGTGGGACTATTTTGTAAGACTCATATCTTTTATCCACAGTATATAATAAGATATGAGGTACAATATGTGATAAATATGAGGTAAAGTTTGAGACAGAGGCAAGGACAAGATCTCAACAAAATGTAGTGTATCTTTTTGTTTACTGACAATTTCACATTTTGGACTTGTGCACATCTTCTGAGCTTATTAGTCACTATTTGTCATTTAATTTAATTAAAATGTAATTGTTTCATATATTTCTTCTTTTTAAGGACACTGGTTGTTTTTCTAATCATTGTTTTTGTGGCTGTCACTCGTTCTGCTCCAATAAATGGTAAGGAAAAACGCACTGAGACATTTACGCATCTGACTACACTTATTCTGCCTCAGGGCTAACAAAGGGCTTTGATCACCCATGCTATACATCATCCTTCATCAATGCATTATTACATGACCATAGTTTCAGTGAAGCGGCTAACAATGTAACACTGCAGCATTTGAAATGTGCAACAATTCCGCTCTTTCAGGGGGTACTTTGCTTTTCCCAAAGAGAATGTAATCAGAGCCCATGCTTCTCTTGAACACACAAAGACTTTTTGTTCACCTGAGCTTGTTGCACTAACTAGCTGTCTATAGTAGTTTGTTCCTTATAGATAATGAAATTAAGATGTCTTAATATCACTTATATTAACTTACCTGGGTTTTCTTCCCCTAGATGGCACAGACAATGATGGTAGAGACAATTTGCTCTTTAAACTTCTTTTGTGTAGTTGTGGTTTTATGTTTATACAATTAACTCTGTAGCTCTTGTTGCAAACTAAATATTGTCCTGATTTAGAAAACAAATGCAATGATTCATTAATTCAGATTTGTATTATTTCTATGTTTTTAGGAAAAGCCCTGGCTCTGCTAGACATATTGATTGGTAAGTGTTAAACATAATAGAAGCATAAAGAAAATGTTGCTAATAAACTTTTAAACAAAAACACATAAAATAATAATTAAGATCCTCAAAGCTAGACTGAAGTTAACAACCATTACTATTACTATAACAAGTACTATATACAATTACTATTTTCTTTCTCATAATGATGTACTAAGGCAGTGTACAAGCTTGCAAAAAGTGTTCAATCTAATAAGCATAAAATAAGGGACTTTAGTAATCCACACCTTAAACCTCTAACCTAGTATTATTACTGCTTTTTCTCTTTCTTAGGTGTTAATAATGCATTTCATCCAACTAACAGCCCTGTAAATGAAGAATCTGGTTAGTGAGGCAATTCTATTTTTAGGCAATTCTAGAATTTTCAGTCCTGTTTCTTGAATTATATTGAAAAGGTCTTGTTTACTTTTCCAATGTTAGACTTAAATTAATCAAATTTAATATTTCACGTTTCTAATTGGATGGAACTGCTAATATTTATGAACATTTATGAACATTTATTTCTGATATTTTTGATTCAGCATATCCTCTCTTAGCAGGAACTACAGATGGAAAGGACTCTGCAGAAAAAGCAGAAGGTAGGATTGATCAGATATAACCCAAGTGTAGAGAGATTTGAGGAACAGATACAGACAGGTGTTTTTTTTTCCTTCAAAAAAAGAAGAAAAAAACTTTGGCTGTAACTATTTCATTTTCAGGAGCAGTAAGTGACACAGCAGATACAACAGAAAAACCAGGTGAGATAACTGAGAGACACAAAAAAAACAGAGAGATGAGATACGAGAGAAGCAAATTCAACCAAATTAACAGAAAGCAGCCTAAATTAGAATAAAGGCAGCTGATAGTGTGTGTTCTCTGTATGCAATTCACTTTCATTTTTAACAATAATATTTATGCTGCAGAAGTTTGGGAAAATTTGCCTATAACATGCAAAGTACTCAAAGTACAAGTGGTGCATGATAATAAGATGTGTGACATGTTCAGTCCTGTTTAATGAGTTACTGAGAGTGTTGAGTGGATTATTGTAATCTGATCATGATTGCAAATCACATGATTAAAGACCTAATCAATAATATACAAACAAGTAAGCACAAATGTAATTGTTGTGTAATTAATTTGACCTTTTGATTCTGTGTAGAAATAATCTGAAAAGATTTAGAGAAGAAGACCCATAATCAAATACTTGTTTCATTATTTATTTTATGCCAAAACTACCCATGTTTTTACATGCATTAAAACAATGAAAGAATAATACTAGAAGATATAAGAATAGAAATCTTTGATATGTAGGAAATAAACTATTGTGCTAGTTGAAAGTTTATATATCGCCCTGTACCTGTGTCTATAAATATAAAAATGGAATAAAAAAAGTGAGTTAAAAACTGTAAACTAGGCCTCATTAGGATCTGAGAATGAGAAGGTAATATATTTAAAGATATAGCTTTTCTAAATTGATTCCTATTGTCCTATTTCAATACATGGCAATACATGTCAAAAAAAGTAACGAAACTCAAACGAACATCAGATGTTAAAAATGTTGCCAATGTTTGTCATTTAAAGTTTGGGGCGGGGGACGGGAGCGGGGGGGGGGGGGGACTCTTTGGGGGCTACTTGTCAGAACCAAATAATTTTACATTTAAGCACATGCTGTATCTCTTCAGCAAGGTGTCATGAAACGTGTCACACTGTAGATTTAGCACCTTTCCTTATTGCAGCCAACTCCATTTAGCTCCTTTTAAAATATATAACAAAGAATTTTATACCCAACACTGGACTCTCAAAAATACATGACCTAATAAATCTTCCACATTGCAGGGAAAATATAATTGTATTTATTTCTTTTTTTATTACAAATAAAAAATATATGTAATTACTGTTTTTTTGTTTCATATTTTGGAAAAAGTTTAAAGACAACTACAATATTTCATCAGATACTAACAATGGGGTTTCATTGACATTAAATGATTTTGTGATTAAAATTTATTGTCTAGCACAAGCTATTATTTCAGTGAAATGCATTAGGAAACCCCATGCTGTACTTTTCAGGTGACACAAGTCAAGATGAAACCACCAGTGGTCCAGATTCAACAGGTAAAAAAGAAAAGAGCATGGACAATCTGATCATTTTGATTTGTACATATTTTCCCACACATATGTTCCCACATATTTTCCAAATGCATATGGAAAAGCATCCATTAATTTAGACCTAGTCATATTCTAAAATCTGTAAATATTTAGCACTTATTTCAACATAAAATGATGAAGAACATGAAAAATAGATAGTGTGTGAAGACCTTTTGTTTTCCTTTAGACTCCTCTGAATCTGCATTAATGAAGAAGGACTCAGACATGCCAGGTGAGCCCAGGACTCATAGGATTTATAAATTATAGACTAAAACAAAATATTTGTTAATTATCTGTTTGCTTTCTTTGATTGTTAGACCCATCTGAGGAGAGTAATAAAGATCTTGCAGGTTAGTCTAAAGCTATAAAACTGTGTCACAGCAAATATCCAAGAAAAGAGAATAATGATTTCATGGAATTCATATAATTTCCTCAACCACAGATGACATGGCTGAACAAGCATCAACAGAAAAGAAACTCGGTAAGAGAGAGAGAGAGAGAGAGAGAAACAGTTATATTCCTTTATGAATTTATCATTTATTTATCATTTCTACAGATGAAACAGAGGAAGTAACAGACAAGCAAACAGATCCTGAGAGTAGGAATATACGTAACAAGTAACAATCAATATTAAAAGGATTAAATCAAAAAATAAATACAAATTGGCCCATTTATGCATTTTACTGTTCCAGATACTGACTCAACACTCACATCATCAAAAGAATTGGATTCTTCAGGTAAGACATCAGGAGAGAGTCAAATAACTACAGCGGTCTACATAAAGCTAACGTAAAAAAAAAGCCATACTACACAGGACATTTAGGTTATTTATATTAAAAGTAAAAGAAAGATTTGGGAAAAAATAATATTCTTTAAAATGTGTAACAGCAATTACTTTGTAGCTTTAATTGTTATTTTTAACATTTTATTTTAGTATTATAATGTGGATCAATATGCTAAATAACAGTTTTGTACCCTTTTCCGTAAAACACCTTTTTGAGACCATAAGCTTTTTGAGTGCCATAAACTTCTGGAATAATTATACCTGTTAATAATTTTAAGGAGATCATGATTATAATAACTATGAGAGCATTGGCATACAAGCACTATTTAAACATTTAAATATTCAGATTTGACACACCCTAATGCTGTGTACGATTTTAGACAAGACTTCTTCCAGCAAGGAAATGGAGTCACGTGTTGAGCCCGACAAGGACTCTCAAGGTATTCTTATAAATATAATGTCATTTCAAAGTAACAGTTAATGAAGGTATGATTAATCATACAAATTATATCTTAATCCATATTTTATTATTTTCTTCAATAGGCATGTTAACAACTATGAATTCTTACAAGCATAATTATCGCAACCATCCACTCACCTGGTACACCTTTACTAACCTGACCCTAAAAGCAATCTTTGAACAATAAATGCTGAAAGATTTTTTTAACATGTGCCTGTAAATCTAAAACAATAATCCATTCACCTTTTGAAGTGACCTGGCTGAAGGGCGTAAAACATATTCGAGGTTATGTTACTCAACTCAACAACAATGCAGTAGTCAAAAAAGAGTAGTTTATTGTGGTATCTGTCGCATCATAGCAATGAGACACTACAAGGAGTATCAAAGTCTCAATTAAAATAACTGAGCTTTGACTTGGCCATAAACTTTCATTACAATGAGATTAGTTTTGTGCTTTTCAAAAGGATATTGTGTTGTTTGATCATTTGATCACATGAGTCAATCTAAGTCTCATTAAAGAATAATGCAAATGGCAGGTTTATTTGGTTTTATATTTTATCTCTTATAACACAAATTGCTTCTGCAAACTTGTTTAAAGAAGAATAAATTCATCTTCTTAAAAACTAATTTTGAGAATAAAGAAAATACTGTGGGTATGATCTTATTTTCACTATTTTTGCGACCACATGGCACAGAATAACATTTAAACAAATAAACCTAAATCTTTGTCTATCTCTTAGTTCCCTAATGGAACTATAAATGCATGCATTATTAAATGCAGTCACACGAGGAGGACAAACTCATCAGCTCTATAAATAAAAGGCTCAAAGACAGTGATAGGATTAACGTTAAAGCATAAACATGGAAAGTGCTAAAAAAGTGCTCAGTGATAAAGTGTAATAAAAATTAGATTAAAAAAAGAGATTTTTCTCATACTAAAACACTTATACTAAAATCTTGCTTATGTTTTCTCATTCTTAAATATGTAAATTTGGTATGTTAAATGTTAAAAATGATCAAATATAATATATAATATAATGCAATGTGAAAATACTTCCAAGACCAGTAAAATACCGCATGTTAACACAAAACATGATTATTTTCTTAAATTTTAAACTACTGTCAAAACATTAAGTGATTATTAACAGTCTGAAATATGAAACTGTGTTAACTCAGTTTTTACATCATGTTTGTATTTCTATATTTTCAGAATCTGAAAAACACAAGGCAGCTGCCAGCACTTATACCAACAAGGACAGTAAAGAACAAGATGCGGAGAAAAACTCAGAGATGGAGGACAAGGACAACACTTCCAACAAAGCTGTAGACACGGACGATGATGTTGATGAGACTAGAGACACAGAAGACACTGATGAAAAAGACTCAGGAGAAAGAAGCGACAAGATCATCAAGCATGATGATACAGACAAAGATACTGACCATGACAAAACAAGTTCTTCAGACATGACAGAGAGCAGTGACAGCACTGAGAACACTGACAAAGACAACAATAGAGACAGCAACAAAGAGACTGATGAAAATAGAGACAATGATGGAGATAGGGATAAAGATGCAGATAACGACAGTGACGGGGAGGACAGAGATAAGGATGAGGACAAAGACAGTGATAGAGATAGTGATAATGACAAGGACAAAGACAGTGATAGGGACAGAGATAAGGATGAGGACAAAGACAGTGATAGAGATAGTGATAATGATGAGGACAAAGACAATGATAGGGATAGTGACAATGATGAGGACAAAGACAGTGATACAGCTAATAAGAAAAATGAAAGAGTCAGTGATGGAGACAACAATGGCGACAGTGACGCAGACAATGATGTTGATAGCAAAGACATAAAAGATGAGGAGGATAGTGCAGACACTGACAAGGACACCACGGATGACAAAAGCAGTGAGAAGGAAATTACTGAGGGGGAAAAAAACGCTGACCAAGAGTCAAAAGACAGGTCTGAAGAATCTCTGCCAGGCTCTTTCATCATGGACTCCTCAAGTAAAGAGGATAGTCAGGACAGAGAGACAAGCAGCACTGAGTCCACTGATAAAAACAGCTCTGACAGCCTGGACCATGCTGACAAGGACAGTGCAGAGACAGATGGAGGAGGTGCATTTTCAAATCTTACTGACACTACTTTGCACACTGACGCTATTCATTTATACATAAATACACAGAAAATTTGCAGTAATATTTTTCTCTACAGTTTCAGATGTCAGTGCTAATAGTTCAGAAATAGAGACTGCTGGTAAGTTACATATTCAAGTCCAGTGTTTCTACTGTGGATTCTAACTCAGTGTTTTAATGACTGGTGTTCTGTATTTATTCATGGTCTAGATGCAACATCACTTGAAACTGCTGAAGACTCTCAGGGGGACTCCAGTGGTAAGAGACACGCGCACGAACAGAACAGCAAAACACTTTTCACTAAGGCTGAATACGTTGATTTTAAAATTACTACTTACAACTTCCTACATGAGTCAAAATCACAAAGTAATTATATTACATTTAAGCTCTTCAACATGCTGGAGGCTTTCCATCCCTTTGGTGTGGTTTAGGTGTTAAAATTTGACTATTTTTGGTATTACAGAGGACAACACTGATGAAGACATGGATGTAGACACAACTGGTATGTAAAAATGCTGTTTATGGGAACTCTCAGATTGATTTTTATCGGATTCTTTAGCAAAACATATTAGCAGACACAACCTATAGATCAAAATGTAAATTTGTCTTTACTGTTGGACGGACAAAATATTCTTAACGATTGGGCGGTTGTGGTTTATGCAAGCTTTCAGCAGGTGTTTCATAATATTATCTGACAAATCATTTTTAGATGAAGATATTGATACAGGTATGGATGAAGATGACACAGTCCAGAAGGATGCTGAGGGTAAGCCATAAGATCTCAATTAGCATTAAAAGTGTTACAAATATATCAAATATATAAAACTTTGTAACTTGTTTCTATATCTTGTAGAGAGGAGGTTTAAAATAAGTGTGAATTAACTAAAACCTGTTGGGTTAAACAGCACTAACACTTGTCTCTTCACAGGAAACCCATCTGACGTACCCAACCAGCCTGATCATCTAGATGACACACCACAAGGTATCATCAGATAAGTGTAGTGTTGCGATCTGAATGAATAGCAGGAATGACAGAATGTTCCAATCGGGACACAGCTTTTAAAACAGAGAAAAATAGCACAAAATAATTTTTTGCTCTGTCTCACATTCATAGTTGGATGTTGTATGATGGAAAAAAAGTTGGACAATTGAACAAAAACCTAAAATGTAAAGCATATGTTTTTTATTCTATTCTATTCTGTTCTTTTCTATTTTGTAGGGTCTGTTGTTGCTAGCAATAATGCTTCTCTAAGCTCCTAGCACCCAGAATATCACTGAATTAATCAGTTCTACAGGTAACAGATTGCAACATTTGAAGTTTTCTCACTATTACGGAACAACGATCACTGACCAGGATAATTATTGTGTGTGTTTTTCAATTTCCTATACAGGGTCAGAATGGTGACGTGCTAAAAGAAAAGTAACTGAAGTTATTGTGCTAATCATCCATTTTGATTCCCTATTAACATGATATTTTACAACATTCTGTCCCCACTGATGAAGTGTCCTTGGATGGAAAATAAATTATTCTGTGTATGGTCTGTTCCTTATAATTCTGACAGTCTTCATTTTTAACAAAAAAAAAAAATAATAATAATAATTTGCCATTTTTGTTTAATTTGTGAAGAACCTTAGAGATCATGGTTTTTTTTTTTCAAACGTAGGAAGTTTAAACCTTAGTAATTAGTCAAAAATGTGTTTGTATACTGTTTTGTTACTGCTAAAAAACAAAATCAGTGATCAGTGACTTTTCCCACAATGAGGTCTGTGGCCCTGGCTTTAAAGTACATTTTGTCCACCTGACCGCTCAAGCTTCTAGACAGACACTGTTCTCCTTAACCTCAGCCAAACATTGTCCAGCTGAAATATGCAATGCAATTTCCTATTAAAATATCTTAAACCATTTCACAACAAAAACAGGAAATTCAGCCTAACTGTACATTAAGTCCACATCTCTGAAAATATATTAACTAATGGTGTAGTGATATAACAAAAAAGATTGTTTGATAATTAATGAGAGTTGTATAGATTAATTCATGTCACTTAAATGTGCGCACAGGGACCAATTCTAATAAAGACTGAATTGTCACACAAAGCTGAGATCATGTATTTTCTATGGAAGTACCTACACAAAAACATGTCCAGAGACACATGCGCACATCAATGTATAGGCACATATACTGATACATACTGATGCATGCTCAAGACACATACAAACAGACACATGCAAGCAAATATATGCACAGAGACACATGCACACGGAGGCATGCACACAGATGCAACAACTGAGACACATGCACACAAAGACATACTGTACAGAGACAGGTACAGATATACAAGCAAAGAGACACATGCACATGTATGAAGACAAATGCACTCAGAGACATGCACACAGACATAAGCACAGAGTCACATGTGCATAGAGTAACATGCACAGAGACAGGGCACAAACATGCAAATAAATACAGACACAAAGACACATGCACAGGAACACAGGTGACACATGCATGTATAGACACATGCAAAGATACGTGATACATGCACTCAAACATGCACAGAAACATGTGCAGAGAAACATTTGAGCACAGAGACACATGCACACACAGGTAGAGAGGCAGATGCACACAGACACTTGCACGGATACATGCAAACAGAGACACGTGCCCACACAATTGCGTGAAGAAACCCATGCACAGAAATGTACAAAATTACACTTACAGAGTCAGAGACACACAGAAACCTGTGCATATCAAGACACATCTGAAGACACATGTGCACAGAGACAGTTCCCCACAGACACAGATACACACAGAGAAATTTGCGCACACACATACGTAGAGGAATTTATGCACAGACACATATTCACAGAAAATAACTGTGCACATTGCGCAAGATGCATACACAATGCCTCCTCGCATGTGTCTCTGTTTGTGTGTCTCCATGCATGTATCTCTGTGTGTCTGTGTACATGTGTCTGTGTGTGCATGTGGCTTTGTACACAAAGACACATGTACACAGACACTTGCACCAGAATCATGCCATGATGTGTTCTGACCAGCAATGCCACTAAGCAGGTCAAGCCCAGCTGCACCATTTGCAACAAACACACTCTGCTGCCTCCACTGACTAGCTTTAAGGATGTTGTGCTCACTCTGCCACCAGGCTTAGAGAATGTTGTGCTTGCAGTATCATTGGTGTCATACTTGCTTCGCAGCCTAGCTTTAAGAATGCTGTGATTCCAACCTGCCATTGAAGATGTCTTTGCTTGCTTTGTACATTAGCTACAAGAATGCTTTGTTAGCACCCCCACCTAACTTTAAGTGTAACTCTTCACACACTAGTGCTGGCACTCCAGGCTTTAAGAGTTCTGTGCACCTGTGAAGCGGCCTCGATATCCCCAAGGTGTGCTTAGGTTCCATTCCAGTTTTTCTAACCCAAAGCCCAGAAAGTAGTCTTTCTGTCTCATGGGTCTTCAAAAGGTTTGTCAAATACTCCAGTTTTCTAGAATTGCCCCTTCTTACCTACTTGCCTCATAAAATAGATTGCATTGTTCAGGAAATATAATATCCTATTTTTACACAGGAGATTTTATACAACTATATTTATATGCACAGCTATCACAGAAGATTAAGAAATGGCAATGACAATACATGCAACTCTGGTCCACGGCAATGTTCTTGGAGGCTACTGACTGTGACTGTGATGGAAATTCATAATCATCTTTTTTTTTAGTAACCAATACAACATCCACTGCCTTGTTAAATGGTTAGTTGTGAGCAACATCAACTAATAAACCTGTGCTTATTTTGGGTAACATGATTGCAGGAGCTCTACTGTATACTTGGTTGTTTTTAATTAGTTTACATAAAAAAGACGGCTTTAACAAACAACCACTGGTTGAACATATTTGTAATATGAATGTAATGAATTGTTAAGTAATTAGAGAAAAAAGAAAACGATATTTAGATCCACATGACATACAGAAAGTCGCTAAATTCTTGCTATTAAATCAAAATGAAATAATTACTGCAATATTTTGTATTATTCACCTCCGTTAGAGTATAGTACATCACACAATTTACATTCTGCAAGTGTGCTCTGCATGTGTTAGCTTGTAACTGGTCACACGTGAGTGTATATATTTAATAACCACTTGTTTAATAGGGTCCACCTGCCTGTAGATGAAAGTTAATGTGATTAGATCACATCAATAATTTAAATAAGTCAGATCATGTTTCAGCATCACCAAGAACAGCAACATTAACCATTATCCAATTTTTTTTTTTTAATCTTGAATTCACCCAGTGGGCGAGATAATTTGACCCCTTCTATGTGAAATACGTTTCCATGTGTGCCTCTAAATGGTCATCAGAGCCGGGGACTCACGTTACACATAAACTAAACTCGGTGGTCCAAGCTTGGTGCTCAGTAAGGCAGGAAGGAGAGAAGGAGAAAGGAAAAGCTGCTCAAACAAAAGTCACTAAACAGCTCAGAAATAAAGAGCCTGTGCCCTGCCAGGCTGAGCAAGATGCATTTCCCAGTCAGTACAAGTGGCCAGCCAGCTCCCGACAACCAGAGACGGACAGAGAGCTCAGTGAAGAACCAGAGTAGATTTCCAAATGTAGACAGCCAGTGAAGCCTGACCCCCTGGAAAAGTACTACCTGCCCCAGCCTACGGCGACCCACTTTCCCAAAGAGTCAAAAAGGCGAGGAAGGTCACGAGAAACTTTTCTGAAATTTTACACTTTAATTTAGGGTGTAAGAGGTTTTCAGTGTCTGCTCTGGTCAGGGGACTGATATCTGTGAGAAAAGGTTTACCTTTACCTTACATACAAGTTCTCAGTCACACAGAGACACTTATTTTACAGGGTTTTTTGCATGTGTTGTAAATTTAGCCTTTCAGGACAGGACATTTGTTTTATAACTAAATCTAGGGATTTAAATATAGGGTTTATGAGGTACCTCATGCTCTTAAGAGTTTTATATAAAGACAAGCTTATTGTCACCACTGTTCTCTCCAGCATCAGCAAAATTACATCACAGCACAAACTACTCTCACAAAAAACATGTTGTTTAGTGGCTTTTAGTATCCGCTTTACGTACAGCTTAAACGATTTGGTTTTTAAACTGTGTCATGTTTAGAATAAATGTTATACACTCTTATTTTTTATTTATTTATTTTTTTCCTGAATGTATAGCCCAAGCAGTGTTTATATCAGGCCAATTACTTTCAGGTTTCTGACAAATTGCTCATTGACAAATTGTTTATTGTTAAAAATGAAATACAAAGTAAAGTAAATAAATGAAATCTAGAACTGCTGACAGTTTAATTACAGAAATGATAAAAAAATAATAATCAAATGTACAGTAATGTGTCTGTAATATTAATGTTGTAGAGCAACAATGCCTTCGCAAAAAAAGAAAAAGAAAAAGAAAAAAATCCCAGTAAACAGTAATTAATGTAACAAAGTCAGTATTAGGTGTCAGAACACTTTGAAGACACTTTAGTTTCAGGTACAATTTGTGCAATTTTACAAGAAAACTAGCTACTAAATTTTGCTGAGCGTCCTGCAGAAACACTCACGGTTCTCCTGAGGACTTACACACGTGCTTCTTTTTCACATGCAAAATCGGCAGCTTTTATTTAGTATTTTTTTGGTTTAAAAAGTGAGTGGTCATTTATAATATGCTGCTTTCTTTTCAGGTGTAAAAATATACTGTATAACTTTTAATTTTGTGCTGGCATACTCATGTTTGAAAATCAGAAATGTTTTTGTACTGACTCAATAATAAGTCATAAAAAGTAATAAAAAAACCTAAAGTGAATAATACTTTTGCACTTCAGTAGTTTAATATATTTGTTTACATGATATTTTTATGATATTGAGTTTATATAATGAACCATTTTTTCTCTGTTTTTATATGAAATGTGCAGAGCTTTACAGAGAGGCACACGCTCCACTATCATGAGGAAAGCTTTGACACTTTAATAATGGCATTGAGAGTTCATGTGAGATGTGAAGGAGGAAGCAGGAAAGCAAGCTGATGCTCTGATTAATCGTAACGTCTACCAGTTAGTCGGCCTTCACTTATCCCCTCAGTCCAACAGACTGGATTCCTCCCAGAGTTAATTACAGAATAGTCTGCGGTCTCTAACACCACTCGTCCCATAATTTCATAAAGATCTTGTTTCTAACAATACAGTTCCCTCAGAGCAGAGCTGTTTCCTGACAACCAAGACAGAAGAATGTTTATAACAGAGCTTGAGATGGTGTTGAAACACAAGAACAGAGTCTGCATGCAGGAGAAAAAGAAAGACAATTTCCTTCCTTCCTGAAGTGCTTCATACTCATGGCATGTTGTGCAGTGTGCAAACCTAATAATAAAATTCTTGCCGGCCTTGTTGCATGATTTACGTATTTGCCTGTGAATTCCCAGTAAGACACTCTCTCTTGTCCCACTGTTTCTGTTAACTTGGAACACCAAACTCTTAGTGAACAGCGAAGACATAACCTCAGTGGCTGACCCCTAACCTCAGCCAAACTGGATGGAACCAGCACCAAGGATTCTCATCACCCAAGATAGGCTGCAAAGCTGCTATGGTTTCATCACATTACAGAGGGCTATTGTCCTGGAGCAGGCAGGCCTGCAGGAATCCGGAGAGGCATAGGACACAAATCTAGCTAAGAGAAATCTTGGCAATATGACTGGCGGACCTCTCTTGCTTGTAATAATGTAGCCTTTCTATACATCCTCACCTCTGAACCTGGACATTTAATCTTGCAGGGCAGATATGAGCTCGCATTTCCAGAGGAACAGTTTAGTCTAAAGGCAGCTTGTGCATAGAGCTTCAAACAAGCGTGGTGACAGGAAACCTCTGAGTCGGTGCACGTCAAACTGATAAAGAATCAATAGGTGAAGGTGGAGTATGAAAACAGGTGGAATATTCTACACATAATTCAAAAATGTAAAAGGATATTGAGTATTGAGTTTCAGAAAGGAACAATGAGAGCTTGTTTAAAGTAATGTGGTTCATTATAGAGAGTTTATTAAAAGAATATGGGTGCCTGCTCTCATTAATTACATTTTAAAGCAGAAGGCTTGTCTGTTTCTGATGATAACTGGCAAGCGAAACAGAAATACAATCTCCCTCCAAGGCAACAAGGATTCAGTAACAGAAAAGCATGTTAATGCATTAAGCCTCTTAAACTTACACATACACTGATACTGTTAATGCATATGGATAGATACTGTATCTTTCATGTATAAAAAACATATTTAAGGCACTTGTAATAATGCTAGACTGGACCTATTCTGCCATTAGAATCACACTCAGAATAAGATAATTCTATAAGAATCCTGAACTGAACAGTATGAGCAGTAATGATAAAAAAAGAGAGTGGATCCATGCAAAGTCTAAGATTGGAAAAACACAACAGAAGGAAAAAAGTGAATTATCAGCATTAACAAGGTTGATGTAACTGGGACAGGTGAACTTTCACCAATTCACTGTTCAGTTTGCAGATGCCACTCTCTTCCAACTACAGAGTGGGAGAGAATATATCAATGGGATCTCAGAGAGAGAGAGAGATGTTTTATCTGATGAAGGGTTGTGCTCTAAATTGACTGATTAAACTCACCGTCTGATCTTATTCAGATTTGATCTGCTATACTTTACATTTTCAGGAAAGTTAATGCCACTGTGGAAATAATAAAATTTTTTCATGCAGGCTTTTGTGGGGAAAATATATTTTTTGTCCCAAATGTTATTAATTATCTTTAATATTAGATCATTCATGATCAAGTGGGAGTAGCTTGAATGATAAAGGATGGGGTTAGATGAAGTCCTGCCCCTTACCAAGATGGGGGATGGGAGGGTATAAAACAAATATTTGTGACCACTGAAGCATAGGGAAGTCAAAAAACCTGTGTGCTTCTTGCTCTATGTCTGTTCTTGAATTTCCCACTTAGACCTGTACTAAAGATGTTGTCACGGTAAGTCAATGAAAAATACATTGATAAATATTTCTCTAAATAGCACAAAATCAACAAATAATAGATAAGCAAGTGCTAATTATGAACGATGCTTTAAACACAGTGTTTAGCAAGATTATTGGTTATGTATAACATACAGTTTTCAGAAACTCAGAATCTGCTCTGTTGTGGTGGGGGGGGGGGGGGGGCGTGTTAAAAGATTTTATTTATTTTTTTCTAATGATTGGGTGTTAAAGTCAGATATGGTCACATGTGTCGCCCTGAAGTCTGACTTGAGGTTATTGATGTCACACATTTACTGTAACTCTGTGAGCATTAAAATTGTAAATGACATATCTGACATGAGATAGATGAGAATAAGTTATGTCAATTAAAACTAATCCATAACTCATCAGATATGCCGTATGGGTATTGGGAATGCTTTCAATGTTCTGTATGTTGTGTTAGATTTTGCATATTATCCTATATAAAGTGTTTTACCTTTACAGAAATATTTTAATTGCCTCAGTAGCATTTGTCTTTCTGGCCAAAGCAGTTGCAGCTGCTCCTGTTGAAGGTATGAACTCCCATCCCATAATTCCATATCCATCCTCAAGGTTCCATGCATGAACATTAATGTACTGAAACTGTTGTCCATGAATCTCTTTCCAGACAAAGAACCAGAGGAAAATGATTTTGAAGCAGAGGAGGGAGAGGAAGAGCTCTCGGAGGAAGAAGAGGGTAGGAAATAAAGATCCACTTTCAGTCCACACACTCCGTCCAGCAAACAAATAATTTGGAATTTTTGGAAACTGGTTTATGCTAAAAAATAAATAAAATGCATAAAGATACAAACAATCCTGTACTCACACATAAATGTTAATATAAAGCGAAAATAATTAGTGCAGATGTAACTACAACAATAAACATAGAAATAATATTATGAACAAAACTCTGACTGGCATCTCTCAGGTATGAAACTCAATGCATATCAAAAATGTGTTTTTAATCCACTTTAACTTACAAAGATAAATTGCATTCCATTGGCTCTATACATGTATTTCGCACAATGACAATAAAGTTGACTCTAATCTCAAAAAAATAAAAAGATGCTAAAAACTTTAACAAGATTTACTGTGACTGCATATAAAATCTGTAATTCTGTAATGAGACAAGAAAGGCGCAACACTGAGGACAGTTTTAACAACTTTAAATAGCCAAGTTATGTGTTAAATCAAGTTTATCAAGAGGAATGCGTAAACAGAAGAAAAAAATCATCGGCAAAGTGAAGGCTCGTGAACAGTTGTTATAAACTGTATCCATCTCCCTTTTCTTTTCAGATGATGATGACTCCAAAGGTCAACATATGAAGGGTGGGTGACAAGTTAGCAACTTACCACCAAAATTTAAAACTTCACCCATGGTTTAATAGTCCAACTTTACACATTATCTTTGTATCCATGCTATCTTTTGAAATATAATAATGAATAGATTTTAAAATATGATAATAATTAATGGCACCACTTTCCTATGAAGCCCACAAATAAGTGATCTACACTACGGTTCAAAAGTTTGGGGTCACTTGCAAATTTCTTTGTTTAGTGATTTATTTTCTACATTCTACAACAATACTGGGGAT
>JAQMYJ010000023.1:16294449-16319446 GCA_030014305.1 Clarias laeviceps
AATACTTATTTCCCTCATTGAAATGCAACTTAATTCATAACATTTGTATCATGTGCTTTTTCTGGATTTTTGGTTGACATTCTGTCTCAATCCTTTACCATAAACCTATGATCAAAATTATAGACCCTTCATTTCTTTGTAAGTGGCCAAACTTAGAGAATCTGTAGGGGAGCAAATACTTATTTCCCCCACTGTATGTGTAAATCAAAATCTGTTTTTATTTTATTTATACATTGTATTTTCCAGTTTAAGAACACATTAATTAATTGTCTAATGACTTTCTTACTTTCTTACAAATTATTTCTTGTGATCACTTTTGTGATGCTTGTTAAATAGTGGAGTGACTTCATCATTGTCTGGTTCTTACACAGGCATGAATAATTTCATGGAAGGCACGACACAGATAGACTCCACAGGTATGCATGTTTAAATATACTTCCAGTTAATATTGAAGAAAAATTAGAGACAAACTCCAAGTAATGGGTTTTATTTCCCAGGCGGGTTTGACTCATTTGGTTCTAATCTGGAAATTGCAGGTATGTAAATGGTTGAGGACTTTACATAGTTCGGGTATTGTTGTTACAAACATTATTGTTGTCCTCTAAAATTCTCACAGTAACTCAATTGAGCTAGAGACCCTGGATTTCCCATCATGTGTAACAGCATGCATTTCACCAACAACAGTGTCTTACAGATGCTGACTGTGCTCTTTGTGTTTATTACCTGTCCAGGTATTATGGACCATTCCAGCCATGACTTCCTCATTGGTTTAATGGGTGAGCCTTGCCTTTTGCTCCCACTGAAAGCTGCATGTAATGACCCTTGTAATGACCTTTGCCTTCCTGAAACCCGCTCATGGTGTTTCTGTGCAGGTGGCATAGGGGATGGCTTTGCTCCAGACGCCTACACTGACACTATAGGTATGCCTTCACATCTTACTGAAGCTCTCGCAGATGTTTGCCCACATGTCTAATCAATGATGCTATCTCAGCAGATCACATGGGACTTGCCTTTCAGGTAGAGACAACAGGTTAGTGTCCCTATGTGCACCACAAAATAAACTTGCACTTAAGCTGTTGTTCTTTACCTAAAGAGAGCGACATGACTCAGATTTGGGTTGTCTGGCTCCTCTTGCAGGAGCTGGATTAGATCCTGGACTGCCAGCCATTATCAGTTCAGCTCGACCAGGTGATGACTTATTCTTCATATTCAGATCTGCACTCTGTCAGGGTTATTTTCTCTCCCTCAAGACTTACTCCAAGATAAAAATGCTTGGTTAGGTATGTAATACTGAGAATCAAAATAAGATAATAATACGTCTATGGACTTGTAAAGATGAGACAAACAATTTTATTATATTATATTATATTTATTAATATGTTTGTATAATGGCCTGTGCTTAATTTTCCCAAAAGCTTTATTAGTTGGAAAGTTAATGTTAAGAGATTACATGATTAGTTTAGATTTTACAATATTTTGGCCAAACTTGAACTAAAATGTTCAGATGTTATAAAAATGTGTAATTAAATCTTCCAATTTCGCTCGATTCATTCAGCTCCTCACTCAGCAGGAAACGAGCCAGCTGCGTCTGCCAGTGGTAATCATGTACAGAACAAAACTAAAGTATGGTCTGTTGTCCTTCATCTGTTTCCTGATATTTACATTATTATATATTTCAGTCCTCTTTGACAATGGTGCTCAATACAGCTCCCCTGGAGACATCACAGGTAAATCCTTAAACGTGGCAGAGCAAAGCTAATTCTCAACATCAAGATCAGCAACAAGCAAAAATGGCTTTTAGGGAATTAGGACAGTGGAATGGAAAAGCATTCCACTTTCCTACATTTTATTTTTTACATTTTATTTCAAAACAGGGAGTTTGTTACGGTCATTGTGATGAAATGTGCAGCCTTAGAAGTCATATCAGACTCAGCGCCTATATTCACTGACTAAGCCATAGTGATTAGGACTGACATACTTAATTCTACTGTTTCTGTTCCTCAGAGGGTGCTGATAAGAATGGTGCTGATTCATCCAATATAAACGGTAAGCTATAATCCAAGGAAGGACTAATGCTGGACAAGCATATTTGAATAGTATTCAAATAGTTATTTTGCTCAGTGACTTTGCACCATGAAAAATATAAATAAAAAAATATAAATATAAAGTAAAAAAAAGTTAAAAAAAAAAAAAAAAAAGCAAAAAAAAAGGTTGTTATTTGTTATTCTCTTATGTCTTTACAGGAAATGGCCGTCTCAGACCGGTTACAGACATACACAAAGGTATCAACAATAATAATGTCAGCAAATTCATAATGATGAACATTTGGTAAAGATAAAAAAAGCCAGGTCTGTTTTAATGCATTACGTAGGTGATCCTCCTGGAACAGGCATCTACCTTTATTCAAGTACGTAACAGAATTTTCTTTTAAACATTCTCTTTCTTTCATTTTCATTCTTTCAAACAACCTCCAGGTTGTGGGATTGAACTGGGCAGGTTGTTCTTTGGTCCTATGAGAATGGGCGAGACTTGGGTGCCCATGATCCTGTCACCAATTTACCAGTCTATACTACCAGACAAAGTTTTCTTCTTTTTCTTCTTTTTATATTATTTTGAGCATTGTTCATCACTACTGAAACTACATCTAAACTATGAAAGAACACATATGGAGTTATGTAATAAACAATGTAGAATGTTTATATTGTAAATTGTCCAAAGTAGCTACATTTAACATTGATGACAGCTTGGCAGACTCATGGCATTTTCGCATCAGATTCACGAGGCAGTAACCTGGAATGGTTCAGTTCACAGGTGCCTCGTCAAGAGTTAATCTGTGACATTTCTTGCCTTATTAATGCGCTTTAAACCATCAGTTGTCTTGTACAGAATAAGTGTGTGTACAGAATCAACAGCCCTATTAGTGCTACTACAGCAACTGTACAAATCCATATTAATGCAAGACTCACTTAAGTAAAAAGAAAATACAATTTATTATTTACTGCCATCATTACTTTAAGAAATGAAGGTCAGTCAATCTAAAAAAAATCTCAAGAACTTTGAATGTATCTCCAATCATCAAAAATGATCAAACGCTGTGATGAAACTGGTTCTCATGAGGACCATTCTTGGAGTTCCAGCGGCAGAAATTTCAACATCCACTGTTCAGAGGAGACTGTGTGGGTCAGGCCTTCAAGGTCGAATTGTGGCAAAGAAACTATGGGCCAAGAAAGTCAAGCAATGAACATTAGATCAGTGGAAAACTGTCCTTTGGTCTGATGAGTTCAAATGTAAGATTTTGGGGTCCAACCACCGTGTCTTTGGTTAGACGAAGCGATAGTGAACAGACGGTTCATTGTTTAGTCAAAATTGAGATCGCACCAGCACGGCTACCACAGCATTTAGCAGTGACATGCCTTCCCATATTGTTTGCACTTAGTGGAACCGTCATTTTTTTTCCAACAGGACAACAATCACAAACACACCTATAGATTATGTAACAGCTATTCGTCCAAGAAGGAGAGTGATGGAGTGCTGCATCAGATGACCTGGCCTCCACAATTACCAACAAGCGGCCAACAAGAACTCAACAGCCCTGCAACCTCTTGAGATAAATATAAAGAAAGGGTTTGATTCCCACTTTGGGGTCTGTGTGTCTGGGGTTTGCATGTTCTCCCCGTGCTTGGTGGGTTTCCTCCAGGTACTCTACACTTTCCCCTTCCACAGTTCAAAGACATGCAGATTAGGCTAATTGGCGTTCCCAAATCGCTCGTAGTGTGTTGGCACCCTATCCAGGGTGTACCCCGCCTAAGTGCCCTAAGTCTCCTGGGATAGGCTTCGCCCCCTGCGACCCTGAATACAGAATAAAGCGGTATAGATGATGAGTGAGTGAATGAGTGAATGAATGAATGAATGATATAAGAAAGCAAATCATGTATGACATTCACATAAAGCTACAGGACACCAAATAAAATCTTTCAATAGATAAAATTTCACCAGTAAACATTTTAACTAAAATAAAAAAGAAGTGTGACCTACTATTTAATTGACATAGCTCTCACCTCAGCAGGTGAACATCACGGCCTTATCACACACACAGACACAGGTGAGTTTCTTCATAGCACTATTTCAGTAACCGACCAGTATAAATCTGCCCTCCATTCAGCATTTAGATACCAAAGAGTCTTAGCTAAGGCTTATGTCTGTACTAAGAACCTGAGAACCTGAGTTACAGCTGGAGATCTCAGATTTCTTCATTGCTTTCTCAGCAGGAACGCTGGATGTTAAGGACCCCACCATAAGCCCCATCAACGAAATCCCTTGTAAGTCTGCTAAACATTCCTGAGGTCAAAGAGTTGGCATAATTTACATGTTTTTGACATGTACAGCATTAAATCTAGAAGTTGTCAGAAACAACAAGCCACAATTTGAAGTCTGATCACTTTTTTTTCAAACCTCCTGCTCCAAGCTGAAGCTGCGGTCACATTGCACGCCGTGAGCATGGCAACGCAAACGGATGTGACAGGTATTATAAATATATCAGTTTAGCAGTAAGCACGGACTATATCATAATTATATACAATAAAAAATATTAAAGAGGAAACTGTGGTGTTAAGCATGGATTATGATTTAGCAGGTTTAGAAGGTGGACCAGTGACCAATGGACACAGAAGGATTGACGTAACAAGTAAGCTAAGGATTACGCACACGGGGTACTAATGTATGAAAACACAACAAAACGCATCAAAAAGCACACATTTGATATCGGTACTGTCTGCTGTTGTGTTTCAGTCATGCAGGATGCCGTCTACAGTTCGGTACCACCGGGTACTTTAGGTTTGTATTTGCTGATTTCTTCACATGAAAAGTGCCTTCGTGCTCCTTCATTTATGACCAGGTGTTATTTAATAAAAAGCGATATTTTATATTTATCTATTAATAAGGTTTAGATCCTTGTTCTTGTTTCCTGTTTAACAGAAACCAGTTCTAAGTCGTTCTCTGCCCTCTCGTGGTCTTGGGGTTAAAGCTCTTTGGTCAGCCCTTAACACATTTATATAATCCTGTGTATACAAGTTAACTTTTAGCGAAGGAATAAAGCTGTGCATGTAGGCATGGAAACAGAAAGCTGAGTGGAGCCGGTCAGCATTATTCAAAGAGCGCTAATCCCACACAATTGGCCTGATTATTGCTTTTATTTATGAAATAATCCTTTAAACTCTGATAATCCTGGAGAATAAAGAATAATAGTGGTGCCTAATAAGCAGATTCAGGTTCAGCCTCCCATAATCCCTACCAAATCCTGAGGTTACAGGGACACTGGTATAAAAGTAATGGATACAATTTACTTGCCGTTTTCCAGCTGGAAAAGATGAACATCACAATTACAGTCACTAATAAAGTAATCTTACACAGGGTACGAGAGCACTGGTGTGACTGAAGGAATCTCAAATCATACAGGTAATCAATCACCTTCAGCACGCTGTGCCCGATCTCTCACCCACATACTGCACAATGCAGCTGTTTCATAAGATCCTTCTTCTCAAATCCAGATTCTCTGATTGAGACGAGAGTTGGATCTACAGGTGAGTTTGCTTTACACACTCAAAAACATTTCACTGAGTTTAAAGGTTAGGAATCTTCCTAAAATCAATAATGTGTTACTGAAACCACTTTTTAGACGCAGCACGGACACAAAGTAGTGTGGTTCAGACAGAGCTCGTTGGTAAGTGAAGTTTAAGAGCAAACTCCATACAGGTGTGAGTGCTGCACAGCTAAAGCTAATAACGCTCTTCAGTCACAGGGGATCCAGCTGGAGTCTCCTCACAGACAGATGCTACAGGAACAGGTCGGACGCCGTAACAGCGCAGTACTGGATAAACATAAAGTTCAACGGTACAGGATTTTAAATCTTTTTTTGTTTTCCAGTTGTAGCAGAACCTCACGGGACTCTCAGGGGTCTAAGTAAGTTTAATGTTTATTCTCTATCTTTAAGTAACTAATGAAAGGATGATTTCAGCTCAGAACATAATAATAAAATGAGCATTTATTCAATTAATTATAAAATACAATCTGTTATTTTACTGATTCTCACTCAACAGACCAACCTGGTGCTACAGAAAAAACACAAGCAGCTGGTAAGTTTAATGGAAGTGAAGAACTGAAAAGTCATTGAATTCAAGTTCATCTCAACTGTGCATTTATAAAATCATTTGTGTCGCCCTCAAAGCTCAGAGCATATTAGCCATTATTCGTTTTTCTGTTTTTTTAATAAACATGTGTAGGACTCATTTTAATAAACATGTGCAGTATAGAGTGACACATCCATATTTCCTTTTTTTTATTTTAGCACAAAATAGACAATTAACGATGAGCTGGTTGAGGTGAAGATGAGCTGGAAGTCATCTCACAAAACCACTGTACTGTATACGTTCCTAGAAGACCCTTTTTTTCAGTAATGCTACAGGATAAAGTCAGCAGCATTTAAAAAGGCCACAGTGAGGTACAGCACGGCCTGGCAAAGCAGCAAGCATTGTGATTAAAGATGTCGGAATGATGAGCAGGGAACGTCTGAGCAGTGAGATTTACTGTGAGAGAAGACACATCACTGAACAGCGTGAAAGCGGTGACGTGTCCCATCAGCTAAAACTAATCGTGAAAAGATTAAGATGACGTTCAGTAAGTGGAGGGATTACAGTGATAATCATAAGGAGGAATGGCTTTATTTATCACTGAATCATTTTGAGCGGCCAAAATATTTGTGTTAATGATTCACCATTAGGTTGACGAATAACTGCACGCTAATAATAATTTCCCCTGAGATTTTTTTTTTTGGACTCAAAAATGTGAAATAAACATTTAGGACGAGCTGAGACAATAAAATGTAGCTGAGAAATAACATTCACCTAATAATTGAGATGTGTGTGTGTGTGTGTGTGTGTGTGTGTGTGTGTGCAGTGTAGTCATACATTAACTTCCTTAAATAAGGCAACACACTTCCCTTACACACTATTGTTCTTTTTATTTTGTATTGTTGTGCTGCAAATTAATTTCTTTTTTTTTTTTTTTTGCATTTTTTGCTTCTGAATGCTAATTTAGTAACGATGTCTATAAACAGATGCTCAATCGCTTTTTTCTCTTGCTGGTTTTGCTTGTTCTGTCCAGTTGCAGCAGGTGAACAGTACCACACCTCTGGTCAGGGTCCTGAAGGTGAGTCTCAAAGCTTCCTGTCATGATACATTCTGGTTCCGTAAAAGTATGTTGTATGGAACCCACTCTATAATAGACCTATGGCTTATAAAATGAACATGTACAACTAATCGGCTTAAAGAAAGATTATTCTCATGAGTGGAAAATCGCAGTAAGCCCCAGCTGGACATTGCTGTGGGAGACACACAAGGTAAGATGTGGCGGTTCAATCAGTTACACAGTCGGATGTTTTAGGCAAGTCTTGCTCTCTCGCTCTCTCTCTTGCATCAAGTGGACAGAATGATCCTGAGTGCAGCAGATCAGCTGAACTAAATGCATTCTGTCCTCCTGAAAGGTGCAGAAAATGTGGAACTGGAAGATACCTGCTGATTTCCACATGAAGCCACGTGTGAGGTTTCTGCGCTACAGATTTCAGTGTACGGACCAGACGGCCTGGCAGAGGAACAGCGACACAAACCACTAGCCTTAGCTTTGATTCATGTGTCTCAGTTTTTTATGTTTAACTATTTAAACATCAAGATGACACTGAAAAGAACACTTTATTTCACCTGTTTGTAATTAATTGGCCACATTATATTAAATTTTCAATGCAAAGGGGAGAGGGACAAATTTATTCATGGGGGGGAATAAAAGTCTGATCAATGTGTTAAAAACACACATTTCAAATAGCTTCTTTCCTCATGTCTTGCTGTATTTCCACACCTAGCTGCATGAGTAATATTATCCACAAGTGTCATATTGTACATTTCTAAATGTCATTTGAAAATCACATTAAATGCAACATCTATTTTCAACATCAATCTCGAGCGTATTTAATGGCCATAGACTGAGGTGTGAAAAAAAAGATGAAATAGAATCAATTATAATTACTTTATTATTCCAAACTCACAACAACTTTTAACTTCACGCTTTCAGATAAGATTGTATTAAATAAACATTAATAGATCTTAAACGGAAACTATCAAAGCCAAATATATGTTTTATTTCTTGATAGATTATATACAACTGTCCATAGGACATAAAAAAAACCTTTCTAAATATATATTTTATATAATTATATAAAACCTGATTCTGGGATATTGTATCACTGGGTGTCCCAGGTGCTCAAACAGTGGCTAATTACACTAACTGTGTGTCGCTGCATGGACGAGAGTAGGTCTGAATGTACGGTCCATGTACGGTCTATTTGGGATTCGCCTGTTGTGTAAAAGTAATATCACACTCATCCTGGGGTCATCCTGTTGTGCTGGTTATCAGCATGGCTGTGATATCCTCGGTACTCACAGCCGCGCTGATATTCAGTATAACAGCATGAACCTGTAACTGTGGTAACGCTTAATTAAAACAGTTTTAAAAATGCATGATGTGAATATTAGGTGGGATGATGTTTGCATTTGAAACTGCATCTATACACGGTTCAGGAAGTAGTTTGTTTTTAAAGAAGTGCAAATAAACCATTTTTATTAATCTATTACTTAATAAGAGCAAATTCATTTTCTGTATTTCTTGGGGGGGAAAACGAAAGTAAAAAAAAAAAAAACTCTTGCTCTAGACAGATGCAGGACAACAAACATTTAAAGCAAAAATTTATTTGTAAAAAAGTATTTTACACATTCCAATATAGAATAACTTTAATGCTAAACACATTTGACATTTCTTTATCATGGTATAATATCACTCAGGTTATGATCATACCAGCAGCTGACTCTTTACGTAGGTCAGTTCTTGTGATCGTACTTTGGTATTCGACTTCGTTAATCCTGAGGTTCTTTGACCTTAGATGGGCCATAGCTCTTAAAAACCACATTAGACGTCATAACCCACTTCACCTCTGTGTGACAGTGATCTCTCACTTCAGTTCCGACCAAAGGTACTTTTAAAACATTTTATTTGAAACATACACAAAGTATTGTTCACATGCATAAGAAAATAATTTATCCGTGTCTCTATTATAGATATCTAAAAACTAAACTAAACCCAATAAATGGAATATTAAACATGAGCAACAATATATTATATATAATATTCCTGCTGTCTTCACATTACAACACTCCCTGCTTTTAAAAAAGGAACAAGGCTGGACCAACCAGAGCCACCAGGGGGCAGGATGTGCACAAAAATAATAGCATTTTCAATCCTGACACACTGCAGTCACACGGAATTGTCTTATCAGTTGTCTGCACTTCTCCAGACATTGTATGTACTTGTGTGTGTTTGTGTTGTACTGCAGTTAGAAGACATAGACCGACCAGTAATTAGCAACGCATCAGTAATGCACTACATTCAGGCTAAAGTGTATTATCAGCTTTAATATCTACGCTCAACCTAAAGTTCAGTGACTAATGTCCTGCTGCTGTGTGTTATTTGGATATCTTACTTAGTGACATAAAAAAAAGCGCACACACAAAAATGAGTTGGGATTCAGACATGAATATAATTAACTTATCTATTAACATTAATTCTTCATCGAGCTCTGTGTGTGTGTGTGTGTGTGTGTGTGTGTGTGTAGACTTGGACCTGTATTTATAAAAATAAGAACTCACACAGTGACATTGCTGCTTTATTTCTCTCGTTAGATTGAAATTATGTTGGAGTGGCAGAAACAGATGAACCTGACAGTCCCTGTGCTACAGAACTGCACATCTTTATAAACTGAAAATGAAAAGAGCAGACACGTGAGCCTGAGGTGGCGATGCGGTGCCAAGAGAACGGAGCTTCAGTTCTGGTTCTGTAAGCAGTAACTTTCCAACAGAGAGGAACCGAGCTCACGCTACTCTCAGTCACCTCAACGCTTATTTATACCTAAACTCAGTCCTGTCTACATGGAGAACCCGATAAACAATATACGAAGAGGAAAAAAAACAAAAACGTATGATGATTATTTAGAGAAAAACAATGCATGAATATTTTCTGCAAATGTGAAACGTGGTGGCGCACAAGACATTTCTAAATGTACTCCAGATTTAGGATAAAATTTCTCACTATTAGTTCAATTAAAACCCTGACATTCTGCACCTGCTGTGGGTTAGAGGTGCTCGAGTATGTACTCATGTGTATTGTCCAATTGTCAAACTCCTCAAACAGGATTCAATGCAACAAATGCAAACTATAAAAAAAAAAAAAAAAAAAAAAATCTCATGGCAACTTTAAAAAAAGCATACAGTAAGATGTAGGTGTAAGTGGAAGTTCAGGATTTTTTGGGATAAGCCTGACTAACAGCTACAGTAATGTACACAGACCTTAAACCAGGAGCTCGGTGAGGCTTCCCTGTGCTTTACCAGCCGCCGTGTGGAGCGTCTCTACATATAACCTGCTGTGACGGGAGAGAACATCTCTCAACATCTGCACTACACAATCCATTTAACAAATATGTTAAAAACAAAAAACAAACAAAAAAAAACCGCACACTCTGCATGCTCAGTAAAGATCAATGCGTTGATATGATCTAAGAATATCTGTAGACTAGATGTTGTGTTACATGTTAGTTAAAGCCCCACTAAGGAATCAGTACAACGGTGGTGCATGAGCTCAGAGTGTGTAAAAATCCTGACAAAGCTAAGCATTTTCATATTCATAAGAAGATTTTTCTTTACAGATAACGACAACAGTTCTGTGTTTCACGAACACATTCCTAGGACACCAAGAATTCATTTTCTACTGATATGAATGAGCGGATATAAATGAAGGCGTCTGTGTAAATGTGTATCCATGTGAATACACTCAGCGCTCGTCAGGACCGTGGAACTGTCCCGGGAATTCCAGACTAGGGCTTCAACTGCTCGGCTGCTGCAGAGGGACGCAATGAGCTTTATGCGCACGCACGCACGATCAACAATATGCATGTGGTGAAGCTGTGCTGCAGGATGCTCTGCTACTGCTGTTGAGGGGTTACGAGTTTAAAAGAGCAAACAGGCCAGGAAAAAAAAAAAAAAAAGATTTTTCACATAGATAAACAAACAAACCAAAAAAACAAAACACATATGCTTTTTTTTTTCTTTTTCTAAGCTGTTTTTTTTTTCTACTAGAGCTTGGGGACTTCAGGTCCTGTGGTTTGGTAGTCAGTGGTCAGGAGCGAGATGGTAGGATCATCAGCAGGGTCTGGGTTAAAGTAAGAGTCTCCTTCCAGCTCGAGCAGAATGGGCAGATCCTCGGCCATGGTCTCGGTGGGCCCGGGGTCGGCCACCACCATCGGCTGAGCTGTGTACTGGACCAACTGCTTTCCTGAAACACCAGCAGAAACATGAAGATTGCATAAATTTACAAATGAACATAAACAAAGCTAATATCACGAGCACTGTTCATGGAGACGTGAAGTTTCCAGCCGACATGTGGAAAGCAATGTTCCTGACTTTACTGAACACGAGAGAGTTAAATAATATTTCTATGAAGCAAAATTATTTTATTTTTAAAGCCTATGGTATTATCATCATTATAAAAACAAGCAACAACTGACGTGATGTCTACAAGTCTACACTTCGCAAATCCATTGTAGTAGTGTACAGAGGCAAAAAAAAACCCCACAACAACACTGTCCAAATACTTATGGGCCTGACTCATGCTCAAAAGTTAATTCTTTTAATTTCAGGTTGTTTTTTTGTATAAAAACATAAACATGACTTGTATAAAAGCACATGACTTATAGCAGGTCTCAGTATTAATCAAATACAACGTCAGACAAATAACTTCTCATTGTGCCATTATTTTATTTTTTTTAACAAAAACACCCTGACGGCTTCCGCAGGATTTAAGTATCTATGTTGCTGATAATTATCAACCCTTAATTAATTGATCATCAGCAGGTGCGCAGACCTCTTGGCTGGTCTGGAGTGTTCAGGTGTGTGTTAACACAATGCCAAGAGGGAAAGACATGCGCAACAACACAATGGACTTAGAGAAGCAACTGCTGCACATCAATCTGGAAAGGGTTATAAAATCACTTATAAATAATTAGCAGTTCAATAATCTACAGTGGGAAGGAACAATTTGGAGAATAAATGGATGTGGACGTCCCAGCACATTCACCCCGAGGTCAGACTGCGCAACGCTCAGAGAAACACACATTACTTTTTTGGAAAGGTTGCTGGGAGAAAGTCTCTTCTGTCTAAAAAAGAACATAGAAGCACGACTGAAGTTCATAAGACGGCATCTGAACAACCGAAAGTGAAGATGCCCAGCGCTACACGGCCATGAATAAAGAACGGTACAAAAACATCCTCCGAGATCAACTTCCCCCAACCATCCAAGAACAGTTTGGTGATGAACGATGTTTTTTCCAGCATGATGGAGCTCCTCACCATGAGGCAAAAGTCATAACTAATTTCCATGTCCAGGAAACTCCACAGACCTTAATCCCACTGAGAACTTGTGGTCGATCTTCAAGAGGTGGGGGGACAAACAAAACCCCACAAATTCTGACAAACTCCAAGCACTGATTATGTAAGAATGGGCTCCATCAGTCAGGATGGCCACAGCTGTACACTGACCATGTAGAACATTTCTGAGATGACAGCAGCATACTGAACACAACACTAAGGCTGTAGAAGAGCGCACCTGGTTCAATGTTGTCACTGCACTCGGTCACTGTGTCTCGTGCAGGCTCAGACAGTAACTCCTGAATCTGTAAATAATGGTAGGTCATGGTTAAGTTCAGCAACAAACAACAGTTGATATCTTATTATAAAAATATAGAAAGTTACATGTAAACCTAAACATAATTGTTTAAATAAGTGAATTTTACTCCATAATTGATCAGTATAAAGATCTGTAGCTGAGGACATGGTGTCTGGACGTGACATGGACGTGGAAAGTGTCTGCGCACTCTCAGGCAGGGTTTGGGGGAGGGGCGGGGCATTTTTTTTTTAATACCCACCCTGGTCGGTAGCTGTTGTCAATGGGGGAGGGCTATAACAAGACGGGTGGAAATTGGACTTGACTAAATTTGTGAGAAAATCACAAAAAAATGTAAAAAGAATTAAAATTTCCACAATATGTGATTTTGGGGGATTTGGAGGGTGTCGGGTGGAAATATGTAGCCATGCAGCACATACTGTATTAAGCTGTAAGTGTTGTTCACATGGGAGTACTTGGTGATTCAAGACCTCATGAGGTCAAATGTTAATAAGTACTAGTTACCACCACACGGCCGCTGAAAAGTTGATGGGTGATAAAGTTTATGCCACAGCATGGAATCTGCATTAGAGTCTCCTACAGCATCATGAGCTCTACTAACATGCAACTTACAACAAAACAAAATTATCTACTGTAGTAC
This sequence comes from Clarias laeviceps, assembly GCA_030014305.1. NCBI lineage: Eukaryota > Metazoa > Chordata > Actinopteri > Siluriformes > Clariidae > Clarias > Clarias laeviceps. The sequence continues at coordinate 16,307,921 of JAQMYJ010000023.1, forward strand.
AGCATTGCCTATAAGGACATCTCACACAGAACATTTACACGTATTCGTTTGAAGCAAACAATTCACTTTTTTTTTTTAATTAGGAGACCTTTTCTTAGAATTTAGAGATGGAGTTTTTGCTATAAGAGTTCTGTAAGAGTCATAGTGCTTTCCAGACCAGATACAGGACAGGTTCTCCCCTCTCCACACACACACACACACACACACACACACACACACACACACACACACACACACACACACACACACACATGATTCATTAGATCTTTATTTAAACATTCGCATTCAAATAAAACAATTCACTTAAACCTTAGAAATTAACCTCAAAGATCAAACACAGTCACGTCTGTAAAGTAAAACACACACTTACTGTTGTCAAAGTGTCCAGGTCGAAGTCAGCGCCAGTGTTTGGACCGTAGATCTACAAAATATTTATAAGTCAAATTAAAAGTAGAGTCTTACCACCTTTTACACTTGCAGCATTTGTGAGATCAGATGGGAAATTAAATGTGTGTGGAGGCAAAGCTCAGGGCTGGTGTGTGTACAGCACTCATCTATATTACTTTACTAAGGCTTTATACTTTAGTTCAAATCTGACAGTAAAAGGTGCTAGATGATGTTCTGATGGTCCAGGATGCACACAATCACCCTGTCACTGCACTGGAATTACGCTGCAGACATCAACACCACTGTATCACTGCGGAAACACTGTGGCCTCTTTATCTTAAAAATATGAAACAGCCCAGATGTATTTTGTGTGTTAACATTTATTTTGTTACTGGGAACAAATCAGACAAGTTAAGTAATTAAGGATTAATAGCAGTCTGTGCATTTTGAATCACACTCAGGTGAGACACATTAGAGTGTGAGAACGGTTTCAGTAATGTAGGAACCCATGAACAGTCTGTCTACTTCTACTAAACAAACCATGGCTGTGTCTCAAATCACATACTTGGCTACTATTCAAGACTATTATCAGGGACTAACGCTAACTGGTTCTCTTATTAGTTATTAGTCTCTTATTTCTTAAATTCATAAACATCTTAGATTTTGAGATCTTGAGTCTCGGCTTGTGGTGATGATTGGGGGTTTAGGGTTAGAGAGAGAAAGACCAGTGTGCTCAACATCACATTGTATAAAATCACTAAACAGGGACAGGGATGTCTCGTCTCTGACGTGCTGTCTAGCGAATGTCGTTTTTAATCCTCCAGACGTACGCAAGATACACAGTGAGTGTAAAAGCACCGCTTGCACGGAGATGCAAAGCATCGAGCTATAAATTATTGTCCTTTTATGACGCATCACTCCGGAATGAACTGACTACTGCAAAGAATACTATTCTAGTGTAAGATTATTACTTTTTACATACTCTTTGTTTCTCATATAACAAAATGCTTGCATTACTTTTAGATTATATATATATATGTGGGACTGCATGGCGATCAACTATCCGGACAAACACACGTAACCAGTCCAATACTGTGTCTCAATCAGCCATAACAGTTTCTTAGGATTTTTATGGTGCTTAAGACCTAAATTAAAGCCACACCAGCCCAACATAAATAATCTCAGACTGTAAATCTCAGCGCAGTGCTGTTCGTCAAAGTGTAACAGATGCTTCACTGCCAATCTGAAACCAGAGCTGTAAAGTCACACACATTACAACGTTAATGTACACTTTCTATCAGGAAGGAGCAAAAGGACACTCACATCAAAGAGTGGTGAGGAATCAAAGTTGATGGACTGCATGTTGAAGATTGTCTGCAGGTTTTCCAAGCCGCTGTCGATGCTGTCCAGGTGCTCGCTGAGCTCACACCTGGGGCACAAAAAACAGCACTTTAGTTCACACGCTATAAAACTCAGGCACATCTTTGCAAGATCACGCTTTCATTTTTTTTTTTTTGGCAGCTGACTGTAAGCTGTGGTTAAAAACAAACTGTTGCAGATGAAAGAAACCATAAGTGTACATCATTTTAGTGATAACCACAAAGCTACAGAGCTGTGCCACTCGCTGATGAACAACATGGGAGAAAGGCCAGGGTCCCTGGGAAACATCTTAACAGTTTATTCTTGCACCCCTGAGGAGGGGCATGTGTGTGTGCCATGCCAGACTCCAATAACCCCAAAAGTACAGAATAAAAATTAGCTTTGAGCATCATGCCATCACAGGGAATTCATTTAGCCGCCGCTCTCGCCGCGGAGCTCAGGAACCCTCGGTCACTTCAGAGATGTACTGAGCAAGAAAATACCATCTAGCGGTCTTATAAAATGTATAAGCACCAACCACAATGCAGTGTGTAGCCCTATATATTAGAAATTTGCTGTCATTGCTACTAGATCATCCACCACTGGCGTGAACACTGGAAACATATGAAGTGATGAGGCTTCTCGAGTCCGGGAAGAGAGGGCAGCGGCTAGGCGCGTTTAGTCTACATGGCCCTTGACAGCTTATCGAGCACAGCGCTGTGTTTTCTGGGGTCGGCACGGTCGACTGAAATGCTAACCGTGAATGTGATCTCAGGTGAGAAGACGAAGAGGAGAGGCTGGGAAAAGGGTGGGGCACCTCAGACGTCTGGGAGGAACTGAAAAGATAGAAGCACAACATGGCACTGGAGACAGTGGGAGGGGAGGCACTACATGGTGGGGCGCTCCATCCAGTGACTTTTCTTTTCCAGCTCTGATTGGAGTACACGAAACGCAGCAGACGCTGTAGTAGACTATTTACTAATAATTTAATAAACTGAGGTGGTGTTAAAATTAGTTATTTGATGTTTACACTCGCATGATTAACCTCGCATATCTACATCAGCTGTCCAAAAAAATCAGGCCTGCATGTTGTTGTGTTTAGCTTTAAACATGGAACTGGTGTGTGTGTGTGTGTGTGTGTGTGTGGTTGCTTGCAGTTGTTGTTGTCCATCATGAAACTAGTATGCAGTCTAGTGTGTGTGCAGCACAGGCTAACAGCAACACAAAGCCAGTCTGATTCCAGTTAAAGCTAAAGACGCTGCTTTTTGCTGAAGTTCAGCATAATTAGCTTACTGTCAGGAATATTCAGAAAGAAATGTGAACATTCTAGAGAAATATACAGACACCGTTCTCTTTAACCTGGGACAAGAGCCAGCGGCAGTGACGTCTCTATTGGAAAGATGAACATTGTGTCTATTATTCGAACTATAAGTTGTAATGTGATAAAGCTGCAGATATTTATCTTCCTGAAGCTTTGGCGTAGACCTCGGACCTGAACAAGACCCGCAGGAAGGATGGGATTTGCATGTGTCGGTTGGAACTGATGCAGCTCTGGGCCATCATTACAGAGAGAGAAAAACAAACAAACAACAGAATCCCAGCTAGGGAGCGCAGTAGGACAGTAAAAAGTAGCCCTATTATTATTATTATTATTATTATTAATATTTACAAAACATAACGTGAATGAAAGTAGCCTGTATCCACACAAAAAGTCATTCTCATGCCTCATATCTTATTTTATATTCCACTTTAACAACTGGGCATAAAATATTTTATTTAAAGATGTTATTTAAACAACGGACATCTTTAATGTTGTTTTCATTTATGAACATTAAGACCATGAAGTTTCTTCCTTTTTCTGTAATTAACAAATGGAAAAATGCCAAGGCAAAATACAGTGTAGAGAGACTAAACCATGGACCAATAATAAGTGTGAGGTGCAGCAGCTTCTAGACAAATTTAAGGTGTCTGACTCATTAAATCTCTCCAGAACAATTTTTTTTCCCCCCACAACATCCATATGAATGGCTCTGTTTACTCCTCAACAGGTGAATTATGCAGAAATTTCAAGACAAAAACAGCAATATTGTCTTTTCCCATCAGGGCGAACAGTCATATTGTGCATCCACTGACTAAAGGCTCGTCAGCAGCTGCACATTTACAAAGTTTAAGTGTTTGTGCGGAAGCAAAGCCATACAGCTATTACACCTGTGTGTGTGTGTGTGTGTGTGTGTGTGTGTGTGCGTGTGTGTTTTGGCATGCTTAAACGTGCACAGTCAGAGAACAGAAGATTTCTGCGAGGGATCAGGATTCCCAGTGGAGGAGTGAGGTTCAGAAACATAACATTATCAGTCTGCAGAAACACATGAAGCTGATCTAATAAAGTCTTAAGACACGGAGTAAACCGGCATAATGTCACTCATTCTGCAGCTGCTGCCCCAAACCCCACCGACAGACAGGTGAGGCCGGGCAATTACTTACTATAAAGGGCACGGGATGTGTGTTTTAGGGGAGTACGGTCATGGAGGACTATTATTAATACTCACTTGTCCAAACATGCCACGCTTAAGCATTTCCTCTCTGACGGGGGCAGAGGTGGGGCAGGTGATGGTTCACTCTCCTGCAGAATGGAGTTAATAAGGGTGGTGGGGGAAAGGGGCGTGTCTGCAGGTAAAGTGGACTCTGCCCCAACCTCCACCTCCACAGGACACACTTCTTCTACCTCTGAACCGTGGGCGGGGCTTAGCGGCTCCTCCTTTACATGCACCAATGGGCTTGTCCTGTTAGGAGGAGAGCATGAGATCTCGCACACACTCAACAAAGTCCAGATCAGTTGTTCTGATATTCTCACGCAGCTAAGCAGTCTCTTCTCATAAAGCAGAAAGAAAACACACTAAGCATTAATCTCTACACACACCACAGCAATGCAGGGGACAATTTGTAATAAAAATAAATCTAATATAAATTTAAAATGGTGTGAAACTGAACTCCTCATCAAAACACTGCAGTCTGTGATCATGGACTCCTGTGTGAGAGGAGCGCATCACACAGCTACAGAGAAAAATGTCCAAACTGCAGATTAGACAGTTCATATCTACTGTGAAAAGTAAAAGCTGGTAAGCTACGATAATTAATTAGTGCATTCTAGTTGTTATATTGTGAGGATTTAATATGAACTTTCTTTAATTTAGATCATCAAGAAGGAAATTTGCATCTGCAGCCCTCACACTACACTTTAAACTCGTTAAGCGAGTCACATGATGACGTGAGGAGGTTCAATGTGTCATATACCGTCATGTCAGGCCCTGACTGTAAGGTCACCTGACGTGACTCACACATGTTCAGGTGAACTGCAGGATGCTTATCTGAACTACACATGGCTTTGAGAAGAGCTTCCACTCACCCAGTGTGAACCTGACGCTCAGTCCACTCAGTCAGAGCAATTTATTTAGAAGCATTTAAACATTATAAATCATGTTGACAAACTAAATTTTATAAACTCACTACAAAACAAATGTCACACAATCCTGCAGAACAGATCGTGTTCGAGTGGTCGTTATAAACAGTGTACATACACACTGCATTAAAGCTGCATGTTATTTAGGTTGAGTAAGTTTTCTTTAACAGGGACTTGCCTATCCTCGATCCACTCATCTGCACTCGCAGGGCCAGACTGAGCCAGATCTGTGATGTCGGAGATGATCGGGCCGGTTTTGACAGGTGAAGTAGCGGAGAAGATGCCTGTTCCTGTGAAAGTCGTTCCAGAGGACTGAAAGAAAAGAGAAAAGTTATGCACAACCTACAGCTTTAAACAAAGTATTACTTACACTAGGTGATTACAAAGTTTATGGTTAACATCTGTTTGAAAAAAAGTAATGGCATAAATAATTGTAACCTTCTAGGACAAAATTAGTTGCATTATTTAAAGTGCAAACAGATGTTTACTGTCTTTCTACAAATAAACTGGAAAGACAGATTTACACTTAATGGCATTGTGATTTTATTAGAGAGAGGAAAAGAACCAAACAGAAGGACGTTATTTCCTCTCGGATTGGAACAGACCACGTAGCTCTTTGTACACATTAGTTTGCAGACACCCATGCTGTTTACACCCAGGTGCTGAATACACACCCCAGTCCTATTCGTTTCCATTTCCTTTGACTATTACACAGTAAACAGGTTTTGATTGGGTTTCTATTCAGTTTCAGTTCATTACTACAGCCTCTGTACGAACGTCAGTAAAAACGTGTGAGCTTGCTGGATCTCTCCTGTCAGATTTATTCCCGTTTCCGCTGTTCCAATACTCTCCAGTCTTCTTGTTGGGATGTCGAGAAGGCTCCAGCTCCAGTTCCTTCCAAAGGTGATGGCTCAGTGGGGTTGAGATCAGAATACTACACAACTTTATGGTTCGGACTTTGCAGCAACACTTTGGGGAAGAACCATGTGTAGGTTTTATGGTCCCATATAATTTTAGCCATAAACTCGAATTACTTTAGTATAATTACTGACACAGAGCTCAACTTGAAACAATACAACCCTCGCGTGTAACCAGGGTTCCTGCAATTCGTTAGATGTTTCAGTCCCTTTTTTCACAACTTGCGATCTAAGTTTTGCTGCGCCACTTTCACACCTTTTACACTCCTCATGCCTCTCCTGCAGTACTCCAGTGTCTCCCAAGGGGGCGTAACGTAAACAGTATTGTACAGGGGCGGCACGGTGGTGTAGTGGTTAGCACTGTCGCCTTGCACCTCCAAGGTCTGTGTTTGATTCCCGACTCTGTGTGCATGGAGTTTGCATGTTCTTGGTGGGTTTCCTCCGGGTGCTCCGGTTTCCTCCCAGAATTACAAAGACCCGCAATTGGTGTTCCCATTGCCTGTGTGCGCGCCCTCCGTGTGTGTGCCTCTGTGTGTGCGCGCCCTCCGTGTGCGCGCCCTCCGTGTGCGCGCCCTCTGATGGATCGGCACCCTGCCCAGTGTGTAACCTACCTAGCGCTCTAAGTCTCCTGGGATAGGCTCCGCCCCCCACAACCCAGAATACAGGATAAAGTGGTATAGACGATGAGTGAGAGAGTGAGTGAGTGTTGTACAGATGTTGTGTTGTACAGATGTGAGACACTCACAGAGAGATTGGGTGACGGCTCCAGTGAGTACTGCCTGGTGTATTTCGGCATGGAGTGTGCCGTACTGCTGTCATTCAACATCAGAGGCCTAGAGAGACCGAGGACGCAGCAGAACAAACATCCAGTAAGAAAATCTATATATTATCATTATTTTTTTTTTTTTAAAACAAAAAATAAATTAAGGACACAAAGTTGAAGGACAGGGTTATAATGTTTGTCCTTCATTAAAGGTTGTAGATGTTGAAAGCATGATCTGTAAAACATCTGAAGGACTTGCATCTTTCTTTTCATCCCGAGGACTCTGTTGGACCGCGCCAATGTGACAAGGAACTGGATGAGCTGTGGACAGAGACAGCAATGTTAGTAGGGACATACACTTGTACATAAATCAACACTTGCTCCATTATCATGCAGACTTTTCAAAGACAATGTCTGTTATCATCTCGAAAAAATAAAAGAAAGGTTTTGTCTGTACATTGGTCAGAAATCACTTATTCAATGATATCATCTTTTCATATATTGGAGGACCGGAAAATATCATTCTCAGAAATTTTTCTATCTGTATTAAACCTGCGCCATGAATGAAATAAAAATGTTGAGTAGGAGTTGTGAGAGAAGCAGTTATGTGCCAGATTATGTAACAGCATATAGTGTTGTTGTTTTTTTTTTAACACTAAATTAGTGCTTTTTTTTTTTTTTTCCTCGAGCGGGGCGGGGCTATACGCATCATTCATCAGTGACATTGAGTGCAACATGCACCGGTCGATCAGACAGTGACCAGAACTTAATGGGACATGACTGACTGTGTGCTAGTGCACAAGCTTCTGATTGTACCCTCCATACTCCTTACTTTATCACACACTGTCATGTTTCCCATTCATTTGCAGTTCGAATATAGTTGAGTATAGATTACTGATCATTAAAAATGACCAAAGATCATACGATAGTGTGTGTAACTAACTAAGGGCCATGTGTGTGACTCTAACCCCCTCTGAATAGTGCTTTTGTCATGGTGATGGTAAACCCCGTGGAGTCTGAATACTACTAACGTCAATGCAAAATGAAAGCTTGCAGAAAAGAGTGAAAGCTGTCATGGAGTTTGTAGGGACTGGAGGTGTAAAAAAAAAAAAAAAAAGCTTAAAATGCATCATTTACATCGGAATCTGAAGAACTGTGCACAGAGGAGATGAGATTAGACAGGTGTAGTCTAGTGAGAGGAGACTGACGAGGTCACCTTATTTACTACTTTCTGCTGCTGGGTGTGTTTCTGTCTCAGCGTGGCCACCTCCCTCCACAGAGCCTCATTCTCACTGAAAGAAAAAAAAGACAAAAAATTATTTTTTCCTGCACAAATTTTTCAGACAGCACTTTAGATGTGGGCAGGCAGCCAAAGGTCAACAAGGCAGATGAAAGATAAAATAATCTGAAGTAGATTCCTCTATGCAGCTGGGATTAAAACTACACCAAACTCTTTACCAGCTGACCCTGACCTTGACCCTGACCTTGACCCTGCGCCCTCCCGCTCACAGAACTGACAAAATCTGAACTTGCCTCAAATACATTTTTTACAGTTTTATAGAATGCTGGAGCAGGCTTTTTAAAATGGAGAGGAAAAGAAAAGTTCACCTGCTTTAATACTAAGGTTGGGGTATCAGGAACTGACCAAGTTAGAACTGGTCCAAACTTTCACAGGATGCTGGACTTGATGAGACACATGCACGTCCATCCTACACTTCAGTTTCTAACTGTTACATTTTCAGTCGGGCTCCTGAGTGCAGTGAGCATTTTACAGTCCATAAAGGTTTTATTTACCTGCCAGGAACAGATACACAGACTTTACGTCACGTCACATTGAAGAATGTGAGGAGAAATGCTTTAGTTTTCGTGGTGGAACATCACACTGCCCACAGCAAACGATTGTACATGTGGAATAGCGTCACTAAACGATAAGGATGCAGCATGATGTAACGCCTGCAGGATGGACATTTAGTGGAAGAGAATAAGCAAGGCATTAAGTTCAACGTGAAGAGAATCTATAGGAATGCACTGTGGTCGTTGTGTTGCGCGCACTTAGCCATGATAACGCCACAGATACAGTTACAAGAGTAAACAACAACATTATAGACATGCCGCAGCTCTCGCGTCAGAACTCGCAGAACTCTCACTACGTCATGCATGAGAGGGTCATTAAGCAGTATTCAGCCTCTGTGGAACAACGGCTGAGAAAGCCTGTGGAGAGAGACGGGTACGAGAGCTTCAGAGCACAGGCGTGTATCGTGGTCCATGGTGGTGAAATGGGATGAAATTAATGATGAATAATTCAGTTACCTAACTAAGAGGAACTGCAATTCTCAGACATAAACATTATAAACGGCTAAACTCAAACTATTTCTTTTCTTCAAACTGGCACTAAGGTCTAGATGACCTAACTGAGATCACATGATCCACTCAGGAAAAGACTTGAGATACACTGGAGCTGTAGAAGAAACACGCTGCCTGAAATGACCTCAGAAGAACGAGCGCTCTGGTGGAGGAACAGGACAGACACAGATCCTTCTCTGTCAGACCTCTGTGAGCGAGGCCTCCTCTACTGCTGGAGATCAGCTCAGAGAGAGACCGCGCATCCTTCCAGAGAAGGCCGACATGCTGAGCCCCTACAGAGGAACTCCTGTGAAGAATGTTATTTATTTAAATAGTTTTGGTCGATCATTGCTGATAACGGCAACTAGGCTAATTCTCTCTGTTTCTGTATTTTTCTATCCATCCCGAGGCATCTGGAGATTGTGCCAGCTTCAGTAGACAAAGGCCGACCCTGCAAGGTTCCTGAGGCATCCAGAGAAGGACCAGCTCCACCTGGATTCTGCTTCATGCTGCTAATAGGTTTCTTCCTATTGCCATCTCAGGGAGTTTTTCTTTGCCACTGTCGCCGTCACCTCTGACTTGTTCATCAGTGACAATCTCATTATTATCTAGACACATTTTTCTCACACATAACACACTTCCATAAATTTTCTTTTTTATGAAGCTGCTTTGAGACATTGAACATTGATAAAAGCGCAATTCACTAAAAAATTTTTTTGAAATTGAATAATAAGGAGTAATGTTTAATTATTTGTGAAAATTAAGAGAGTAAATTAACCAAGAATGAGTGTAAAATGATTTTCTCTTTAAATATTTTTTCTTTTTTGAAAATACTGGAATTGACACAGAGCCTCGATAAGATCCGGATTCAATAAGCAGAAATAAAATCCATAAAATTTAAACATGCATCCTCAATGTTCACAGAAACCATGACCATACCTTAGACACAAGGGTGTGATTGGAGAAGAGACATGAATGAGCTCAGACAGCATCATGTCTGTGGATTATCGTCTCATCGGGACAGTGTCCACACAGCTCTGCCACCGCTGTCTCTGTGTGTGTGTGTGTGTGTGTGTGTGTGTTATGGCATGCAGTCCATCCTGTCGCCGGGCGGTAACACTGTCCTTGTGAGAGCGCGTGCCTGTTTTAATCAGGTGTTAAGCATCACTGCACTGCAGCGAGATGAACATCACTAACAGGAGCGTAAACAGGCCTATCGTATACTGAGGGGTGAATCGGCGCTGCGCTAACAGCATGTGGTAAGGGACATGTACTGGTTAAACTACTACTGAAGAACGATCTTATATGATATGAACTGAAAACTGACAAATCAAACACACAGTAACGGTGCAGGGAGGCGAGTCAGGGTCACTGGTGTTTCAGAAAAGGAGTCATTTTCAGTTCTGTGCTGATCTCTTGGGATTTTTTCACACACAACCATCAACAGGGAAACAGGAAACATCCAGTGGTGTTGGTGTGAGGAGAGAAGGCTCGTGATGAGAGGAGTCAGAGGAGCTGATAGGAAGTCTACAGTGACTCATAACCACTCTTTACAGCTGCGATAAGCAGAAACGCATCTCACAACACACACATTCGACGCTGAGCGTTTCTCACCTGAGCAAACCATACCAGGCACTACAGAGGGCAAATGAGTGTGTGTAGTGTAACACCCTGCTGTGAGCATGAAGATCACGACTGCTCGTACAACACACGTTTCTGTTGCTGTAGACTCAACACATTTTAAATTGGTCTATTTCATTCAATCATTAGTATCTTTATTGCTTTCTTCATGTCTTTCTCAACACCAGTCCAGTTCTATGGATGTATTCATGGTGTGAATCGGTTTTAGTTATTCAAAATGAAAACTAGATAAGATGTTTAAGAAAATGTTCAATTATTACTATCAAGTTGTTGTTTTAGAAAGTTAACTTGTACTAGTGGAATAAACAGAGTTCAGACTTGAGTAGTAAAGCATGATTTCTGCCACATTACAGTGTTAGGATCAAACATCACTGTACTCAAGTCTCTACCGGAGTCAAAATTCTGCCATCGTGACAATTGTGGCTATAAAACAGAACACTGATTAAACACTGACTCAGTATTAAACCAAGAGCCAAAGCAGTGTGTGTGAGCCTGAGCCCACAGTGACCCCTGTGTGTATTTCAGTCCATGATGGCAGCCAGTGATCTCTGAGCTTCTAATCGGGAGCTTAAAATAACCAGGTTTAGATGATAACGCAGATGTCTCACTGTACTGTGGAGAGGGGGGGGGGGGAGGGGGTGTAGCATGATAAGGTCAGC
>JAQMYJ010000023.1:16387798-16404840 GCA_030014305.1 Clarias laeviceps
AGGCAGGAGGTCTAGAGGAAGAGCAAAGAGCAGATTTATGGATGCAGTGAGAGAGGACATGAAGTTAGTTGGTGTGAAAGAAGAGGATGCGGAAGATTGGGTTAGATGGGGGCAGATGATTCGCAGTGGCGACACTTGAAAGGGAACAGCCAAAAGACAGAGAAGAAGAAGCTGTTAGTCTTTCGACTGCTCCTGTCGAAGGGTCGCCACAGTGTATCCGATCAATGACCTGTGTGTGAACTCAACTTAGCACAGGTTTTACACCGGATGCTCTTCCTTTTTTTATGCAGGCTTGGGACTGACTGGCTGGGGTTAGGAAATAAAATAATTTTTTTTAACTCTGATCTGTCTGCTCGACATTGCTGCAGGTTATCACACTGATGTTTTCCTGTTTAAACCAAGGACCAGCTTCACCTACAGATACGTCAGCCATCCACGTTCCTGGTGTTGATGCCTGGAGTGCCATATCCCACAGTAATGCTGCGTCCTCGTCCTGTCCTACCGAGATGCGACACGAACAGAACAGAGCCGAAAGCCAGCGTCTCGCCGCTAAAAGAGCTTTTTATTATTCCAAACGGTAGCAGCCAAACACATTATTGACATTGTGAGGGCACGTTAAAATTATTTTCCTAGCGTCTTATTTAAAGAACCCTTTGCCCTGCCCCTCACACACACACACACACACGTATCTCTCTAATCATAACCGCAGTCAGGGGATGAGGTTTTCACTCTGGAATCTGGATGACAGTAATTCCAGGACAATTATGGTTTCGAATGGGTCTGGGTCTAGCTTTACCGAGTATTAGACACAGTCACGCTTTTAGTGTTAATGTATAAGCAAACCGACACAAATCTCTTCATAACCACACTCCCCTGATAATCCCACTAAGCGCAGCTTTTCTTATACACTGGACTTGTAGCAGAAGACAGTCACCAATTTAAGTTATGAATAATGTCTGAATAAGCAGCAGCTCTGTAACGGCTTTCCTGCCAGCGGCGATAAAAGCTATGATGATATAAAAACATGCTTCTAGTTTCAGTGCTTCAGAGAGGATCTTAGATCATGGCTGGTACTCAGACGTGCCCTGTTGCTCAGAAAGTAAGGCTCGGACTCGACAGACACGCGGAGACGGCTGTCCCAGACGCTCAGGGACGCTGCGGCCAACACGCGCAGAGCACCGGAGGCAGGAGCGGCCAGTCTGCTCACTTACAGACCCTCCATCTCATCCCGTCTGTGACGGTGTTGTCCTTCCTGACAATGGAGCCCTTCTTCAGCTTTGAAGACTTTGGCAGATGTCGCTCCCAAAAAAAAACACACTCCTGCATAACTCTGTTTTTTTTTTTGTACTTTGTTATGAAAAGCCAAACGGACCTGAAGCCCCTGTATGCCTCAGTGAAACTGAGCACCGTTTAGTGAAACGCACTCGGGTTTGATACTCTTTGACCCCAATTTGGAGCACCTGCAAAAATCTCAAACTTTGGGAGTTTACAGTCTCTTAATTGGATGGAAAACGGTCCTGTGAACTTTTGGCAACCGGCTTAATTCAGATCTGTTACAAATTACTGCTAAATAGGGGAACCATTTTTATTTTTTTTTTATTTTCCTTCACATGTGCTTACAACCCAGCAATGACATCATGCTGCTCCAGCAGTGCAGACGCTCATGGTGGAAGTGAAACCGCACCAAAATTGAGTTGCCTGAGCTAATTTAGAGAAAAGTAAAAGCCTGCTCTCTGGTTACTTTAAGCACCACATTTGATATGGAAGGGCTGGCTTTGAAGGAGAGGCCCGAGAACAGACTCCTGCCCTCCGTGAGCAGTAACGAGGACTGGCGGCACCCAGCAGCAGTCTTTTATTATCCGGACACACACGGACTTCTTCCAACGTGTGTGTGTGTGTGTTTTAACAAAAGTTCCAGGACACCCTCACACCTACACTAGCACATGTCGTGCTGGTTTCCTGTGAGTGCAGGGACTGGGTTCGGGTTTGTTTTTCTATGATTCTAAGGCAGGACTCTTGGGTTTCTTACAGCTGATCTGGTAGGATCATTTCACTCGTCACATCCAGCTCTGTTCTGGTCATGGAGAGATTTTTATTTAAGAAAGACTCGAAATAGCAGCTTCTCAGAGCCACTAAAGCTCCAGAGCTGAAGACCGAATCGATTACAGTTTGTTCACCAGGATTTTCCTTTTCTCTAATTCTTCTTAACAAAACGTAACAGGCTTTTCTACAGTCCACTGGCCTACGTCACACGCGGTGTTTCTCCTGTGTGATCAGTGAGGCATCATCCACTGAAACAACAAGCAGATAGAACATCTGTGTAAAAGTGGGTGTGTGTGTGTGAATGTTTTGTAGGTTAATAAGATTAGTCACTTTATTTGGCTCTTGTGAGGGTTTGTGGAGGACGTGCTGGACGGCGCTGATTAGGTCTGGACATGTCCCGTGTTTCAGTTTTTTTTGTTTTTGTTTTTCATAAGGAGGGTAAGAAATTGAGAAATTTAAATTCTTTTTAAAAGATTTAACTATAACGAAATCTACACCTGAGTGGTGTATAAAAAGCTTGGACACCTGAATTTATAATAGAACTTTTTGTCTAATGATTTTACATTAGAGACCTTTTCACCAAAAATTCAATGCTAAAGAAAAATTAGGTACATGATGTGGCATTAGTCCAGGTGATGGAGCTCTGTTCAGAATGAACGGGATCGGCAAAAAAAAAAAAAAAAACATCCTTAGTAGATGGCTTTTTTTCATTCACACACCTTTAATGTTGCTTTACAGTGTTTCATACCAATTCTTTTGGACACTTTTGTACATGTTTATGTAAACACTTGTATACATTACGTCCCACCTCAGACTTTAACTTTGCCGTGTCCGTCACTCCTCAACTGTTAGAGATTTGGTTTTTTACCCCATCTCTCTGCTCCCCTTCTGTCTGTTGTAGCTGAAATGAAACCCCCTGATTTATTCCCCTAAAGCCTTCCTGCCCTGGCTTGGAGATAATCCCCACCCCAGCTGTGAGGTCCCTCCCCTGGCTGTAAATCTGAGCCCCTAAATCCTTACCTGGATGTTGTTCAGAAAGTGCACTTCTAGCAGGAAGCTGGAGGAGGAAGACGAGGGGCAGTGTGATCCCAGAGGCTCTCGTGTGTGTGTGTGTGTGTGTGTGTGTGTCTGTCTCTGTGTGTCTGTCTCTCTGTGTGTGTGTGTGTGTGTAAAATCCCAGCTGGCGAGAACACCTTAACGTCCACACGGAGCATTAACAAAGCTTTCCATGCCTTCATGCCCTCTTATGCAGAAGTGTTGATATTGTTCAGGAAGCTTCTTCGTTCTAAGTGTGTCTTCAGCTGACTCTTCGTGCAGGGAGACGATTCTTAATGAATCATGCAGAGGGTCTGGAAGAACAGGAAGTAAGGTTTCTATGACATCCTTGCTCTGTTTATGCTTATGTGCTTTGCAACTCATCTTTGGGCTTTTGCTGTATTTTACTATGGGTCGTAACTCATAATTCCTGA
The DNA here is from genome assembly GCA_030014305.1 of Clarias laeviceps. Taxonomy (NCBI): domain Eukaryota; kingdom Metazoa; phylum Chordata; class Actinopteri; order Siluriformes; family Clariidae; genus Clarias; species Clarias laeviceps. The sequence continues at coordinate 16,391,311 of JAQMYJ010000023.1, forward strand.
TTTCCAAATAGGTAAAAACACACAACACACCCTCTGAACTCAGGAAGTTCAAACAACTTCATGTTCCTCTGAGTTCAGGAAGTGATGTCCAATCAACATGACTGGTTCCATCACATTTACATTTAAAGTTTTTTGTTTTGTGTTTTCCATACAGTTCTGTGTAAAAACTTAAAAGATTGTTGTGTGTGAAAATCCCAGGAGCTTTGGACCAAGTTCTTAAAGAGCAGTTGAAGCTCATCTGGTGCTCATTAGCTGGAGCGGGGCAAACTACAGTTTCATTTCTCCTATAATTAAAGGACTGCTGAGGAAAAGGCCCATTTCACTCCATCACGACCGAATGTGGGAGGTGATCAGTGATGTCGTGAGATTTTAAGGCCATATAACCAACTGTCAAATTTGTGTCCCAATGGGAAAAGAAGGTCTAATATCACATCATGATGTTCTAAGTGCTGCAATCAGATCAAATGGCTCTCAATTACATTATACTGTGTCCATGAAGATTACTGTTAATCCTCAAATTAAATGGATTTAACTGTGTAATGTTAGAACACTCTTCTTATTTATAACCCCTCGTGTGTCCGTTACTTGAATGACACAATTATGATCCATTTGCTGTTTCTTAAATCCTTTACTGCAATTTATTTAACAAAAATGAAACAAAAAGGAAAAAAAAAAAACGTGGGCAATAATAAAAAGTACCCACACATGATCCAATAGCTTGTAGCTCCATCTTTCCGTCTCTCACATCATTGTGGAGGAATTTTGGTCCATTCTTCTTTACAACATTGCTTCAGTTCAGTTCATTGTCCTGTTGCATGTCAGACAGAGGCCTCACATTTGCCTCTACAACACAACAGAGGAGTTCATTATGACTGTAAGGTGCCCAGGTCCTGTGGCTGCAGAAACACCCCAAATCATCACCCCTACTCCGCCGTGCCTGAAAGGGGGTATGAGGTACAGTTTCATGAACCTCAGTCATGCTTCCATGTTCTTTTAAGACAGAAGAGACTTTCCCTTCCAAGCAAACCGTACTTGTTCAGTCGTCTTCTAATTGTGCTGTCATGGACTTTAACATTTAACATGCTTATTGAGTAGGGTCTACTATACTTATGTAGGGTCTGAGATGTAGCTCTTGGGTTTTTTTTGTATTTTTCTAAGCATTGCACGGTTTAACCCCGAGGTTAAAGTGCACCTGTCTTGAAATCTTTCCACTTGTAAATAATCTTTCTCATTGCAAAACGTTCGTCTCCAAATTGCAGTTCCTGCTGTGAACAAATCGTTTCGAAATTTTTATAACATATTCCAGATTGATGTGCAGCAACAGATTCTTCTCTAAGATCATCGCTTTCCCCTCTTGTTTAACTCGCACCTGAAAGTTTCAGACCAGCAAACTGCAAAGACCTTTATAGAGTCCTGCACACCTGCTGCTGATCAGTTAATCAAGGGCTGATGATTAGCAGCACCTGGCTGCAACTTACCTTCTTAAATCCTGTGGAAGCGGTAAGGGGGTACTTACAGTAGTATTGCCCACATGGGGTAACTTATCTTTTGTAATGTATCAAACTAATATATTTTAATTTGGATTATAAAATGATTAATCGTCTTTTATTAATGATAAATAATTGCCTAAAACGGTATCTAATCAAACCAACTGATGGCCATTAGCCAATAAACTTAGTGGTGCAAATGTATAATGAGATGTTTATATTAATTCTTTAAATAATTTGAAGGACCCAGGGATCGATGTTGAGACTCATTGGGTTGGTCTGAAAGGGAATGAAAAAAAACCTGAGAACAATAAATGTACAGTATTTAAATAAATACGAGACAGAGCAACAAGAGAAAGAGAGCGCTCAACAATTATAGAAATTTACTGCAGTCGTAAAGCTTTATGGAAATCCAACACCTGATGTATGGCTAAACGAAATACAGTTCATATCGAAGGCAATCAATCTGGCCATCTTAAGAGAGTCGTGAGGCCTGTGCTGAAACCCGCTCTGTGCTGGAGGTCTCGAGAGGGCTTTTAAGCCGAGTAGCGCACCCGAGGTGGTCTGGTTGAAGGCAGCGTGCTAAATGGGAGGCAGATGCTCGCCTGTGACCACCCGGCCACTGGTTCCCTGCAAGCGTTCTCGGATAAGACTCACGCTAAAGCTGTCACTGTCCCACACTTCCCTGATAAGTCACTGTCCACGTCACACCAGTTCCTGCTGTGAACATGATGGTGGGATATGGACCTTTTGTTCCCATGAGAAGTTCTTCAGTCAGAGATCAGGTTTTATCACTTCTGTGGAACGTTCTGGACACGTTATATGAAATAAAATCCTTGAATAATAAAATACAATGACTAGAAATAACAGAAGGTCCAGGCCAAGTGTGAGGTTCTTCTCAGTTTCTGGGCAGAAGGTTAAGTGGTGTCCATCCATTCAGACTGGAGCTCAGGTGGCTGACACGGATGGGGGGAGACTGGAAGGGAAACTGTCTGAAGCACCACCATGCTCGTCTGAGTCTAAAGCCGTGCCATAGATCTGCTCGCTGCCTCAAACACACACACACACACACACACACACACACACTGCACCCGTCATCCCAATCTGATGGTTCGGATAGCATTTAAAAGTGGAAAAGAAAATCTGTACGATCTCCACTGCCGCATGGAATGTTATAAACGGAGATTGCTTGGTCCTGCTACAGCACCACTGGGCTCAATAATGTCAATTACTATTGTTTGTCCTCACATTCACCCTTCCAGAGCAACTCACCCTCAGTCAGTCAACACAACAGCTGACCTGTTAAACCTGCATTGAAGTTCAGAAGGAACACCAGCGGCATTACTATTGGCATTTAAAAAGTACAAAGATACAGCCTTCTCGTCAGCTTAACTGAGAGCTGCGACATGCCGATGCACACATGGTTTCGTTCCATGCTTTTTATTGGAAGCTGTACGTATACAGCTTATTTACCTGCACATCTGGTAAAAACACTTTTGGCCAGTCTTTAAAAAATTATGGCAGAAGAAATTTCCATTTCTGCAAAATCTTTAAAGACGAACAGCCATTCAACATTTAACTGGCAAACGAAGATGTTTATAATGACATCATTAATTCATGTTATGTCTGTGTATTTTAATCATTAAACTCATTTTTCAATTCATCAGTCAGAAGAATAGTGCCAGGGTTTTAAATAAAAGATCTATGGCATGGCTTTGTACTTCAATAAACATAATAAATGTCATATTGTAGTTAACATATGTTAGACGTTTACATCTGATGTAGAGAAAAGGAAAAATGAAACAATTAGATGGTACGGTTTAAGGTTGAGGTTGCAGGAATACCCAAATCAGCGTGCTTGCTCGAGTGCCAGGGGAAGCCATGCAGTGAAGGCGTTTGGCAGACGCCCACGGAGCGAGAAACAGGAGCTCGATCTTAAAGTCCAAACATTGCTGTTACTATGATTTATGAACAGCAAAGTTTATGATATGGGACGTGTCAAATGTGAACGGGAATTGAGAAATATATCACCTATTGTTGTGCATGAAATGCTTTTAGTTCACATAATATGCTGAATTTAGATGTCCAGCTTTCTGAGAACAAAATTCACTCCCACATGGCTTGGCTGGAAAATCTGTGTTGGTGAATAGATAGATCTCTTGAACTTAATAGGAGCGAGAAGTGAAGAGTGTTTCCAAGCAGCTGTTCTGTTACTGTCACACAACTGCTGGTGTTACTGCTGGTTTGTGTTCCTATAGGATTTATAAAGCATCAGTCATGTATAACTTGTGAATTAAGCTCCTCAGAGGAGTGGAGCAGTGAAGAAGAAGAAGCCTTTATTTTCACATAATGCATTACATTATTTTTTCTTTACATATATACATTTTTTTGGCATGAGGAGAGGGCAGAGGTGATTCATCACTCCTGGGGCAGAGAGGGTTAAGGGTCTTGGGTCAGGGGTCCAACAGTGGCAGCCTGGTGGTGCTGGGGTTCACAGTGGGATACGCCAGCTCACAGTAAGGGTGAAAAACTGCATCATACATAGACAGATGGCACATGACAGGGTCCACTGCTGGTGTTGTCATGCTGTGAGCTCATGGTTCAGATCCACTTTTTCACCTCGAGGGAAGAGTCCGGGCAAACCGGTACCGACTGATCAGCTTTATCCTGTGATGAAACATTTCCATCCTGATGTAACGGTCTCTTCGAGGTCTCTGACTCCGCCCAACCCACAGGGCACGTGGCTCATGGATTGCCAGGTCAGGCAGCTTCTTCACCTTAATTATTAACAAAGCACAAGTTGACTGAGTATCTTCTGGAAGAACGGTGTTTATCCCTCCAGTACAATTCCAGAGACCAAGTGTGTGCCAAGACACAGTCAAGCTGTTCTGGCAGTTCATGGTGGTCCAAGGCCTTACTAAGAGACTTTAGTTAGTGTTGGTTTTTCCTTTAATTTGTCACTTGTCTGTGTGCAAAAAAGACTTGTGGAAAAAGTCACACTTCCCTTTATAGTGATTAATAGATGGGTTTGGTAGACGCTGCATTAGCATGGAGGAGTTTTGCTAGGACTGGCGGGTCAGGTGACTGCTGCGAGCGCTTCATGTGTGTTCAGTGAAGAGCTCTATTGTTTGCTAAAGATCTGTATATACAAGTGAAAGCTTCATCCTAGGTGGACTGACGCAGGACTGACAAAGTCCTTGCCGGGTATCGTTTGGATTTTATTCGTTCTTGTGAGTAGGACATGTCCACAGACTGTCCCAGAGTATTCTAGCGTGGTAACCTCTTCAGTGGTTAAAGTGAACAGGCAGAGGAATATCAAAGACCCCAGACGCCTTTTTCCTCACTCATGGATCTCCCAATATATGATGGTACACCAGCCGGACGTTTATTTAAGTAGTAGCTGATTTCACACAGTTTGTTTTTCTTCCTCATTTAGGCGGCCCTGCTGTACGGAGCGTAGGAGTCTGTTTCCAGTGGCCTGGCTCCATCTGGTTTCTGTGTGCTTCCTGGTTAATACTCTTACCACCTGTTCGCCATCGCGCCTCCCCACAGCCGACCCACACAGGACACACCAGAGTGCTCGATCAAACTACAAGGTGCAGCTTTAAACTCAACAATCGTTCAACATCGGAGCATCAGAGGAAGTAATATTACCTGGGACACACGTGGATTTACTGATAAATAAGGCTGAAGTAGCGATAAAAAAAAAAAAAAATATATATATATATATATATATATATATATATATTATTATTTTTTAAAAGAGACTCTTATCTCTTTAAAGGTAACTTACGACTCCATCAGTCAGACAGTGGAGAGAGAGAGAGAGACAGAGAGAGAGAGTCTTGAGATCGTGGTTTTATTCAGATCCACAAATTATGAAAAATATAGTTAACTAAGGAGACAATATTGAAATGAATGACTTAATTTAATATAATCAACACAATCCTCAATTTACTGCTGAAATAACCTCAGTTTTGTTGGGGGGGGGGGGGGAGGGGCTCAGGGGCAGAACCAGAACCAAAAGAAGAGCTGAGGTCCGGTATTATAGATTAATTTATTTAATCTTTAATAACTGCTTTGTCCTGGGAACACTGGGCATGAGTGAATGCACACACACACACACACACACACACACACACACACATTCATAGCATGGGACAATTTCAGACAGAGAATCAATGGAATAAAATAGGAATAACTTGTACCTGAATTTATAATGAGTGGGAAAAAATGTGAATCTTATATTATTATATTTAAAGTGTTCTAAGCTTTAAAGATTCTTCAAAGATACACAAAATACCTAATATAGACCCTTTAGTGTTCTGAGCTAGGTTTTGGTGGAGCACATTTTGAGACACAATATCTCACTGAAAAATATGTTGGTCTTAATCTGTTTGATTCATCTCTACCACTCGGGTTGAGGTATGTAATGCTACAAAAAAAATTGCGATTGCTTTGTAGTGAACTACAGGAGGGGGAAAATGATTGAATGTATGTACATTGCACGTAAAGTTAGCGTTTTAACATCTCAACTGTTTGGAAGGGGCCTATAAAATAAAGTATTGTTGCCCAAATGAAATAAAAATGTAAAAAAAAAAAAAAAAAAGACTAAACTAAGGCTTATTTTCTTAGTGAGGATTTTAAAGAGTTAGAGTTAAAAACAAACTATTTTATATATTTAACCTTGCTGTGACCTTGATCCTGTTTGGATTCATTACAAAATGTAACCATTTCCATATTTAGAGGATAAGATGGTAATTCCATGTAAATCTTACGCATGTTCAAACTCATTCTTGAGATATCAATCATTAATTCCATACCAGTCCAGGACAGTAGGACCAGAGACCTCGGATGAAACTCATGCAGACGTGAGGAGAACGTGAGGAGAACGTGAGGAGAACGTATGCACAGATAGAAACCCAAGCTGTGTGCTGAGCCAGAGAGCTGTGAGGCCTCAGCACTAACCTCTGTGCCACTGTGCAGATTGATATAAATGAAAGGAAATGTAAATTATAACGTGCCATAATGATAATTATGTAATAAATTACATAATTCACACTGATTTAAAGTCTTTCATATCAAAATGATAAAATGTCTTCATCCAGTCCAGACAGCTCTCTCCTGCTGTGCGCTTAGTGTGACTCTCCTTTCTTTCCATTTCTTTTTTTTTCCAGAAAATTAAATCTAAATGTATATCTTTTTATGCCAATCAAACAAAAACCTCTTCTTCCCTGTCTTTAGTCTGTTCCCTTTCCGGCATCGTCACAGCGAATCATCTGCCTCCATCTAACCCTGTCCTCTGCATCCTCTTCTCTCACCCCAACTAACTTCATGTCCTCTCTCACTGCATCCATAAATCTCCTCTTTGGTCTCTAGACCTTCTGTCTGTCAGTTCCAACCTCAGCATCCTTCTACTGATATATTCACCATCTCTCAACCCTGTAGTCCTAAAGTCAGTGAAATGAAACACTGTACATTATTATATCCAATATACAGGTTATTAATAAACCCTATATAAAGTGCAGGACTGTTCCGTGTGTGTGTGTGTGTGTGTGTGTGTGTGTGTGTATCACTCTGAGTGTAATAACACGGCCAAGGAAAACAGCTCCACTATCTCATTATCATCTTCAGGAGAGACCTGGAATAAACTAGATGTTAACTGAAGGTTGATTTACTCCTGCGTTAGAACCGGATGTCATGTTCAGAGAGAACATCTCTCTACAGTGATTTTCTCAGAGGTCATCTTTTTGCGCCGGAAACCTAAGCGCTCGTACCGCCTGCCGTTCCAAACCACGTTCTCGCAGTCCGATGATAATTGGTTTTTCGACAGCTCCAAACCGCCTCCTTCAGCTGCTGTCAGAAGAAAATATTAACCAGCCATTTTCCCCCCTAAACTTTAGGATCTCTCTGGGTAATTTCCCCTTTTTTAAACGCTGGAAAGTCTTCCGCTGAGGGATCGCAACCGTTGCCGAAAGTAGGCTGAAGATTAACTGTACCTGTCAGTTACGCGCTGAAAGCCTCCAGAGCCAGAAGGCTGCTAATCGCAACACTTTAAAACAAACTGTCATTTTTCTCTGGTGTGTCAGAGCCAAAGAAAACACGCACGAAAGGAGAAAAGAGCGACGAGATGTCACGTACCTGCACGAGCCCGCGCTTCTGCTTCCGGCGGCCGGGATGTCGTCACGTGCGAGAGACGTTAAATCTACGCAGGCCTGAGGTTTAAACGTGCAATTAAAAGGCCAGGCCTTAATTACGACTAATCACTTGAACGTTTTAAGCATGATTGCAAATCTTGTTTTCCTTCTTCTGGATATATTCACTCTCTCCACGCCTGACGTGCACAGTGCTGCTCTCAGCGGGTCATTAGTGTAAAGTGCCACCGGGGCGGCGAGCGGCCGTGTCCAGGGGAACGAGGAACTCACTGAACTCTGAGACCGTCTTTAATTCCCAGTTGAGGAGGTATTTTACTTGTTTGTTTTTCTAGCAGAACGTATAGATGATTCCAGCTGAAGAACACAGCAGGCGTACAGGATGTGTATCAGATTCATTTACTGACTTTACAAACACAAACTGCAGCAGTTTTGAGTCTGAGAATTGTATAGCGATTGTTTTGTAGATGAAATGTGACCGATGAAGATTTCACACTCTGAGACGGGGCACAGGCGCGGCTTACTGGCTGCATTCGTCAGAGTTTGGCTTCACAACACGAACCACCACAGCAGCTCCAGTCTTTTAGTTTATGTCCTGCCTCTCACACCTCCAAAAAATATGCTGGTGTATAAACTGATCACTCTCTTGATCCTGTGTGTGTGTGTGTGTGTGTGTGTGTGCTATACTGTGATGGACTGGTGTTGTGGTTTCCTGGATGTTCTCCCTCCTCGTCCTGCGGATCGTCCGTAGCCCTGACTGCTCTTACAGGAGACGAGTGAAAGCAGGTCACAGCTTTGGGGAGACCTCGCACCTACAGCACCCCGAGATTCCACCCTGAGGACTGCGGGACACCAGGATACACTTATACATACAAAGGGGACGAGAATTAGGATTCATATGGTACTAGATTTAGAGTCTAATCCACCTTTAAGGTTGCTATAGTTTATAGGGTTTTTTTTTCCCCCCACAAAAGACTCAAAATATCCAAATTTACACACCGACTATCACACAGTGACTCATTATTATAGGAACCGATTGACTTTTTTTTGTTCTTCCTCTGTACTCTGATTCAATGATTTTTCCTTTAATCACTGTAGGAGAGACTTTTGGCTCCAGCAGGTGGCACTAATAAGCCAAAGTCATGTGGTCATCACTTTATACAATGACGTTTTCCATTACAGTGAATCACCTGACCATCTTATTCTACCGTCACCCTGTGATTAATCGTACAAAGCAGTCGTAAGGCAGTGAGAATGTAAAGAAGAACGTTTCCCAGTGCTGAGTGTGTTGAACCTCCTCTCCGTAGCTGGAACAGTAAACATCACACTCACTCACAGGCAAGACAGACACGATGGATGTGAAGGGATTTTAATATGAAATGTTCAGATGATTAACAGAGTAAAGGTGACAATTTTTAACATCCAGCCCGACAGCCAAAATATCTACAAGAGTCAGAAATTCAGTTCGAGGCTCCCCGGTCACTACTGTGCAGGTGTGTGTGAACGTGTTCCATCAGTTCATTTGTAACTGCGATGTGAGCAAAAATGGACGTTTCACATGTGATCTGCACTAAAGAAGAGCAGCGTGCAGTGATTTTTATTTTCAGTGGTCTGAGGGTGTAGCTGGTGCTGAAAGAGTTTGGATATCTATATTTGTCTTTTCTAAAAAGTGAATTAAAATAAATTCTACAGCCAGAGTGCGGAAATTTTTTTTGACTCGCCTTCGTAATTACACAATGGTGTGCAAAACTAAAACTGAGATAAAGCTGTGGATTTCAATCAACATTATCCTGCTGTACATGTGACAGCAGCAGAGCACCGAGACCTCCGGGAGGAACTCACTCGGATGACGGAGCGACAACTGACGCTCTTGAGGACGTATGATGTGTGTGAGATGTGTGTGTGATGTCCATCCTGCTGGACGTTCATCGTTCCAGCCCCTCCTGATCGGCGGCGTGACTCCTCCCTGTTTCCGCTCTGAGCTGCTCTTCTCGCTCTTTCTCCATCTCCTCCTGCTCTTTGGCATCCATCTCCTTCAGCTTCTGCTCTACGTCTTCAGGAATCTCCACCTCCATTAGGTTCTCCATCCCTTCCTCCGGCTCGTCTCCGATCAAAACCTGGAGACACAAGTTAAACTCTGTAAAGGTCACGTCACGTGTTCACGTCTGACAGCACAGACTTCAGCTCAGTGAGGGCCGTCAGTAGCCCGAGTGCAGGATATCCTGATTAATGAGCTTCCAGACACCACTTAAGTTTTATAAGATTGCTATTAATTAGAAAACCTAACAAGATGGGAAAATATATCGTATAATCCTGGAACACGAGGCCAGTAAAAGGCCGTTAATCCTGAGTAAATATGAGGCTCACGTTAAGCTTCGCATGCTGAAGGTTTTACGACGGTGATTAAAACAGTTGGGTAAAAACCCAAAATGACTCGAGCTCTGCTTGTGGACGGAGATCAAAAGGGATCTCCTACATGTTATGAAGTACACCAAGCTTTATTAGAGGACCTTGTGACATTTTTTCCATGGAACCGCGTTCTCGCGTTACACCGCCTCCGCGACAAAACCAGGAGTTTTCCACCAAATTAGTTTGTCCTGTCTGTCCTGCTTTTTCCCTTTTACTCGAGCCAGTAAATCTCTGTTTTGTAAATCCTGGATTCCATCAGCGTGCTAACTGGGGTCACAGACAAGAACGTGTTAGCATGCTAGCTATTCACCCAGGCGGGCGGGGTTAGACCACACGGACGTTTCAGGCTCTATGAGGTCAGATTCAGACTCCTGAGACCGAACGTCATACACTTTAACTCTTCTAACCGGAGACTGTAACAACAGGACACACCCTCTGTGACGTCCCCTGGAGGTTTTCTGAGGTCCTTAAGGGCCCAACAGGGGCCCTGGTGCTGGGGTTTGAACCTGAGACCTTCCGATCAGTAGTCCAACAACTTAAATCACTGACTCCGCCCAAACCCTGTTTAATCCATGAATAAGGACCGAGTGAACAGCGCCTGTCTGTTCGGTGGAACACGCCTTCTCACCTCAGTTACCACAAGTCAGCTAGCTTAGTTTTAGCTTAAGTTAAATGCTAAGGCGGCTGATGTGACTTTATATGCTAATGTTATTCTGCATTTAATTCAACTCATCCGTACGCTACACGTCATCCCGCGTCACCTCCCACTTTTCTTGTAGTGAGCTAAACCACATTGATTCCAGTTAGCTGGTTAGCGAAAGTGATGTATAGGAGACACTAGTGGTTTGATGCCTGCAATGCAGCTGTCACTCTAATCGGCCACGCCATAACAACAAAGGTTGTTATGCTGATGTAACGCTGTGTGTGTGTGTGTGTGTGTGTGTGTGTGTGTGTGTGTTAAACCGCCTCCATGCATGAAGGATGCTGAATGACTGTGTTAATGCTGACGTGAGTCTGTACCTGCACGAGCTTCTCACACGCAGAAGTCACTTGTGGCTCCGTCTCCCACTTATGAAACTCACGCATGACGGGATAAACGTTTTTCTTCTTCATAATCTGCCGTCCCACTTTGGTAGCCGTGAGCTGCGAGAGATCAGACACGTCGCCCGCACGGGACAAAGCGGAATCATTTGAATATTTGACTTCTCTTTATTCTAGAAACATTTAGGAGTTAAATCACAGTTTCTCACCAGCAGCAGCGTCTCGATGAGCATCTTGCGGATGTCGGGATCTTCCTCTCTCGTTTTGTTGTCTGGAAGGTACTGCAGATCCACAGGCAAACCTACACACACACACACACACACACACACACTCCAGGCATCAGACTTACTGTGCGAGTGTTAAACAGTTTAATGTGCTTTGATCCCCGCAGGTTAAACGTGTCGCATCTACATCACAGTGACGTTCTTTTACTCCAATATCACAGCTTTTATCAAGTAAAAATATTCAGTTTATCTTTTCTAATTGATATCTATGGGTGCAGGTGTTTGTTTACACGGAGTAAGTAGTGCATTAGTAGCTTATAACATAACTGTTCATAACATCGCTTTTACTCAACATTCAGGCAGAAATCTGCTAAAGATTCAGTAAATTCTGTACAGACAGTTTTGTGTGATAAATGTGAGACTTGTTTCTGGTCCTCTAATGTATAAAACATTAAGATATCACTGGAAGAATGAGTTCTGGCAAATGTACAGACAAATAAAATACAATACAATATAAATAAAATGTATATAGACAGCAAGAGCTGTAATTAAAGTCCCAGAATGCAGTGTGAGTGACTGGTTATACTGAGTTATGGCAGGGACTCGGCTAGTTAGTGATATAAAATAACCACCGCGATGTTACAGACTGAGGTATTAATGTGAACCGTGTTTAAAAGCACAGAAGATGAGGATTAGAGGACTAAAGTGCCATCGCTCTCTTTAAGCAGACGTGGTGCAGCATGTTGACGAAAAAAGTTTGGACTAAAAATAAATAAATAAATAAAATCTTAAATCAATAAATCTCAGATGCTGCAGTGAAACTTATACGACTGCGTGTGACCAGAAATAGAAAGATTTTACTACAATGGAAAAAAAACTGCACTATAGAGTACAATTAAACTAAAGATAGAATTTTCAATCAAAATTTTATAAAAATTAAAAAAATATTATGCTGGAATATGAAAATTTACATAAGTTACAAAATAAATAGAATTAACATAGAAATATATAAAGATATCTAAATTACTCAGGATTTAAAGAATGTACATAAAAAATATAAAAGTGCGTGTTTGACAGCAGCAGCATGATTAAAACATGAAGTATGAAATGAGATGAGTGTGTGTGTGTGTGTGTGTGTGTGTGTGTGTCCAAAGTGTAAGTTAGTCCTCATTTTATCTGATGGTTTATTTAACTAACACTGCCCTCTATTGATTAATAGAAGAAACTGCAAGAGTAAAACGTACAAAAGTCAAACAAAATAAGGTGAGTGACGAGACAAAACACTTTTTATAAACACAGTTGTGCTTAAAAAATTCCCTTGTATTATTTATTCTGTGAAAAGACCTGATAACCAGCTGGACACCTGGAACCCGTATGAGATTATGTTGAATGCAGTCAGGCTTTGCTATGGAACAGATGTGTATTCGAGCTTAAAGGAGAGCTCTTACCTTCATTCTCCTCCTCAGAGAGCTCCTCTGGACCGGCCAGGGGCAACAGCAGGAAGGGCAAAATGTCCACCTGGTCACTCAGCAGCCACTCGTGATGGGCTGCGACACAAACACGAGAGAATCGTCCTGAGGGAGAGATCTACAACATCCACAGGGTTAAGAGCTCTGTGAAGTGGTCGAGTTCTCCATACATCATACACAGATACACCAGATGTTCAGTTGTTTGTATATCGGGGTGCACGTGTGTACGTCCCAGTCACAGAGTTTAAATGCTCTTATGATTTATGTGCTGCTACATCACAGCCCAGTCACTATTACACCAGTACAGACGGGTACAGTGAACGCTGTGTGGCTCACAGGGTCCAGTCACTCAGGCCAGGACAAGAGATTTAGGTCCATCAATACACTTTAAAAGTGATTGTAAATCCCTCCCTGGTTCTGTCTCACGGTGTACTGGACCTCCACAAGCCCATGAACGGTCACAGAGAGACTCAATAAAAAAAATCTGTATCGGTTACATAATATATTAGTCTAATCTACAAAACCTGGTGAGAAAAACATCTGTCAAACAAACTAAACTGAACAGCTGTGTGTCTATAAGAAAACCACTTGTTACTGAGACGCATCAGAAAAAAGGCTTCAGTTTGTTAGGGATCATAAAGACTGGACTTTGGAGTGATGGAGAAATGGTGATGTGACCTGATGAGTCCAGACTGACCCTATTCCAGAGTGATGGGCGTGTCAGGGTAAGAAGGGAAGGACATGAAGC
>JAQMYJ010000023.1:16424393-16441833 GCA_030014305.1 Clarias laeviceps
TTGTCCTTAGAAGAAGAATATCACGCGTTCTCCAAAAAGCGCAAAAAACGGTAAAAAGGCGAAGCCGAATAGTATAAAGATGTAAAAACTAGTTGCTATTAATGTTATTAATTAACGTATTCAATATATATATATATATATATAGAGAGAGAGAGAGATTTGTACTAGCTGCCAAGTCTCTAGACCACAAAGTGAAATTGCTGCAAGATGTTTTGGTGCCACCTAATTTCTCTTTAGCTGTTGCAGCCACAAAAAAATCAGCTTCTGGGTTCATATCCTCCAAGTACAGGCATGACACATTATCTTTTACTTTAAGTTCGGGCCAGTCACTAAATTCTGATTAGGCAGCACATAAAGGCTGAAGATATAGTTTGATGAAGCTTTTGTGTTTATATATATATATTTATCGCACAATCGCATACAGTGGAACCTTGGATGGATTGGGAGTAACTCAAAATTTTTTAACAGATTTTAACTTAATAAACGAGCGAGTTCTTGATATACGTAGATATGTTGTATGCATGCACTTTGTCTGCCAAGGTTTTGCGATGCTTTGTGCATGCACGTCCAGTAGAAAATGAACGAATCACTCTCCGAGATACAGATTCTTCTGAGTCACGTTCAAAAAGAACAAATCATTCATAAACGACCCATCACTAATGCTCAGTCTCAGTGTGAGTGCGCGTCTCTTGTATAATCAACATCCATGCATGCGTGTAGTGTTTATTATAACATTGTGACCACGTGTGTGTGTGTGTGTGTGTGTGTGTGTGGTTAAAGCAAAAGCAAGTGTCATTAGAGAGGTTTCTTGTGAAAGATCCAGAGTCTCCCTGTCAGAGACCAGTGTCCATTAGTGTGTGTCCACACAAATGGTTCCTTGTTGAAGAAGTTTACCGACAGGTTCTCTGTCAGGTTTATCGCCCACTTCTCGTCTCCTTTCTCTCGCTCCCTGTCCCGCTATGTCAATCTCCATATGCTGCCAGTGCCACTCCACTCTGCCCTCTGAACCTGTCTGACTCATCCTGGTGCCCCTCTTCTGGTTGGAGATCTCGTTGCTTGGATGCCCTGTGTGGTCTGCTTGGGATGATGCGTGTGGTGACTGGGGACGGTTCCACTTCACCATGAAGACGGTCCTGGCCTTGGGTGATGCAGACAGCTGTTCTCTCAGGACTTGTGACTGCAGTCGCAAACTAGTGGCACATGTGAAAAATGTGTATGAATCAAAATGATCTGAGATTGTCCCTGGTGAGCAAGCAAAGGGCGATGGCTGCGAAGGAAAAACTCCTTGAGATGCAGAAGGAAGAAACCTTGAGAGGAACCAGACTCAACAGGGAACCTCATTTGGGTGGTAACTTATAATGAAGTCCAAATGAGGATGGATTCGCTGTTACATTACACCCATCATTACACCCCTATTGTAATGCTCTAATGCTGCACTCCAATAAACTCCTAAAGTCGATTTTTCAACTCGGTCTTTAACTTGCCGTTGTACGGCTAATCAACATATTAGTAAAAATCACTTATTCCTAGAGAAATTATTCTGAAATCAGAATTATTTTAGAAATTTAAATTACTAAGCATACCACACAACTTCATGCAAAGTAAACATGTAAAGTGTTTACTTTATGGTAAACAATAAACCTGATTACAGAAAAATGTGATGGAACTAAATGCTCAATCAACTCTTCACCTAAATTTCACCTAACCCATGTTCACAAACCTAATGTCACAACACACTTTTCCGTGGTCAGGTTTTTTTAATTCAACGAATTGCAGACACACAATTACAGATCGGCCAACCTGCAGGAGAAAGTCTGCTCGGTGGCCAGTCTGTTGATTTCAGTCACCCAGAAAGGAACAGTGACGTGTGTACGCAAGCTCGGAGGAGGCAGTCTGGACCTGGACAGTATCTTCGAGATGACAGAGGTGGGCAGATAACAGACAATAAACACTAAAGGTCCCATATTTTACTACATTAAGTACGTGTTAAGTTGTTAAAGTGTGTGTGTCTGAGTTTATACTCCAAAACCTGAAATCATCAAATAATGCATTTTTTCATCCTATAAACTCTCTTTATTTCACTGTTTTGGTGTCTATGTAAAAAAAGCTCCTGCTAAGCCACGCCTCTCCAGAGAACAGCAGAGCTGAGCATCGGGCCAGAGGGAGGGGCTTATCTTATATGATGTCACATTATCTCAGAGACAATGGATGCTCTCACTTAATCACATTAAATCCATTAGACATCTTTAATCCCAGTATGATTTTACATATGCAAAGAGTTTAGTAAAGCATTAGAATAAAGTCCAATCTCTGCTCTGTGTGTGTGTGTCACTCTTTGTCGCTCTTAAATCTCCAATAAATTTTTTTTTAATCTTTTTTTAAAAATTTTTTTTACAAGTTGTCTTCAGTACAGCTCTATACATGTCTCACAGAGGAGACGAACAGTGTCTGTGGGTTTCAGTTTATTAAAAGCAGATTTTAAACACAGCCATTACATTCTCACTGCTCGTCATGTTTCATCTCTCCTAGCGCTCCTGGAAGTTTTTTTTTTAGACATTTAATGCAACACCCAATTTTTAGTTCAAAGTTTAATCCACAGTAACAGGGGCTGTGTAACACGCCTACTTCAAGACTTAAAATTTATTATTAAAAATGTAAAAAGAACACAACTTTAAAATATTTCGAAACAATCTACATCTGTACACCTGAATCCAAACAATTTAAAAGACCAAAGACAAACTTTTAACAGATGAAATAAGTTTCCCGAAGATCTGTACAAAAAAATCCTTATTTAGAGTTTCTCCTAAAGGCCAGTGTTAGTGTTCACAAGCTTCTCAAGTGTCTCATTCTTCAGTTATAAAGAAGTCATGTACAGCAGGATATGCATCATAAGACACTTAAACAGCAGTCTGCATGTGGAAAAAACAACAACAAAAAACTAGGCACAAACCCTGAGGTCTTAGGGCTGAAGGTTCTGCTCGGTCTCCTGTAAAATGTCTGTAAATCAGGCATAGAGAACACTTTGTGTGTGTCCAGTACGGTCAGACACATGCTGCTTGCTTTTATTAATCTAATGATCTCCTGAGCAGCAGCACAGCCCTCTTTCAGAGCCTCATTCGAAATCAAATCTACCACCTGATCCTAGAACTTTCCGCCTTTAGGTCACATGGCCTCCTCATATACTTGATCATACAGCTCAGAATCAGAACCGGACTCAGGGTCCGGCTCAGGCAGAAGCTCTACAGCAGAGATCCGGACTGGATTTGTATCACCTGGGGTTTTGAACGTATGCAGCGTGTTGTCCATCCTGCGGTCCCCGTAGTCCATTGTGTCAAGAGGACCCAGTGGAGTGCGGGGCCTGGAAGGGACAAAGGTT
Source organism: Clarias laeviceps (assembly GCA_030014305.1). Lineage (NCBI taxonomy): Eukaryota > Metazoa > Chordata > Actinopteri > Siluriformes > Clariidae > Clarias > Clarias laeviceps. Next base: position 16,427,770 of record JAQMYJ010000023.1, read on the forward strand.
TCGGCCAGGAAGGGCAGTTTATCAGGTCCTCTGTCTACGTTCTGATCGTATCCGATCTCCTTGTCCATGGGGCCGATAAAAGTGTGATAACTGTCCACTTGATGGCCGTTGTAAGGGCCAGGACCGCTCCCGTCCTGTAAAAGGTTGCTGTACACCATGGTGTCATCGATGGAGGTGTACACATGAGACTCGTTGTTGGCCCGTGTTTTAGGGAAACTGGCATCGCCAGGAAGAGACGCGACCCCTTTGGGAATGTAGATGGAGGACCTGTTGGTAATATGATGCTTTTTTTTCCTGTTGGTGAGAAAAGAGAGAAAGTCAGATATTATCTGAGTTTTGAATCTGTACAAACACAAATGAGGGGAAACAGGAGCACTAAGATGTTAGGCATAAACAATGTTGTAGAATGTAATATTTAATTTTTTCCGGCCTCCAAACTCCCCAGATCCCAATCCAAAGCCCCATGTGATGTACTGGACAACAAGTCTGATTCGTGGAGGCCCCACCCCATGAGCTTCCAATGGTGACGAGGGGAACCCAGAATCAAGGTAGTTATAATGCTAACAGATTTAATGTTAAGGCTGATCAGTGCATATACATCTATAGATGTGACACTGTAATCTGTCATAGAAGTTCAGTAACTATGTTTTATAAAAGTCTGTATTTTGTGAAGCGAGCCCACATCTACCTACCCCTTCTGCTTTTCCAACAGGCATCAGGAAGGGCGGGGTGGTATGAGAGATTAATGGCTGTTGGTCACCGACATGAATCACTTTTTTTTTTTTAGCTGTTTACTCATCATTGCAGCTGTGAGAGATTTGCCTTTTATGGAGTTTTGTGGGCATCGCGAAATGTTAAAAGGAAAGTAAAACTCAGCAAACTGGTCTCAGCAAACTTCAACACAACATTATTTAAATATTATTAAATGCAGACCATAGTGGCCCAATTGATACGCCAGTTGTTAGGACGAAAGGTGTTGACCCAGTGGTAAAACGATGATGGATTATAGAATGATTAGAAGATCAAGTTCAAATCCCAGCACACAGATGGACTCTTGAGCAAGGCCCTCAACTACTTAGCTGTAAAAATGAGACGAACATACCCCGCTCTGGATAAAGGCAGCTGCCAAACGCCATAAATGTACACCTTATTGTAATTACCTTACTGCCACGCAAACTGCAATAAGCACGATGATGAGGACTGCCAACAGTGCTGCAACCAGGCCCAAAATAATGCCCAGCAGTTTCTCTAAGAGATAAATAAGTGATTATTATTATTATTATTATTATTATTATATCATTATTGTATTACATTATATTATTATATATTTAATGATTATTATTATACTAATAATGATTATTGGTATTAGTAGGTATCAATGTCCATCAGTTCTACATTCCTGAAATTGCACAAATTAGAGATTGCCGTAATCAAGGTAAATTATAACTGTGAACACTTACGGGGTTTCTTCTGCAAGGAGAGCTGGCTCAGAATGGCAAATTTTCCTTCCATCGGTTCACAGTTGGACATGTTCAGGTAGAAACTCCTCAAAACGTTGTGATCAAGTTCCAGCGGCTGGTCCTCCCTGTAGCTCATCTCCATTTCCGAGTCTAGCTCCCGTATTTGGACCATAGCGTGACTGGCGGAGCACACTGGCCGGCTGACGTTGGTGAAGCTCACCTGAGCACTGTACTCCTCTGGGACATTTACAATCCATGACAAGCTGGAGTCAGGCTTCATCGGCCCAGGCCAGTTGGGTGTCATGAGGGGTACAGGGGTCATGCTGACTGGAGAAACTGTGTAGATCAAGGTCTCTGAGGAAAAGAGCAGGGAGTTATAATGAAGGACATGAAATATGTGGTATGAAATTTGATCAGTGAGCTCACGCCTACCTGGGATCTCTGAACTAAAGGAGACGTTGAGGACAGGTGCTGTGTTCTGTCTTAGGTCCTTATCCCCGTCTGCAGCAGCAGTCACTGTGATGTTGGAGGAGAACTGAACTCTCTGAATGATGCCTTTGCTAGCAGAGCAGAAGAGGCCGATGTTGAAGCCGTCGGCTGTAGAGACCAGCGCAGACACTGTGCCGTCACACTGCTGCTCTCCAGGCACTTGCTGATACAGACTGCCCTGAGGGGAGCTGAGCTCCACACTGCCCTGCTCTGGAGCGTTCAGCACCCAGGTCACCTGCCTCAGGGGAGGTGGCAGGCAGGGGTCTACAACAGGGATGGTGAGGAGAGTCCCAGATACTAGACACAAGGATAAATTTTGGCACTCTGAAAGATAGACAATGTGAAGTAGGATCAGAACCCTAAATCGTATTAATACCACATCACTGCATCACTTTAACACACTGCTTTAAGACTGCAAGGACTACAAACAGCTGTACAACTTAACGCTCCATCACTGAACTGTTAAATAACTAACAATTTAAAGTTAAAACTGTAATGCAAATAGAAATGATGATCATACACACACACACACACACACACACACACAGTATACACACACACACACACACACACACTGTATATATATTAAAAAGTATTCGCTCGCCTGCCTTTACAACCTTTACATATGCATTTGAAGGCACATACTGTATGCTGAATATAGTGTAAACTTATAAGGTCAAATTTAAGGGGGACCTGTTTAGTGGGTTTCGTTCCACAGTTCAAATTGTTTAATTCCACAGTTCAAAAGACATGCAGATTAAGCTAACTGGTGTTTTCAAATTAGTGAGTGAGTGTTTGAGTGAGTGTTTGTGTGCGTGTGTGCGCCCTGTGATAGATTGGGACCCCATCCCTTGTGTACCCCACCCATGCCCCCAGTCCCCTGAGAGGGAGATTGAATATGCATTAACACATTGCATTATGCTGTTAGTTCCCTAATCCAGTAAACTAGCCTGAGGATGTGTTTTTGGTAAAAGCACAAAGCATCATATAAGACAGCAGTAAAACATCTGGTACAATCAAAAGTCCCAGTTGGACTCGAACACCCCTCGTTCTATCATAGCAGGTATAAACTTTTGTACAGGTACACACACTTTTCCTCACTGCTGAAGGTAAAGAAAAGGACTCTAATGGTTACCAATTGTCTTAGTGGCTGTGAGAACGAGTTTGTCCTTGGGGCAGTCCAGGAAAGACAGGTTGGCTTGGGATCCTGCTGGCACTACAATCTTCTCCTGCACCACTGCATTCATACCCAGCTCACAGAAAGGGTCCTGATTGTTCTCTATCTGAAGACTCAGGCCTTCATTATTATGAAGATCCACTTTGCACACATCTGAACAGGACAGAATGATAATGAGCAATATTAATACGCACCATGCTCAGGGAGAACGTCACGTTAAATCTCTAATTCAATCATATTACATGACAGTGTTTCACCATAACAGTACAGACACAGTGGGCCATCATGGCAACCAGACCCCCGCCAAGACAAAACACGACAGGCCATTTTTTATTTAATCTTGTCCACCTACACCAATGTAGGGAAATAATCATTTAGGTTTGGGAGTCTGTCAGGTTCCTCTTTCTGTGTCTCCACTCGGCTTGTTTTAATTGATTTAATTCTGAAAACTCTGGTAAGAAAAACAAATAAACCCGGGAACATTGTTATGCATGAACACGATACAAGAATATATCTAAAGAATGTGGCCCTGGGATTCGTTAACCTTGGATTGCGAGTATAATTAGTTCCAAAAGTGTGCTTGTACATCAAAGCACTTGTATATCAAAGTTAATTTCCCCCATAAGAAATAATTGAATCTCAGACAATTAATTCCACAACGACACATGGACACACACACACACACACACACACACACACACACAGCTTGCGGACAAGAGGGGGAAGGGGTCTGCTTTTTAGATATACACACACCAGTTTATGCGAGTATAATTAGTTCCAAAAGTGTGCTTGTACATCAAAGCACTTGTATATCAAAGTTAATTTCCCCCATAAGAAATAATTGAATCTCAGACAATTAATTCCACAACGACACATGGACACACACACACACACACAGCTTGCGGACAAGAGGGGGAAGGGGTCTGCTTTTTAGATATACACACACCAGTTTATCGAATAAAGACCGTCACTCACCACACATACATACACACACACACAAAATTAAAGATGCTTTCCGCACACACACACGTGGTCACAGTGTTATAGTAAACACTACACACGCGCACGGATGTTGACTATATGAGTAACATACGAGCATTGGAGACGATTACCCACTATTCCGCAGACCAAGACAGATAATTGTTTCATTATTTTTCTTAAAGATAGTTTGTTCTATACAGAACCACCAGGACATCTACAGCACCTTACAAAAGGATTAATACGGCTAAATGCAACTAATACAGAAGATCACCCTGAACATCCCCACCCTGAAGCATGGTAGTGACAGCGTCATGTGGAGATGCTTTTCTTCAGTACGGACAGGGAAGCTGGACGAAAAGATGGATGGAGCCAAATACAAGGCTTATATAGTTTAAATTAGTTTAAATACTTAAACAAAAACCTATTGACAGAACAGTCTGCGAAAGAATTCAGACAGAGGTGGAGGTTCAACTTCCAACAGGGCAACAACACCAAACATACAGCCAGATCTACAATGGAATGGTTTCGATCAAAGCATAGCGATGTGCTATGACAGCCCAGTCATAAGTAAGTCCAGACCTAAATCCAATTGAGAATCTGTAGCAAGACTTGAAAATTACTGTTCACAGACGCTTTCCATCCAATCTGACTGTTCTTAAGCCATTTTGCAAAGAAGAATGGGCAAAATGTCACTCTCTAGATGCGCAAAGCTGGTGGAGACACACGGCAAAAGACTTGCAGCATGAGCCTAGGAAATATACTGCCACTAGACAGACAGATATCAAAGCTGACCTATTAAATAAACAAGTAATTTCTTATTTACACACAAAAATGCAATTTCCTACCTGGAATTCCACCCCTAAACACTGAGACCTGAAAGTTGAGCAAGTGCTCAGAACCACTGGAAACTTCAGCACAGTTTGTCAGAAGCAAGCTGAAGTCTCCCTGATAATTAGCAGGTTGGTCATCCATCAGGGTTTTTTTAACTGAAGTCATGTTGGCCTGCTGGTAAACCACAGTAACTGAATTCTTTGTGTTGCACTGTGACTGGTTGTATTTCACAAAGTGAACTGTGAAGTTGTGCTTGGGCGGTACAACAAAGTTCCACATCATCATCTGATTAGGAGGGATGGCAGTGGCACTGAAGAAGTCGGTGTTTGATTTGCCACGAGGCAGGACGGCATCCACAGCCAACACTGTGCCTAGAGACAAGAGAGGATCATGGAGAATATTTGGGTTCATTTGTTCTTATAACATTCAATCATCATCTGCAGTCAAACCAGTGGTTTATGAGTATTTATAATTTTTTTAATGACCAGTGCCCATATCTCTTAAAAGAGGCCACTGCAATGTGAACATTTAAACTGTAACGGTTTCCACTCCACGAATGCAATTTTGTTCCTTACCATCAACTTTAGAGTATTTAAAAGCGTATGAGCTCTGCGGCGTTTGTTTGGGAACCTCCAGGCTTATGCGCCCTTTCCACACAAGCTGGATGCGAGTGATCGTGCCATTCTGACAGAACCTGCCAATGTTCATAGTTCCTGTCCGTGTATACATTACGACCGAGTATCTGAGTTTGTCAGGACATTGTTCTACCGACTGGATCTGTCTCAGTCCTGGAGCTGGAAACTCAAACTGTAAAGAACTGGTGGATTGGACTTTCAGGTCCCAGATAAAGGTTCTGTTGAATAATTTCCAGTCTGGTTGTAAGACATCCAAGTTGCAATTGCCTGAACAATCTAAGAGGAACAAAACAGACTTAGTGTTAGTTCATGAAGTAATAGATCACATATGTAAACCTGGGGCTTTTGATAAATGAGACTCCTGAATCTGGTTCAAAGTTCTAAAGCTCTTTGTGTGAAAGAATCAGCAGAAACCTGGCATTAATCACACGTGCATACACACAGGTGGACATGGATAAATTCTACACACACTAAACTGCTCTGCTTGTGTAGAGCCATGCTCATTTTTTACTGTATGGTAAATAACTTTACTTTCCATTAAGTTTCCTGCTCGTTACAGACAACACAGTGCGTGTCAAAAGGTCAAAGCTGATAAACCTCAGTAACAATGAGACACTGTTGCAATAAGCAGAGTAAAACAACAACGGGTTTATATAGCTTTTTTATGAATGGTCACAATGGGAAATTTTAAATAAATAAAACTGCACACACGGATTTCTTTTCTGCTGTGAGAAGTAAATAATTCACAGTTCATCTGTTATCTGTCTGCACATTGTTTTGACTGGAATTAGTAATTACTCTTTCACTTGCCTGATATAATCAGCAAAAAGAAAACAAGCACTTCTCCAATCAGTGTACTAGTGATTAGACACGTGCACAAGAAACGGTGCATACTGTAGGTATATGTGCTGCACACTTCGATGCAGAGAATGCGATTGATCATGTTTTAGACGTGCATCGAGGATTTACAAATAGTGCACCCATGCACATGCAGGATGTACTGCACCACCCTAGTGGTATTAAACTGTAAATACACATGCATTATGACAAGCATTGATCCCAGTTACTGTGAAAATCTACATAACTCGGTGAAAATCTCCCTTTAAATCCCGTCCCATAACGCACTTTTTAAAGCTATCTTAACTGACAATATTTATTGATCTGATGTACAATAAAGACAAAGACTGACTGATATTGTGTAAAGACCGATGACAAACGCAGCAAACGTTGTGCAGAGCATTTATATGAGATTAATCAATGTCCATATCATACAGTTGTTGTGTGTGATACACGCGTGTGTGAAACACTAATTTCTTTTATCCTAAGCTCAACATTTTGAATTGTAAAGTTTTGGATAACACTAGTTATGCTTTAGCCAGCATTAAATTATACAGTATGGTGTACTTAGTTTGCGCTGTTTATATACTGTAGGTAGCTACATCGTGAGGTCTTGCCCCATTTAACAGATCTCATCAGCTCCTCATTCTCCCACTGATTGACACAAAACTGTATGAATATTATACACATCCCCCCACGTTTGAATGACTAACAACTAAAAGACTAGAAATAAACCAAAGTGGAGAAGTTACTGTGAGAATTCTGAATGAAACAGGAAGCAGGAAGCATCTAGTCTCCTTTCTAGTCACTTACCAAACTTATTAATCTGAACAGTGAAGATGTCCTGAGGGTTGCTGCAGGTGAAGTCCACCTGAGTGTTTTGATCTTTACCAATGGTGTGTTGTGTATTACAGACCCGGGAGGAGCCTTCACCCACACACACAGAACAGTTAATAGCCTCTACTGTTCTGATTATGGTCAGCATGGTGTTACTGTCTGTGGTCACACGCACTGCATCTCCCTCTGCAGAAACAACAAGAGACGAAAGAGAGATGAAACACTTCAGTACTGGTTACAAAAGCACTCGATCTGGAGAGGTTAGGAGCACTGCTGACGGGGGGAGCGATGTATAGCGTGTACATTAACATGATTCACATGAAAAAGAATCTTTGTACAAACTACACAGATGTCAAAAGGTTAAAATATGATTCATAAAATAAAAAATTACTGTAAATTACTGAATAAAAAAAGATGAAGAAGAACTTCAGTTAGTACAGGAATTATTAGTGTTAGTGAGCTGTTCCAGGTAACTCCATCTCTCTGAAGAAACACATTAACTCACAAGCCTGGGCTTGAAACACACAAGAATATTGCATAAGTGATGGCACACATATAGACCTTCAGTATGTCCCATCAATTCTGAACACACATACAGTACATGCATCCATACACATGCTGTATTCATCAAAAGTGTGAACACTTCTCCTCATTCCAAGGATTTTTTTTTACATTGAAGAACAACACTGTGGGTATCAAACTAGGAAATAACACTTGCAGTAGTCAAAAAACACAGATGAATGCTTTAGATTTTTCAAATTAGTCAAATTAGTGACCACTTCACATCCCTTTCAGCTGCTTCATGAGGTCATTACACAGTCCTGAAGGAGTTTCCAAGGCCTTGTTGGCTATAAATAGTGTGTAAGTGCCATCGGGGTAAACACTGGCTAAAGAATCTAAAATCATTCAGATATAAAAAGTGTACAGAACGAGATCATTCCACATGTGGTTTCATAGTTTTGATGTCTTCAGGATTGTTCTATGATGCAGAAAATCTTACATCTAAAGAAGCTCCATTGATTGAGTAGGTGTGTCCAAACTTGGAACTAGCTGGTACTCCATGTAAACACACACACCCACACACCCACATAGATCCAAAAGTATTTAAAACACAGACACAATGCCTGTACGCCTCTGTACAGCACCACAGTGGATTGTAATCGATGCAGTTAAGTTGTGTTTGAAGTGCAGAGCTTCGGCTTTAAATCAGTTCAAACTCAGCTTCCTCATTACTGCAGGACAAGAGTTTCAAAGCTGCTCCGTATCATGAGAACACAGAGTGAACACTGCAGATCCTGACTTTGTCATGGCTCAGGCCATAAGGAACAGTTGAACAGCGTGACATTCAATAGGACAACTATCTGTTGTTCACACACAGCTGCAGTTACGGGCATTCCGGTCTGACAACTTCCTGCCACGGCAACCTCAAAGGCAGCGTCAGCCACATTTGAACGGGGATTACTGTATAAACAACACAGCTATAAAACTGTGTTTGTATGTGTTTAATTAGTACACCTACCTTGTGCCTACAATATCAGACATTTTATTAATTAGACCTGACGTACTGATGCACTTTGTAAGTACAGTTAATGTATGGACTCATGCACAATTCATCACCAATCCAGTGTTTAATGGAAATCTATACAGTTGTCTCTCTAAGCAGTGAGGAATCCATCAGTGGGCATTTTATTAGACACACCTACATCATAATTCACCTTCACTTTCAGAGACTGGAACACATTGTTCCCAACCTGTTTATCTTCTCTTAGACCTTGACTGGACAGTTTCTGATCGCAACGCTACTGCTAACTGGATGTTCTCATCCCAGCAGTGTTTATAAATCCCAGTGTCAATGCTCTGTGGGTTTCCTGTGTATATGTGTGTGCCCTGTAATGGCACCCCGTCATACAATTGGATTGGGTGTACCCAAGTACCCCAAGTGCCCAAAGTCTCCTGGGATAGGCTCCTGGCCCCCCCACGACCTTGTAAACAAGATAAAGCGATATAGACGATGAGCGAGTAGGGGAAAAAAGTGTGTGTAAAACGCTCCATAGGTGTGTTCTGACTCATCATCATCTTGCAGTTTCATCTTCACAATGAAGTTTGGGGGTCGTGAGTCGCCATTGTACTCAGTCCTGTGCTAATTTTGCATTGTTCATATGATGCATCATTCTGGCTTAGAATATTATCAAGCTATTGTCTTCTAGGTCCTCTGCCTCTTTTCCCTTAAATTTGTCCTTCTAATTGTTTTATTTGGCAGTTTCCATGCCTTGATACATGTCCAAAAATATTTTTTTTCCTTTTCATGATATTTTCTCTCCTGACAGTATGACACTGTCTCTTCTCACTCATCCTGGACATTCATTGACACTTATGGACACATTCATGCACACTTACACATTTATATATTTTTATTTCTGGATCATTGCACAAGACACTTTAATAAGACACTTTATGCATATTTGCACACACCCCAGTCATGTTTACTTAAATTTTTTTTTTTTACACTAAATTTCTATATTTTACACTAAATTTCTATTTTTTTTCTTTATATTTTGCTATATTGTGTAATGTCCTTATTTGTACAGAATATTTTTATTTTTATCCTAGTTAAATTTATTTTCTATTGTATTTCTTTATTCATATTTATTTCTTATCTATAAGATTTTATTTTTTAAGGTCACGGGCGGTCGTATATGTATTTCACTGCATATTGTACTGTTTGACTGTGTATGTGACAAATAAAATTTTAATTTGAATTGATATTAGTTGTACTTCATTGCATGTTTTTTCTTTCTTTCCATAATATTTTTTGTCCGTTTCTAAAACATCACATTTCAAAGGCATATAAATTTGTCCATAAAGTTTTGACTCAATGTCCATAATTAATTCACTTCCATATAGACTTCGGACACAAGGCAGGGTCCACCCATGACGGGGTGTCAATCCATCGCAGGGCACACACATACTCACACTCACGTGCTTATTTACATGCAAGGGAACTCTGACTAACCTAATGTGCATGTCTTTGTGTTTACTGTGGAAGGAAACCAGAGCACCCGGATGAAACCCGCCAAGTGTGAGGAGAACATGCAAACTCTACAAACACAGACCCGGCGGTGGGAAACGAACCCACAACGACAGTGCTAACCACAACACCACCTAGATATGACATAAGAGTTAAAAATGCTGAATCTTTTTGTTAGTGGAATTTTCTTTGATGTCTAAATCACAGATTTGATGTCATTAAAGGCACTAATCCTAGTTACTTCTTTGCCACATGTACCATCTGTTGTAAGTGAATGACATTCTGTGACTTGTTCTGTGTGTTGATCTAGTTCATGGTGAGAAGTATTTCTGTAATTCTTGGTTTGATATTTTCATGACACATGATAATGATTAATCATTTCTTATCCATGTAAATGTTTCTAACTGACACCCTGAGGGACCCTGAGCAGGACTGAGAGAGTGTTAGAGCTGTGAGTGTTCAGACTCACCTGCAGCTCCTGCGCTCAGAGACACCAGCAGTCCCACCAGCAGCCAGTTCATATTGGCTTCAACACACAAGAAACAAAATGTCCAACACTGCACTTGTCTTCAAAACACCTCAGGTCTTAAGCATGTTGTTGTAATTCGTTATTCGCGAGCCCTTGTAGCTGAGTCGCAGCAGCACTTCCGGGTTCCTCACCTGGCTGGGCGTGGCTCACCTGCCTGCCCGAACCTGACACGCACGGGCGAGGTGAAGCCTGAGACGTGAGAGCGTGACTCACACACACACACACACACACACGGCGAACTCCACGCGGTGTAACCAAAGGCGTGAAAAACATATAAATGTTTTTCCTTTTACGTCTGCACATGCGCGCTGGTTACTCCTTCATTATCATATTATTATAATTATAATTAATAAGAAAAATAAAGTGCGGGAAAAAAATTCACGCGCATGCGCATTTTAAACTTTTTTACTCCCACAACTCGCGAGTTGCTGCTGATCTGATCGGACTGATCTGACTCACTGTGTGTGTGTGTGTGTGTGTGTGTGTTCATTTCTCTACACTCGGATTCCTGCACTGTCTCCACACGCCCGAGCGCGCGCATTCCTGCGAGGGCAAAAAAAAGAAAAAAGAGAAAAAAATCCCCCCTGTGGGTCTGTACAAGTCACCAAGCACCAGGCAAATGAATGCAAATCTCAAACCACTAGTGAACAGGTTCAACCGGTTACACACCATCATCTCTATCACTGTGTTCTACTGGCTCGGAATTTACAACTAGGAAAAACACAAAGTAAATGCCCCCCCTGAAATAGGAGTTGCTTCAGGACTCGTCAATCTCAGATATCACTCACTCTCATCATCTATCCTGCTTCATCCTGTATACAGAGGTGTGAGCCTATGCCAGGAGACACCTTGGATGGGGTGCCAGTCCATCGCAGGGCACACACACACACACACACACACATACACACACTCACGCACTACAGGCAATTTGGGAACACCAAGGAACCTATCCTGCATGTCTTCGGACTGTGGGTGGAAACCGGAGTACCAGGAGAAAACCCACCAAGCACAGGGAGAACATGCAAACTCCATGCACACAGACCCTGAGGTGGGAATAAAACCCGAACATTGGAGGTGCAAGGCCACAATATCACTATGATGTGTAATATAGTTTACTAGGGTAAATATACAATAGTATATACTTCAGACATTTCTAGAGTAGCCACCACAGGACTTTATAGAGTACCAGGTTAGGCACTGTGGCAATTTACTGGGTACCATGGTAGTACTATGGTGTGTGGTGAATCCCAGGGTACTTATTGGGTACCACAGTAGCTACCAAAGTTCAGCAGGTAGCTAAAATCAAACCAAATTCTAATTCAATTTGATTTTATTTATACAGCACTTTTAACTATGGTCATTATTGCAAAACAGCTTCACAGAATCAAAAAAAAATTAGACAAATCAGTATAAAATGTATAAGAACATATTTATTAATCAAAATTTCAAGATTGTCTTTTTACACACTTACACCTTTACTTAATTTCCTCCATACACTAAATTGAAAACTGAGTTGTTCGTTTTATACATCTTATAGGCCAGGACTATAACCAACATGATCTCAGAGTCAGAGAACAAACATTTAGGAAATTCTATATTTTTAAACAGAAAAAAACCCCAAAAAGAACATGCCCTCACACTCAGAGGTAGAAGGTAGAAGGATTTTACTGCAAGGTGAATTGTTAATTTTTTAAAACATTTTGACATTTGAGGTAAGTGTACAATTTAAAAGGTACAATTTACAATTTACAAACATACAGTATATTTGTACATACTGTACCATATTAGATATTCTAGTACCTGCTGAACTTTGGTAGCCACTGTAGTACCCAATAATTACCACTCTATTCACCAAAGTGTATTTACCTTTGGAAGCAATAACCATAACAGGTAAACTGGTTATATATAAATATTATCATTATGGTACATAAACATCTCTTACATGTTAGTGCTACATGTACTATATCAACAAATAAATACCATGTTACCTGGCAAAAATACAATGATAGAATATATCATGCTACAGGCGACAACTGTATCGTACAGTGGTGAAATTGCTCAGAAAGAGGTGTAGATGACCACACGGGGGCAGCATTATTAAACTTATCATTATCTCCTTTTAGCTGTCAGTGTTCTCATTTGAGCTGATTGGGGGATTTACCACAACAGAAAGATTCCTTTATTTATCAATGGCTGATGTTTAATGTCTCTGTAAGAGCCAAATATGTTGAAATGATGTGCTGTTTGAATGAAGGAAATAGCATTGGCCTCTGTGGGGTTTTAGGTTCCTCCTAGCGATGAGCGTATTCTAGTGACCTGTTTGAATGTCATTTTGTTCATTGGCACATTGTGTGTGTGTGTGTGTGTGTGTGTGAGAGAGAGAGAGATGTGAGTGTGTGAGTGTTAACATTTGTGATGTGTATGTGTGTAGAATAGGGGACTTTTATGTTTAGACCTCCAAAAAGCTGCAGATGCTGGAAAAAAAGCATCACACTATGATGTCACTGAAAGTGATTTTATCCAATATAAGGCCAATAAAGTTGTTAACCACTTTTCTGCATAAGTTTGAGGCGTCATCACAGAGAAATCAAAAATCCTTCTACAATTTTGCATCCTCAGTGTCTTTACAGATTGTGGTTTGCATGAATGTGTGTGTGTCTATCCTGGGCATGGTGTGTGTGTATGTGTTTGTGTGTGTGTGTGTGTGTGAGATATGGCCTGGGTCTACTGTAAATACAGACAAGCAGATTGTGGTTTGCATACATGTGTTTGTTTGTGTGTGTTTGTGGGTTTGTGTGATATGGCCTGGGTCTAAATATGGACAAGCAGATTGTGGTTTGCATGAAAGCATGACTGTCTGACTCCGCAGGGTTTCTCCACCAAGGTAGGACCTGATCTGAGCTCTGTGGCTTCTTCTCTGAGTTTTTCCTCCGGCTGAACTCTGACTTACACTTTCACTCTGCATGCTGGACCTGCAAGCCTGGGCTCTGACCCCCATAGGCTGTAACACACATGGGCTCTAACACACCATGTGGAGCGCAGGACAGAGGAGTGTGGTGGATAACAGGATTGTTGCATATGTTCGTTTTAAATTCTTAACAGAATTTATTTTTTAATTGATAGTGAGATTAATCTAAATAACATATACAGTACAGGCCAAAAGTTTGGACACACCTTCTCATTTATCTGTCAATATGTTTTCTTTATTTTCATGACCATTTACATGGTAGATTCTCACTGAAGGCATCAAAACTATGAAT
>JAQMYJ010000023.1:16459937-16470137 GCA_030014305.1 Clarias laeviceps
ATCTGAGTCGTGCGTTCTTTTGAATCTATTGCACCGCATATTGTCTATGGGAGTCACGTCACAAAACAACAAACGACTTGGGACTTGAAGACCCGTTGAGAAGAGCCATTCAATTCTGTTTCCTGTGTACTGCAATGCATAGTGTCTATGGGAGTCACGTGACAAAAGAACGAACGACTCAGAGTAGAAGAGTAATTGAGAAAGAATTGCTTAATTCTGTTTCCTGTATATAACCTACAGAGGTTTTGCAATGATCTGTGCATGTGCGCCCAGTAGAACATGAACGAATCATCTCCGAGATACTCGTTCTTTTGAGTCACGTTAAAGATTCGTTCAAAAAGAACAAATTGTTCATAAACGACCATCACTACAATATTCACAAAATAATTACAAATACATTTATTTTTTATTACAACATGCATCACCAAGATTAATTGATGGTGTCAAACCAGGACTTGCGATGAAATTCATGGTGAATGATGGCGTAAAAGACTTCAAGCACAGTATGGTAATGAGACTCTTAGCTGCAGTAAAACATTTGAATTTGAAACGTTTTAAAGAAGGCCATACATCTGTGAATGACGATCCTAGCCAAGGTGGCTCTGAGCCCACTGCAGTCTGATCACTGAAAATCGATGGATAACTTGTCGCCAACTTGTAAAAGAGAAGCATCTGTCTCTGGGAACTGTACACACAATCATCCACAAACACCACTTGTCTTCTCTTCATTCAAGCACAAACAGATGGAAAGAACAGAGGAAGCATCATGACATTATTTTTGGCACGAAAACAAACTGCATCCTCACATTATCTCCACCAATATTCCACAGTGGGCCTGGAGCCTCTTCCAAGGAGCTTACAGTAGCTGTCCTCCTGTGGACATCTTTTGATTTCATTCTACTTTACTCATCTGATTCTTACACATTCAGTATTGACGTCTTTTGGACATCTATCAGATGTAAAAGAGATACTGAGTATTTATCCCACAACATAAGGGTAGGACAAATGTCTAAATCCACGCCAGAACAGGATGATTGACAGATAAAGGTAATCTGGTCAGCTTTAGCAGTCATATCAATGTCTCGTGTTTACTGGGAAATTTTATCCATCCTTAACAATCTGTCAGTAGTTCTTGAGCTGAAAAACAAATCAAGTTGCCTTGACTCCCTGTAATAATTACAGTAAAATTATTCCTAGTTGTTAATTTTTTATTTGTAATTATAATCAAAGAAACTAGTTGAGCATCTACAATGATCCAGACTTATTCTGTAATCCAAACCATATTTCTCCTTGTATGTCCTTGTTTGTCCCTAGCTGCCGGTGAACTCATGGTGCTTAGCCCTCCTAGACTGGTGGTGGAGTATGGAGCTAAAGCCACAGCTAACTGCTCTACTAACATCACACATAAGGGAATGGGCTGGGAAGCCTCGCAGGGACCAGTGGATATGAATGAAAATGTTCAGTTCATCACCTGGACAGTGGAGAATCTAACACACTGGGATATAAAGCCATACTGTTACATAAACTTAGCTACATATGGACAGGAAGAAAAAGAACTCCCAGTTGTTATTTACAGTTAAGTTGTTTTCTTTTAAATAAATACATTTATGTGTACAGTACGTGTCCAAAGATGCTCTCTTACACATTGTTGCCTTTAAAATCAGGCAGTGAAATGAAGTGAATAAATTTCCATTGGACGACAAACACACCGTAGAGCTCGTCTGCTCTGCTCGTCTTCATCACGTGACGTTTATAAAGGGACTGTTCATCCAAATAACAGCACAAAAGTGGCAGTGAACAGACAGCTGCCAGTTAGAGACACAAGCTTTTATTCTGTAGCCATTTTCATTGTTTAGCTGTTTTGTACTAAGACATATTTCTACTCCACAGAGCGTCCAGATACAGTGTCCATCAGTCTGGAGAATCACTCAGGATACGTAATCGAGGGCGAAACCTATACACTTCAGTGTGACATTAAAAACGTCGCTCCTGTTCAGTACCTTAAAGTCATGTGGTACAAACATCAGTCTCTGATGAAAAGTACCTCCTTTACTAACACCTCCATCGTACCACTGAACAGCTCTGATAACCTCATGATCCAGCCTAGCAGAAAGGATAATGGGGCTGAGTACTGGTGTGAGGCAAAGCTGGAACTGGGACCAGACGGACCACAGCCTCCTCTTTCTAAGAAATCAGATCCGCTCCTTATGTCTGTACACTGTAAGTTGGGAAACTCTAACACACCACCTGTATATACAGTATCACCACAGACACACACTAAAGTATCTGCACTCCAGATGTAACCTGTGCATTTTAAATTATAATAATATTGTTTCAGCAAGTAGTTCACAGGTGAGTCCCTGTTACCTGGAGCCAGGAACTGATTTGTGCCTGAAATAAAGTATTTTTCTTTGTGAGAAAACACTCTCAGTTCATTTCAGTGAGCTTCAGTCGCATGCGGTCATGGACATGACGAAAGCTGATTTGCTTATAATTTAAGTAAGTAGGCAAAGTGACAGAGCAGGAAAGAAGCATGGGAGAGTTGTTTCTGCTTCTGAAACTTGTTGGATCAAAAAGATCATCCCGAAAAGATCACCCCACCCCCAACTATACACACACACACACACACACACACATCCGATGTATTAATTTAACTGTTCTTTCTGGTAATTACACAATTAGCCATGTACGACTGCATTGAACACTCCTATAAATTTAAAGTTCCTCTATAACCACTTGTACTTAATGCACTGTTGTGTCTTTAACCTTTATATGTAACTTTTACTTCCCTTTTCTCATGTTTGAGAAAATCAGCACTGCTTAGATCTTTTTTTTTTTTTTTTTTTTTATCTTCTCATGTCTTTTTGCTTTTTTCAGACAAGCCGATGTTCTCTAGTAACACAGAGACCATAGATAAGAAAGACAAGGTCATTGTCCTAAACTGCTCTGCCCAAGCAAATCCTTCTCCTGATTACTCCTGGGACAAACCTCATTCGTCAGACTCCTTAATTTCCATTTCTGATTCAGGAAACTACACTTGCACTGCGTTAAACGACTATGGCAAGGCAACGAAAGTCTTCATCGTCAAACAGGAACGTGAGTACCATAGATTTATTTTGTTCTCATTCAATAATTAATTTATTCCATCCATTTATTTTTTAAATGTATATTTATATATGTGATATATTGTGATATAATCTTCAGTTACTTATTTATACACATTTGTGCCTTCATTATAACTTATAAAATATATATACAATATATAACATAAACAAATCATATTTTCATCAGTTCTCAGTTGAGTTTCTTGAGTTTCTCTGCTGATTTCAGTACTGAAAAATAAAATAATTCTTATGTTTTGAATTCTGATTTCTGTTTTTTCCACAGAACATGACAACACCACTTTCTGGGCTATTGTGGGGTCTGGAATAGCCCTAGCGGTCCTGCTTATTGCAGGTTATGCGATCTATAAGATTAGGTCACGCAGAGGGGCTTCCAGCTACAGACCGACACCCTCTTCAGAAGGTCAGACGTTACCCTTAACACATAAGGGAAAATAAATGTGTGTACTTTTGTGTCACTGGTGCTGTGCTGTTTTAAAGGACGCACTGATGCTCATTCTGGTACAGCGTTGAGTGACAGACATCATAAGACATGATGCCAGACATGCTGGCAAAGCAGAGACTGCCTGAGGGTTCGACAAACACAAGCTGATAGAGGAGAGAGTCTGCAACTGCCACTAAGCCTGTGGTTAATGTGACTGTGCAGCCTTTACTGTGCACTTACTTTATACCTACAGTTTAAAAAAAAAACATGGTTATAAATATTTGAGGCAGTTTTGCAGTTCTGAAAAGCTTATAAAACAATTCTGAGCAGTATTTCACTAATAACAGGCGCTTATCTGGGACTCAGACACAAGCGGGCATCAACTTGATTGGACCACTGCACTGTTTAAATTCAGCAAACTTACAACTGAAATGAAACAGCTATCAACAGTAAAAAAAACAATGGGGCAAAATCAACACTGGGCCATTTTGGGCCCCGTCACAGCTGGATCACGTTTCCATACAGACCTGTAAGTAGCAAGTAGAGATCTGGCACGAGCACATGGCTGCACTTTCACTTTCACCTAATGTGTGGAAAAAGTGGTTTGAACAATTTTGACAAACATTCTGGTTCTCACAGTTAGTCCTGCAGTGAGGCGAAGGCAAAGCAGCTCTGGGGAGGAAACTCAGCATGAGGTGATGTCTAAAAGCGCCAGACTTCAGACTGAAAAGGCTTTACATTAAATTTATGATAGTTTGTCCAATTAATCCCCCTGTTGTTAATCCTCTTGAATTAAAGCTGAAAGTCTACAGTTCACTCACATCCTGTTGTATCAGTGGCACACAGAGGCACAAATACCAACAAATGTTCAATACTTATGGACCTGACTGTAGGTTTCTGTTTGATAAAGTGTAGTTTTATACAATAAGCACATTAGGCTAGCCTACGCTAGGCTAGCTCCTCTCTCTGTTTCTGCAGCTCAGTGTTCTTTGAATCTTTAGGGTGTGACTGTGATCTTCACTTCTCGATCAGTAAACGAGTCGATGTGTCACATTTTACAATAAACCGGAAATTCCCAGCACTTAGTCCTTGCTTTAAAACTGAATGCATTAAAAACAATTCGACACACCAGCACTTACACCTATAGTTCATGAAAACGGTATTATTTTGTCTGGTACAAATTTATTAACTGATGTACTGTATAAATACTGTATGTTCAGCTGTCTCAGCACTGAGCTTGTTTGTGTGCTTAATAAATCTTGTGTTGTGTTGATTAATTCCTGTGCCCTTCATTAAACAGAAGAAAAAACAAGCTTGAACGCCTGAGTGGAATATTTCATTTCTCTTATTATTACTATATAATGATATTTTGTGTAATTACACAAATAATATGAAGCTTGCTGCTGTCTTTTGCTTATTTGCAGTAAAAACACCACGAACAATCTCAGAAGCAAACCATCGGCTGCATTTCACTAAATGTATTAAAACCTTAGCATCGGGAAAAACAAACAAGTAAACGCCTCTCAGCTCAGAATTCCGTCTCAGGGATGCAGAACAGATTCCTGAAGCTTGAGTTCAGCCAGTGAACACAGCAGCACCTCTTACCTGTAAATCCGAGCTTTGACTCGGGCAGCACCACAGACATGGGACAAGGTCTTACGGAAAAAGGGTAGTTTTGGAGTCCTCCTGACGTCTGGGCTGTTTTCCCCTTAGCCGGCCCTGCCCAGCCATCAATTGGCACAGCCTCAGGTGTGAGCACTTGTGAATTTCGACATCTGGGTGGCTTAACCAGACTGGGAACGGGGACCTTAACAGTGAACACAGCGGACTTCTTTTGGATTGCGACGGCTGGCTCTCGGTGAAGGTGAAAGTGCCGCGGCAGCTTGCGCAGTTCTTTGGCCACTCTCTCCTCGCTCTCTCCCTGTGATCAAATGGCAGCATTAGTTTACCTGCCTTTGAAGTCCTTTAGCGTCTGGCATTACCCCATTCTTTAACGTCTGCCACACAGCTCTAGACCCTCTTAAACTCTGGATTTCAGGCTAAGCACCAAGTCTCACCTTTACGACCAAGCTGCCCTGCCACTTCACACACCTATTAAGGGGAGGCTACCTATGTAGAGAGCCTTCAGAGTGAGAGATGAGTGAAAAATATTTGGACGCATGTGCGTCACTGGTGTTATTTCACTGACAGACTGTAATTACCCACCTCATCCAACAGACCCCCAAGTGTGAAATGTGAAACCAAATTGGACCAAATACAAAAGTAGTAATTTTTTTCCCCAAGTCAGATAGTCTGTCAAATTTCCGATTTAAGTCGGGTAATTACACACTTGAGGATGTCATTACATTAACAAAAATGTGTGCCTATCCCAGGAGACGTAGGGCACGAGGCGGGGTATACCCTGGACTGGGTGCCAATCCATTGCACAGCACACACATTCACACACTACGGGCAATTTGGGAACACAGCCTTTGGGCTGAGGGAGTAACTGAAGTACCCGGAGGAAACCCACCAAGCATGGGGAGAACATGCAATCTGAATCTGGCGAACCTGGCTGGGAATTGAACCTGGACACTGGAGGTGCAAGGCGACGGTGCAACACCACTGTGCTGCCATTAATGAACACATTATACTATAAAATATTAAAGTTACATTTAATGTTGTTGAAACTTTACAAGAAGAGTTATTTCTCACATACACTGTAGATATCAATTTCTACACACATTACCACTTTCTCACCAGATCTGAGGATCAACACCTACACATGCTTAGGGAGGAAATCTCTCACCTCCTCAGTGCTCATGCCTAGTTTCAAATGATAACCACACAGAATCAGGTGCTGATTGAGGTTGTGGAAAAGTTCAATTACTCCACCAACCTGGGGCTCACGCCCATAAAATTGTACCCACAACCCAACACAGGGAGAGACAGGTATATGCCTTTGTGGGCCTTGCAAATTATTGTTGCTGTTTTGTCCCATGTTTTTTCTTTATGGCAGCACCTCCTAAAAAAGGGAATTCAGAAGAAGGTGTGCTGGACGGAGAAGGAGAAAAAAAGTATTCCAGCAATTGAAGGCCCACCTTATCTGTTCCCCGGAACCCTCAGACACCAAACAAATATACATAAAGTAGTATTTTAAAATCGAAGCTGGGAGCCAATGAAGTGCATTCTGGATTAACTGAAGCTTGTTTATGCACCTAGTTGAACAACCAGACAGTAAGGCATAATAGTCCAACCTAGAGATAATAAAATCATGAATTAGTTTTACTGCATCATTTAGTGACAATATATTCCTTATCTTGGCAATATTTCTGAGGTGAAAGAAGAAAAAAAAAAGAGAAAAAGCAGTGGGCGTAAAACTGAACCCTGTGGTGCACAAAATTCCACTTGAGAACATAATAGTCAGAATAGTACAAAAATCTGTCAAATAGGATCTGAGCCAGGAGAGGGCTGTTTTCTTAATTCCTACTACATTTTCTAATCTGTGAAGGAGAATACTATGATCAATTGTGTCAAAAGCTGGACTGAGGTGGAGTAACACAAGTATAGTGACGCAACCCTGATCAGAGTCCAATAGGAGGTGACTTTAACAAGTGCTGTCTCTGTGCCCTAACTTAACTCAGCTCCACAGAATTCCTTTAGGTTAAGCTGGAACTGGAACCTCATTGACATCCTGACATCAGTACCTGAGCTCACTAATTCTCCTGTAGTTGAATTAACATAAATCTACAAAGCTACACTCACACATCCCAGAAGAGTGGAGTGCATTATAGTGGAATGTTAGTGGAATGACTTTTAAAGCAGTTCTGGATTAATTGTTTGCTTAATTTTTATGCAACATCTTTGATCACACCATCCACCTTATTTCTGACCAAAGAATCAAAGACTAATTACCCACATCATCCAACAAACCATTAAATATTTTATCTTCTTCTACTTTCGGCTGCTCCCATTAGGGATCAACCATTTGTCTCAGTCTAATTCTGTCTTTTACATCTTTCTTTGTCACTCCAACCACCACATCCATAAACCTCCTCTTGGGCCTTACTCTTCTCCACCAGTCTGACAGCTCCATCTCCAACATTCTCCTCCTTATATATCCCTCATCACTCCTCTGCACATTTCCAAACCGGCCTCTTTAATTTTGTCCCCAAACTGTCCTGCCTGCACTGGACCTCTTAAATACTCATTCCTAATCCTGTCCATTCTCCTGAAGCAAATCGCAGCATCTTCAGCTCTGCTTCCTGTCTTTTAAACCCCTAAGAATTTTATATCTGTGAAATGTGAAACCAAATTGGACCAAATACGAAATAATTTTTTTTTATTCCCAATTCAGACTAGGTAATCTAGTCTAATTTCAGATTTAAATCAGGTAATTTCGCAATTGAGGATGTCATTCATTTTACAAATATTTGTGTATGTAAAGATAAAGGAACTGTAAACAGAGGTAAACATAACCTGTACACATTTCTAAGATGACACACGTGTAAGTGGTGTTACGGGAAATAATCAGTGATGGGGTGATGTGAAGTGCAGAGCTGTTCACTCCAAAGTTTATTTTCCAATAATCGCATGTCCAAAGTTTATTCTTCCTCACAAGCCGATATTTAAAAGAAAATTTGAATTTTTAGTTTATTAATGAACACACCATACTATAGACTATTAAAGTTACATTTAATGTTGTGGAAACTTTACAAGAAGAGTTAGTTCTCACAAACACTGTATCAGATATAAACTCATCATCACATTAACACCTTCTCACCGGATCTGAGAGTCAACATCTACACATGCTTAGGGAGGAGATCTCTCACCTCCTCAGTGCTCATGCCTAGTTTCAAATTTACTCAATTTTGCACCATTGCACATCACATTGCACTACTCTCAGGTCTCAGGCTTTTCCAGAAAATTAACCCACACCATCTGACCAGTTGGATTTGAGAATTTTAAGCGGTGTTGTGTATTTAACAGGGTGCAGGTTTAACTCATTTCAAAAAATTAACATGTGATCTATGCTTGAGTTTAGCCAAACCTATCTATAAGTTCTTACAAACATTTTTTTTACAACAAATATAGAAATGTTTGCTTAATTTTTTTGAGGGGTAAAATGTGTGTAAAAAGTGACAGTTTCTTAAAGTTATAGTGCAGTTGCCATTTTGAAAGCTTACGTCTTCAGTCCGAATGACACACAGACCTTTCCTTGATGGTTACTTTGGGTAACACACTGCATACTAAAGTGGCTTTATTTTCAGTTATGTATTTTATTATACTTTATTTTTTAAATGTATTTAAAGTAGCTCCTATACATACATTTTCCACACTATATATTTTTATATATAATGAATATGCACAGTGTGTAGTGTGTCCAAATTATGCGACACTGGACACGGCACTCGCATGTGTTTCTCAAACATTTATCAGATATAGTTGTATAGAATGTCTTTGTAGAGCAGAGTGTTATTTTTCATTAGCTGGAACTGCAAACTCTGACGATGGAGCTGTGAGATCCACGAAGCCATGGTGAGAAGATATGGTGTGTTAAGAGTGTGTTGGAGCACAAGACTTCGAGTGTCCTGCAGAGAGTCCTGACTGAACTGGAATGTTCAACAAGGACCGATTAAGATAAAAAAATAAAAATAAATAAATAATAATAAACAGCTGTTGTTGCTGTTGTAGCCTCGAGGTTTGAGGTTTTATCTCTTGTGAGATGCTTTTCTGCTCACCACAGTGAGAGATCTTATTTGTGTTACTGTTTTTCAGCTCAGGCCGGTCGTGTCATGCTCCTCTGATCGCTCTCATCACCAAAGTGTTTATCTACAGACTGAAAGCGCTACAAACTGCTGTGTGTGAAAATCCCAGGAGATCAGCAGTGTCTGAAATACTTAACCCAGGCCATGGTTAAAATCAAACAGATCAGAAAAATCTTATTCTGATGTTTTATTTAAACTTTACCAGACGGTCTAGACCTGTGTCTGTGTTATTTAATGCAGCGTGCTGCTGGAATCTGATTGGTTAATTAACTAGACATCTGTGCAAAAAAAAAAACAAACAAAAAAAAAAAACAGGTGTTCCTATTAAAATGACAGTTTCTTAAAGTTGCCATTTTGAAAGATTAAGTCTTCAGTCAGAATGACACATAGACGGTACTTGATGGTTGCTTTGCTGTACTATTTATTAGTACTGTACTTTATATTTACACTTATTAGGCCATTACATTACATACATAGAAGATCTGAATGCACTTTTCAGGTACACAGTTCCTGCCTCTTTAATCAAACTTTTACCTGCCATTTCCACGTCCATATATACTGTACATACGTTCCTGGGTTTGTGTAAATGTACAGCCTGGCCAAAAAAAGTCACCTTCTCAGAAGGGTCAAATTACTGGGCTGCACACTCACACACACACACACACACACACACACACACTCACACACACACACACAATGTGATGAGAACTCACAGGATTAGAACTAAACAGCTGTGTGTCCATAAGACAGCTGTGTGTTAGTGAGAATCATCAGAAAAAAGGCTCCAGTTCGCTCGGCAGCATAAAGACTGGACTTTGGAGGGATACAAAAAGGTCATGTGACCTGATGAGTCCAGACTGACCCTATTCCAGAGTGATGGGCGTGTCAGGGTAAGAAGGGAAGGACA
>JAQMYJ010000023.1:16516763-16529862 GCA_030014305.1 Clarias laeviceps
CTTGAACATCCTAGAACAGACACATTTTTGCAGAATTGCCCCATGGAACCTCAAAAAGCCTAACATCTACCTGGATCAGAAGTCTAAAACCCATCCGAACGAATATCACCAACAGTTTCTGGACATAAGTGGAAAATTACCACATCATACCCCAGTATACACGGATGCATCAAAATCAGGAAATAAAGTGGCAGCAGCCTTTGCAACAAACCTACTACAGCAGGGTTTACGCATCCCAGATCAAAGTAAAAATTTTACTGTAGAAGCAAATGCTCTGCTCATGGCTTTGAAATTCATTGAAACCACATCACGAAAGAATTACCTAATATCAGACTCAAAATCATGTCTTCAAGCATTAGAAAATATAAAAACAGACTATCCAACAATAGTAGAAATCCTAACCAAGTTATCATTCTTAGAAGCCAATCATTTTAACATATTGGTTTTCTGTTGGATACCCGGACACTCAGGAATCCCTGGTAATGAGAAGGCGGACAGAGCTGCCAAGGAAACATTATCTAAAAGACCAGTCAAATGTTTTATTCCCTTCTCAGATTTGAAGCCAGTTTTGAATGAATACATCAACAATAAATGGCAATCAGAATGGGACCAATGTTTAAATAATAAACTATATCAAATAAACTCTGATGTTGGATCAAGACACACTTTTCCTTTTAAAAATCGCTGGGATCAAGTGACCTATACAAGATGCAGGATAGGACACACAAAAGCAACACACATTTTTACTGTCAAGAGAAAATCCACCACAATGTTCATCATGCAGAACCCAGTTGTCCATCAAACATATTTTATTTGACTGCAACTCTTTTACTCCTTTAAGGAACTTGTTTTATTCTGTTAATACTTTTAAAGAAAAGTGTTTGAACAAGTAAATCCAAATATGGTTTTAAAATTCTTAGAAAAAATAAATTTTAAACATCTATTCTAGTTTTTAAATAACAAAAATGCTTTTCGCCATGAATATAGCCATAGAAGCTGGCATGGCGTTTAAAAAAAAGTGTGTGTGTGTGTGTGCGCTCGCTAAACAATAGTTAGTTCTGACTGGACGAGAGTCGTTTCACGCGTGCTGATTACAGCATAACAGGACTGAGACCTAGTCTGAGGACTGAGCTCTATATGTATGACTGGGCGTGTCCCAGGTGTTGTCCAGTGGTTAATGATGCTGTGTGGGTGAGAGTAGGTCTGTACGGTCCCCAGTACTGAGGAGAGCAGCTGTCTGACAAAACCCACATTCACAACCAGTCACAGAAGCACTTTCAGTAACACACATCTGAGAACATTGTCGTCTTAAACCCCTTAAACGTCTGTCTCTCACTTCTAAGTCGATCTCAATCGCCTCTGAACTGTCTGTTTTTATTTACAGCTACAGAGCTAACTACCTTCTAACACCAGGCTGAATCCCAAATCTCTCTCTAATCCCTGATCAAGTGCATTACTTGGTGTGTGGAGCAAGGGATTGTGCTTCCTACATAGTGCACTAGCTTTTTGGCATTAAAACCCAGAAGTTAACGGAGCTGATATTCTTAAGTGGACATATTAGATTAGGTTAAATTTAACTTCGGGTTTGAATCTGGCTGTGTTGAAGTATTTCTTTATGGGTGTGAGCTGGTCAGATGAAAGTCCTGATACAGGGTGTGCGACGCTAACGTGTGTATTCAGAGGGTCTAAATCGGTGCTTTTTCTTTTGCTGTGCTTCAGGCCAAGCTGAACACACAACACACACTCGTGATTTTAAATGACCTGAGACAATTTCAATTGAAGCCAGTTCTCACTGTTTCAATCGTAGTGCTGTGTGTTCTTGAGTGTGTGCACTTAATAAAATCTGAAGTGGCTGGACAGCTTTGTTGCAGTCTAGCTGCGTGTGCGTATTAACACACACACACAGAGCGAGAGCATGGCCTGATGTGATTTTTCCGTTTGTTTTTCATCAGCAGGCCGGACTGCTCGGTGAGAACCCTCTGGCTGCTCTTCCTCTTCAACACAATGGTGTAAACATGCTGGGAGATCTACCTCATGGTATGGTGACCCAGATTAACCTACACTCGTAGGGACTCACTATTTTTGGCTGCTTTTTTAAAATTTTTTTTTTTAGGTCCAGCTTTTCTTTGTTCATGGTGTATGACTGCTGCTTGTTTTAATTCTCTCAGCTCTGTCTGCTGCAGGTGCCATGGCTCCCGGCTTGGGCATGCAGACAGAACCTATAGGTCCCATAAAGCCCCCGCCCCTCTGCCGGACACTGGGGAGGGAACCTGAGACTGCAACCACACCTAATAGTTTTCCCACAAACCCTTCTCCTGCACTCCAGGGCATGAGCGTTCCTCTCCTGGGGACTGTGCTAG
Source organism: Clarias laeviceps (assembly GCA_030014305.1). Taxonomy (NCBI): domain Eukaryota; kingdom Metazoa; phylum Chordata; class Actinopteri; order Siluriformes; family Clariidae; genus Clarias; species Clarias laeviceps. The sequence continues at coordinate 16,519,124 of JAQMYJ010000023.1, forward strand.
GAGGAGACGGGTCCACACTGCCTACGGTGAGGGATCTGTGTTCCCGCCATGGAAAAATCAAACTTTAGTCATAAGTCTCCCTTGTTTTTATGATCAATCAGGACCTCCTGTTCCAATCAGTCTACGTCTTGGTGTGATTTTATACCTTTACACTGTGATTTATACACACTTGATTGGGTCGCATGCTTTGGAAGATTGAATTGTTCACAGATAACTAGTGTAGAGCAAAGCTTGGAGTGGAACACGGTGAAGAGGGAAGATTTAAACAAAAATCACAGGAGTTTAAACTTTTGAGCTGATTATTAAATTCAATATGATTACAAATGAACAGAGGTGATTAAATGCTGTAGAGTTTGATAAGCTTGTTGTCCCTGTTTAGGCGTCGTTATTAGGAGATCCCCCCACTGAAATCGGCGTGTCCCCGAACCCCTTTCTGAACGCTCCCAGTATATTCCCTTCCTCAGGTAAGCTGCCTGCCATATAGCCCACCACCTTCCCCTAGTCTGTATGCTTTTACTTATCTGTGTGTGTGTGTGTAGGTGCCACCTCCAGGCCCCACCCATACAGGAAGAGACCTGTGCTAGGTGGCTTGGCCAACCAGCGGTCCATCCAGAGCATCCACTCCAATTACAGCCTGCGCTGCCAAGACTCGTACGAGTTCCCAGCACTACACCAGGTCAGCGTAACTGTGGTGAAAATAAGTCACTCGATATGATATATTTGGTGGGTACTGACATCACGGTTGTTTTACAGTGATGACACATAGACTTTGAAGACACTTTGTAGTATTTAACAGTGGATTTTCTTGAACTTGAATATAATTTAACTGAGAACAAATCTTAAAATATATTTAGAAATAGAAGATAAAAGCTGTCGGTGGCCGTCTGGGTGCGAGGGATCACACAGCTTCTGATTTGGATAGTATCCAGGTTCTGAGTCCTGGATCTATTATTTATTTTTATAATTAGATGGGTATAATATTTAATTTCATATTTAATAATTATAGAACTTGAACACTTAAAGCAAAGTCTTTTGCCCTTGTTTTGAAACTGGTTTAAAGCCTGGCACCGTGTGGGCGTATCAGCTGTCCTTAATGCTTTGGTGTGGGAACAGCAGGTCTCGGTCCTGCCACCTGGCAGCATCCTGGTGTTTTTATTTATTTACTTTGTTTATAAATTTTATATAACCACCTGCTCTTTTTTTTTTTCTTCTTTTTTTTTCCTTCCCTCCCCCACCTGGGCTTGTCCCCTTGTACAGGACCCTGTCCCTCACCTTTATGAGCAGCTGGAGACTCTGGACAGCACCGCACATCTGGCCTATGGAGCACAGGTAGGATTCTGCTTCATTCATTACTTCAGCCAGGAATAATATTAATGCTGTTGATTGGGGGGATTAGTCAGTAAAAGAAACATTAAGCACTGCACAGAACCAGGCGTCCCTCATTGTTTGCTGTCAACATTAAGTCTGAGTAAGAAACAAATAAGGCACGTTTAATCGGAGTATATCCGTTTAGCCTGGACGTGTTTGGGGTTTATTTGCCTCAAGCCTCATGGTTTCATTACACTACAGTTATAATGCTGCTAACAAGTAGGATCCAGTCCAGCCTTGTGTAATGTGCTTAACTAAATCACATGATTGCCTTAAGACCTTGTTTATGAGGGAGTATTATAATTATTATTCAATAGAGTAGAACAAGTTTGTGTTGGAGGGAGAAAAATGGGGACAATCATAGTAAAACTCCAGCCTGTGAGGAATCGAACCACGTGCTCTGGGCGAGAGCGCCTACAAAGAGGTTCAGAACAATGTGAGAGTCCATGATTGGTTCTGGTGTTCTGTGTTTAATAGCTAATAAAACCTCATATTTGAATGACCGAGAGCGAGAGTGTGAAGGTGTTCTCGTGAATAACATACAGCGCCTAATTTATAATTTTGGTGTTTTTTTTTTTTTTTTTTTTTTTTTTTGCCAAGGCAGTAAACCAGCAGCTAGTCTAAGTTTCATGAACAGCCTCCTCAGTGTGAGCTAATGGTGAGGGCTCACAATGAGCGCTATCCCTCGTGTTTGGTAGAAGAGAGTCACATGAGGCCCGGTGTTATCCAGCGCACTGCATGAGGGAAGCAACGTGTTCATCCAGCATACAACGTGATGCGTAAAGTGACATGGTGACTGCACTCATTTTACTTCCTGTAGTAGGAACTGACCCAAGCTGTAACTGGTTGATTGATCTTCAGCGCTCCAGCCAGTGATGGGGTGCAGGTTTGGCCAGAATGAATTTCAACCCATTGGTTTGTGGTTGAAGCTCATTACAGTGTGATTAACCCTTATGAGTCTTAGGCTGATTTTGAATACTGTTGTTTTTTTTGGGTTTTGTGTAGCACAATTCTAAACGGTACGAATCTAACAAAGATCAAATGCAGGCAAAATCTTATGAGCTGCAACTATTTGCAAGAAAAATCTGGAGTGTACTTTTTATTTTTTTTATTAGTTTATTATTCACGTGTGACGCTGCTCTAAGTTTGTGTGAACATGGGGCTACATTTGCATTTCTATTTTGACTTTTCTAATTTTGTCCTCTTGGTGGCAGTGTTGGCAGAAAGAGTTTTAGAAATGGCAATGAACAAAAGCATATGGATAAATAAGTAGTGATTTGTCACTAATTTATTTTATGTTAGATGTGCACTATATGACAACCTTTTATACTTGTATAGATTTTATTCCATATTGTCTTGACATCACATCCATGATGCTCCTGATGGTAGCAAAGTGTGGATCGATGGTCTGTCTGTACTTCCTGAATGCAATGCAGGAGATCTGATTTGATGGATTCTAGAACCGTAAGTCTGACAATCTCAGGATTGTTTCAGTGTAATTTGCCTCGATTCTAGAACTTTTCTAGTCTCCTACGACTTCAGGTTCTAGCATTTGTCCAATCACATTTTCCCTGCGTCACTGAAGTTTTAATAGAATAAAAGTCCTTTATTCGCTTTGAATTGTTTTAACATGTATTGAATCACTAGTGAGTGTTGCCGCCTTAAAGCTGACACCACTTTTTTTTTTCTCCCTTATTTAAATCCGTTTTGTTTCCCCTTTTTATGTTGTGTAAGATTTGCCCTAAAAGACCCTATGAATGTGGATGTTGCTATAGCAACAAACACCTATCAGAATCAGTGCAGTAATGCGAACCTGAGTTCCACCCTGTAGCTGCACTGCTGTCACAGCTGGGGCTTTGGAAAGCTAATTACTGAGAATTCCGAAAAATAAGCGAGTGAGTCTGATGTCTGGATCAGGGCTGTGATTTAGGCATGTGTTAGCGGTCAGCCTCGTGGTTGTAGTGTACCCTGCGCGTCGCTTGTGGACTAACATCTCACCGTTCTTTACAGCACTTGAGACACGGCGAGAGAACGTCTCCCTTCGCTTACCCATCTAGTCCCCCCAGCTCCTCCTACTTCAGCTTCGGTGCCCCTGGGGCCGTGTGCTCCACCCAGCTCAATAAGGTACGCTCCATCTACACACTAACTCTGAATCTTACATCGCGAGGTAAAAACCACAGCAGGCTTCGGAGGCAGCGCTCATTGACTCCTCATTCATTGATTTTTCTATTTTGTTGTTGAGCTGCCAATATTTTCAACCTTGTACCTCAGTGTGAGGAGAAGGCAAACCTGTAAATCATTAAAATACCTCTTGGACAAGGATGCGGTCGTTTAAAATAGGTGCATAAGTACATACAGGCTTTTAAATGGAGTGTGGCGAGTTATTAATTGAGATTTCTGCTTGCGCAGGCTGTGGGAATGCCGCCCATCTCACACACCGGTGTCTTCTCTGCTGCTCCTGGAAGTGGTGCGAAGGTAGGTTCGCTCTCAGTCTCCCTGCCAAACATCCCTCATGTCACCGTCATGTCATCGCTCACAGACTGTTTATTTATTTCTGCTTTAGACTCCAGTAGGAGGACAGAAGCGTCTCTTCTCTCGTCTGATTCCGTCTCCAGAGCCCAGTCCAGAGGGGGGCTACGTAGGGCAGCATTCTCAGGGCCTCGGGGGACACTACGCCGATTCCTACCTGAAGCGGAAGCGTATATTCTGAACCCCGTGCTCGTCGACGACCCCTGCTGGCTGCCGGTTGAGGCACAGATGGAGGCGTCCTGTCACAGCAGGCGCCGGGAGTTTTGTTTGTGAATGATTCGAGTGCGCATGTAAATTTATTTTATTTTTCGATTTTTAATTTGAAATCCTTTAATTTACCTTTTTAAGTTTTCTTTCATTAACGATAAAACCGCAGGTACCTCATAAAGGATAAATACTCTCTCAACCCTCCCTTCCTTAATCAGACTCGCCTTTTGATGAACTGTTCTGTAAATAGTTGAGAAGCATTCGTGAAAACAAGAGTCCTTCCTTGTGGACGTGGTTCTTGTTAACCCTCTTGGTGTTTGAGAGAGAGAGAGAGAGAGAGAGAGAGTGTGTGTGTGTGTGTGTGTGTCAGGTCTGTGTGTGGTTGTCTGTGTCATCTGTCCCAGCAGCAGCAGTAACATCAGCTGCTCCGTTCGTCCGTCTGTAGCTTCACCCCTGCTGGGCGCACTGATCAGTATTTGTGTAAAACCCTCCCACTTCCAGTGTCACAAGTCCAGGTTTTCTGCACTAAGTGTTGTGTGTGTTGCACTTGGAGGATGCGAGTCACGTGAAAATTGCCTTCCTTGATCTGTCCTTCCTCACTGGCCATTAGTTTTCTGCAGTTCTTGAACTTTTGTCTTCTTTCTCCCGCTTCCCTTCTTCCTGCGTTCTCTGCGTTCAGTCTTGTTTTGCCCTTACACATCCTGATCTCAACTCGGTACTTGCCTCGTACCACCAGCAGGGGGAGCGGGTTAGCTTGGATGAAAAGTGCTGTTACTGTGCCTGCTTTTTTTTTTTTTTTTTTTTTTAAATATATATCTAAAAAGTACCTCAGCAGAAATTCTGGAGCAGGCCGGACCTGTGGACAAACATGATGGTTCCTTTTTGTTTCATCATTTCTCTTTTTTTTTATTTTTTTTTTTTATTTTATTTTATTTTTTTATTATTTTTTTATTTCTATTACTGCTACAAATGTGCCAGCTCCATGTCCACTCGTGAGCCGGAGGAGTTCTCTGGAGAGCACCAGGTCCGTGACATTTCCAGTGTGGTAGTTGAGCATCTCTGGGGTGCTGCAATTCGCAGATCCACAAATCACTCTTGTGTCCAACCTCATGGCATGTCCAGTGTAATCTCTCATACTCTCTCTTTACTTAACCTGTTTATTTGCTGTGTACATACCTGAGCTTGTATATTTCTTTGTATTTTTTTTTGTTCATTTCCCCTCCTTCTATATAGTCTGTAATTAGATTGGGAATTCTGGTTTTTTTTTTTTTTTTTTTTTTTTTTCTTTTGTGTGATGTTGCAGCATATTTCTTGAAGGGTTTGCATATGCTATATGAACTTCTGCTGTATTGTAAAGAACTAAACAGACTTGATCTGTAAAATGACAGCTTATCAAGTGAACCATCATTTGTACATAGCTGCCATGTTTTCCTGACCTGTATTTCAGCAAGTAAATGTTATTTAAGTTCACAACTTGTGGTCCTCACTTTTTCAAACCTGTCTAAGACAGACCTGTCTATTCAGGGAAAATTGTTTTAAAGCTTAGATTTTAAAGAATACACTGTGTCTGGGTCAGATGTTCCCTTCAAAAAGAAATTGTCAGGCATTAGGATGGATCACTGACTGCAGGGGTCAGGATCACTGATCACTCGGTACATGGAGAATGTGCACGAGAGGGAGAGGAAACAGTTGGGTCTGCTCAGTTGCATCATAAAAAAAAAAAAAACTGCCTTTATTCAATTCTCTTCTCCTAGAGTGCAAGCAGGGACTCCAGCAGGACTAACTGACATAACTAAAAGGGAGAGCCAGAAGGAAACACAGACATTGAAGGAGAACTGGGATGTAAAGCAACCAGTCATGTGATCAATGAGAGTGGGGAAGACAGCATCTAAACATACCAGTTCACCCAAATACTCTTCACTCATAATAGTCCCCCAGATCTGCTCCTTTACCTAAGGCAAATCTATTTACAAAAATGCTTGGCTAAATAAATAGGTTTTCAGCCTAGACTTAAGCACTGAGACTGTGTCTGAATCTGGAAGGCTACTCCATATTTTTGCAGCTTTATAAGAAAAAGCTCAGCCTCCGATGTCTTTTTTTTTTTTATTATTTTTTTTTTTTTATCAGGTACCAATGAGCAGCCTGCATCCTTTTGTGTGGTTCATCATAAAATACAAGCAGTTCACTTCGCTCCCATGGTGTGAGATCATGTGCTCTATAGGTCAGTAGTAGTAACACAAGCATAGTTTTCTGCATCATATAGTGATTTATTTATTTTACTATCTTAGCAATGTACATGAGCTTCAAATAAAAAAATTAAATCAAACGCACCAAGGTCTTTTACTGCAGTCCACAATGAAACAGAATGGCCATCCAGAGTTACTGTATGATCAGGAGGTTTACTTCCAGCTGCCTGTGGTCCTATGGTATTAAATAATCTAGATTATTTCTTTAATCTGTTGTGTTCAGAGCACCACCTGGACTTGTAGCAGTGCAGCGACTGTAGCCTGCTCTTCTGTAAGCTACACCACCACGCCTCATTGAGACACGGTCAATTACGTGCTAAGGACATGTCACTCTTTGGTAGCCTCTGACTGGTGATGGTGTCATTGTCTCCTACATGAGTACCTATCTTTGGATAACTTGTACTCTAAGATAACCTGAAATGTCCTTCACTCTGGCTCCTGGGATACCCCTAACAAGTGCCTCGAAAGGCCTAGCTAATTTCATGTGTCTCAGTATAGAGTCTCCTATAGTCAGGCCTCCTACTGGTTTCTCAGCAGGTTCTGTACCTGGAGGAGAGAGAGAACCTGCTGGACGTGTGAAGTGCAGAGGAGCACTGCTCTTGTGGGAGAGCCTTAGCATTAGCTGTGACTGTATGATTGCGCTGCAGAGTGACTTGGGATCACTGACACTGCCTAAAGCGTCCAGACGTTTTCTCTACACCACCAAGGCAACTCTCACTGAAGTGTGATGCTAAAATCTTTCCCTTCCGAGTGCTAACACATAGCATACACATAGTAACGTGAAGTTATAGAAACAGGAACAGTGTTTAAACATCGTAAAGAAGTTACAGCGGGATAGGGAAGTTCTGAAGAGTTCAAGGAACAGTCTTATCTCAAAGCACTGGTCCTGACGTCTTCTTTCCCAAATAGCTATACAAATCAAAACTATCTGTAGAGAACATTCCGTTCATCCAATGTTTCGTGAAAATGAATCAAATTTAAGACTAAGGAATTCAACAATGCTGTAGTAAAAAGTCAAGCTGTGTGAAGCTGATGTTCAGTTTGAAGTTCTCGTGAGCTTTTAGCTTCAACCACAAACCAAGTTTAAACGCGAGTCTTGCTATAGCTGTTTAAAAAAAGCATCAAGTTTTTGGCAGGTCTTCGGAGCCTGGAGTCTGTCCCAGGTCGCTCAGGGCACATGGTGGGGATCACACGGGATGCTACATAACCAAGGGGTAATTTTGAAACACCAATCGGGCTACAATGCAGATCCTCAAACTGTGGGAGGAAACAAACCAAGCACGGTGAGAACATGCAAACTCCACACACACACTCGACACAGACCCAAGGCGATATTCGAACCCCAACCCTGGAGCTGTGAAGCGACAGTGCTAACCACTAAGCCGCTTTGCCACCCACGACATGTACAGTAGTTTTGTTATGTAATACGTTCCTGTAATAGTCTTGAATCATCGCAAGTTTTTTTTCTTAGCCAAAATTCCCTGGATGTTACTAAATTAGGGAAGGAGCGTGCTTCCTCTAGGCCGTGCACCTCCATGGGGTTTGGCTGATGATGATGCGGTTGGCCTGAGTGCTTCCTAACCAGCGGGGAAACAGATTTGGCTGGAGAGAAAAGGCCATCACGTGGAGATCTAGCTGCCTGGAAAAAGTCAGTGTGCTCCCTGCTGTCAGCACCAAAGGGTGAGATCCTCATGGTGATAGTGTGTCTGTGCAGAGAGCAGGAAAAAATAAACGAGTGATGCGGAAGGAATTTAAACGACCTTTTCCACGAGGTCTTTTCTCATAAATGGCATCGGCGGAGATTATCAGGGTGTAAAGAAAGAAACAAAGAATTTTTCAGATGATTTGATTCTTGAGTGACATGGACATTTGAGCATTTACATAAGAACAGCAGGTGGTCCGGGCGAGCTATTTTTGAAGCCGCTGAGATGCGCTTCTCATCTCTTGACTTTCACAGACTCCGTCGACGGCTTCTCTGATGCTTTTTGTATGGTTTAATTGGGGACGAGGAGCACTTCAGGAAACAGGTGCTCCTTGGCTTTAATTCGGTTAATGTGCCACACTGATTGCTTAACCTCTGCCAAGGCGACTGATGAAGTAGGTCTAGTGGAGATGTGACACGTAAGCGTACGAGAGAAATAAACAAGTCAAGGTTCTTACAGCACGTGGCGCAAAATGTCAACTCATAACGCAAAAACATTCTAAATATGGTCAATTTTTTTAAATTATAAAATTATGATAAAACTAAATAAAACAAATATTAAACAAATTTATAGACAGTTTTAGACTCTTTTTAATCAAGCGTTCCATATTCTTGTTCTATTTGCTGATCATTTTAAACATTTAAAATGATCTTTCAAGAGAACAAAACAAAGCTACCAGGAATTTATTAATACCAGAAGTTAATAGTTTATTCCTTGTCATCTTAGAACAGGAAATGCTGGATCCATGTGACGTGATGTATGAGAAGTTTTCACTAGATGTCATTTTGTTGCACCGAGTGTTGCTTTTGAACCACAACAAAAGCAGCAGTGATAGGAGAGCGTGTTTTAATAAGCTCAGTAAAATGAGAATGAACTTCCAACCCTTCTCTCCTCTTGTTAGCTGCACAGCGACAAAAGATAATAATAATAAAACATGAAAAAAAGCATGTCTATGCCTGTTATTATATGTCATGCTCTTAGCTCGCATCTCCACTGCTATAAAAATGCCTGAGATTGTTCTTAGATCCTGGAGCACTGTGTGTGTGTGTGTGTGTCTCTCCTATTATCCCAGAGGGGAACCAAGGCAACACAGTGGACAAATTTGTCACACGCATTTTAGATTTCTGCCTTTCATGTATCACGTATCATCCCCCCCCCCCCACCCCACCCGCCACAAAAAAAAACACCAGCCCTTCTTTCCTCCACCCACACAGTCCCTGCACACCGCCCGTGTCGACTCTGCTGCAGAAACCTGTGATTTTCCAAAATACCCACCGGCAGAAAGCTGCTGCTTTTATTTCTAATGTAGAAGAGGAATAAAGGAAAATGATTAGAGATAAAAAACTCGCTCCCTGGTATAATGACCAGACACGCACTTTAAAACAAACCACTCAAATTAGAACGCAAATGGCGTCAAAGTAAATTGTTAGTATTCCACATAGCATGGAAGGAGAGCATCCTGAACTATAGAAAAGCTCTCAGTGCTGCTAGATCATTGTATCTCTCTACTCTTATTGAAAACAACAAAAATAATCCTAGATTTTTATTTAATACCGTAGCTAAATTAACTAAAAACAAGACCACTGCAGAAATCTCCACAACAACAACATACAGTAGTGAGGACTTCATGAACTTTTTCAATAACAAAATCACAAATATTAGGCAAAAAAATCAGGCTTTGAAACCAGACAATTTAATTGATGCAGATGATAAACTAATCACATCACATCAGAACCTAGAATACTTTACTCCCCTTGAAGAGAATGAACTAATTTCACTTATCTCTTCTTAAAAATCGTCAACCTGTATATTAAATATTATTACCGACACATTTTCTCAAGCAGATAGTACCAGCAATAACAGAACCCCGGTTGAAAAGAATTAACTTTTCACTCAGCAGTGGGTATGTTCCCAAATCCTTTAAATTAGCAGTTATTAAACCGTTAATTAAGAAACCTGACCTTGACCACCTGTCAGCTCTGGCCCTCTCGTGGCTCAGATCCTATTTGATTGATCGTTCTCAGTTTGTAGATTTAAATGGTGACTATTCTGCATGTTCTAAAGTGGAGTTTGGTGTTAATCAGGGTTCAGTTTTAGGCCCACTGCTTTTTTCCCTTTACATGCTTCCTCTGGGCAACATAATTCGTAAGCATGGTATTAGTTTTCATTGTTATGCTGACGACACACAGTTATACGTGTCAGCAAAACCAGATGAGAAAAACCAGCTTACTAAAGTTGAGCAATGTGTGCAGGACATAAGAAATTGGATGTTAATTAACTTCCTTCTGCTTAATCCTGATAAGACAGAAGTTATAGTCATAGGACCACAAGCAACTAGAAGTAAGATTTTTGATCACACTGTAACTTTAAATGGCCTTTCTGTTCCATCAAGTGCAACAATGAAAGACCTCGGTGTGATTATAGATCCCAGTCTCTCATTTGAGGCACATGTAGATAATATTACCAGGATAGCATTCTTTCACCTCAGAAATATTGTCAAGATTTGGAATATATTGTCACTAAACGATGCAGAAAATCTAGTTCATGTTTTTATCACCTCTAGGTTGGATTATGGTAACGCCTTACTATCTGGTTGTACAACTAGGTGTATAAACAAGCTTCAGCTAGTCCAGAATGCAGCAGCGAGAGTCCTCACTAGAACCAGAAGATACGAGCACATCACACC
>JAQMYJ010000023.1:16583557-16594018 GCA_030014305.1 Clarias laeviceps
TATAGACTCTTCATTTCTTTGTAAGTGGGCAAACTTAGAAAATCTGTAGGGGATCAAATACTTATTTCCCCCACTGTGTATACAGTATACTGTAAGTGACCAAACATGTGTCAGGTATGGAGCTATAATACCAGAACAGACTAAACAACTGTGTGTCCATAAGAAAACCACTTGTTACTGAGACTTATCAGAAAAAATGCTTCAGTTTGCTAGCGAGCGTAAAAGATTGGACTTTCGAGCGATGAAAAAAGGACCAGATCGAGTGTATTTCAGGGTGATGTGTGGGTCAGGGTAAGAAAGGAAGTGCATGAGGCGATGCACCATCATGAATGGAGGTCTGCAAATAACAATGGATTACATGCAGTAAGAATATATGTTTATAATCAGTATTTGTTCACTAATTCACATTAAGTGCAGTAAGTAGCTATTAAATGTTCCATTTAGACTTTAGACCATCCAGACTTATTTATTTAGACTAAAAGTAAATAAGTACACTAAGAAGGCTTATGAACTTATATCTTACATATCTCATGTCTTTGTTAGTTTGTGCAATCCCTCTTTTGCAACGTGGCCATCATGACCTTTGAGACTGACAGCTTCTGTGGTTTTTGTGTCTCTTTGATGTTTTCTCGTCTGGCATGATGCCTGCAGTGCCTCAAATAATTTATTTAGATTAAGAATAAAATAAATCATCCCAGAGCCTCAACTGTTTGAGCCGTCACTGCCCTGTATAACTGCCTGGGTTAATATGAAGAATGTATCGCATTTGTAATGATTATTTGCACTAATTATAATAATTTATATTAAATAAATGATTAACTGAAGTCACAAAAGTGCAAGTTTTTCTCCTAGTATAACTTTTACTAAGTTATACTAATTCTTTACAAAGATATCACAGCCATCAGATGTGTGTGTGTGTGTGTGTGTGTGTGTGTGTGTGTGTGTTAATGCCCCAGCTGTAATATTTCTCTGATAAAGAAAGATTTTTTTCATCCATCAGTCTCCCTCTGTTTCACTCCTCCTCCGAACACGCCATTTCAGTGTCTATATAAACGAGCTCCTGCTGAACCACACCTCCTGGAGAACAGCAGAGACGGGGGCGGGGTATCTTCTTTTATGAGGTCACAGTTGGGCGGAAAACTACTGTAACTGGTTTGTTAATACAGAAATTGATGTGAATGCGGTCATCAGGCTGGCACCTTAACATGTACTGTATAACAGGAGCGCATCATACACACTGCAGCTGTAAAGTGTTCGGATTAAAGGTTAAAGCAATCTGTACATCTGTTCTGCACAGTGATATAACAATGTTGTGATGTGTGAGTAAAGTCGAGCTAACGTTGTAACACTTCTTGTGTCTCCGCAATACAGAAGAGACATACCAACAGCTGGCACGGGAGACCCTGGAGGAGCTGGACTGGTGTTTGGACCAGCTCGAGACCATCCAGACACACCGCTCGGTCAGCGAGATGGCCTCCAATAAGGTGTGCTTTCACCCTGGGGTTTTTTTTTTTTTTTTTTTTTTTTCAGATTTGCCACTAGGATTTTATTACATTTACTATAATTGCTTCAGCTGCTTGCTGCTTTAAGAACTCTTGTCTGGTGTCAGCTTGTTTGTTTCCATGGATCTGATCAGGGTTACACACTCACACAGAGGTGGTAAATATAATAATAAATATAATAATAATAAGTACTTTAAGTATTCCTTTACTCATGAAGGTTCGTCTTTATTAGATCAAATGATTTTTACAGCACAAAAGATCAGACGTTTGAATCAGGACGGCAGAATGCTGAAATTTCAGCTTTTGTGTGTATTTGTGCTCATTAGTTTGAAAAACCTACTTAAATATGGACTCACCAGCCACTTTAATAGGAACACTTATACACCTGCTTATTCACACAACTATCTAATTACTATTAAATTAGAAGTAACATGTATTTTCTAATTACAATCTCTCTCTATATATCTATGCAACTAAACAAGCATTTGTGTGTCTTGTCACATATATTCTGTCGTCTGCTGTTTAGAAGAGGGAGGGGAGAAAAAAGGGGAATGAAAGAAAGAAAAGGAAAAGAGGGAGGCTTGAGGGATTGAGAGAGAAAAAGAGAGAGAAGGAGTGACGAGAGATGGGAAGAAGACACACTCAGGTCCTGATGCTGATGTCTATGCTTTAACCTTGGTTGCTACGGATCTGCAGCAGGGTCTGCCCCTCCTGATTTATTATTGGCTCTCTGCAGCATCCACACCACGTCCTCTCGATTTTAGCCAATGACATTTTCTTATCTCTGTTTGCTTCCTTTCCTCTCTTAAAGAAATAGAATCATTTTTTTCATTATTGTTATTGTCCAAAAACATTTGGGCTGCAGTACGGACTGCTGTTCTTCATGAGCACAGGGCTATACTGCACGTGTGTGTGTGTGTGTGTGTGTGTGTGTGTGTGTGTGTTTGGTTTGACAGAGACCGAGAGAGTGCTTGTGTATTTTTGGGATGAAAATGTTGATCTATTAGGAAACATATAGACACAGAGACATACATGAAGAAATCAGCATAAACCTCATAGCCCTTCACACACACTTTCCATTTCCACACTGACATGCCCTCTGCTGCACATGCGCAATCAAGAGTGCACACTCACACACTCACCCCACACAAACACACACACACATGCACACACTGGCTCCCGTCAGAAAAGGCTGATTAGCTTGCAAGAGCCGTCTGCAGCATCCAGGGAGACAGAGCTCAGGACACAGAAACAGGCAGCGGCGGACCGTTAGCCAGACACATCACTGTGTGGATTCATGCAGCTGCCGCTCTAAAGGGAGGCAGCAGCGCTGCACGGACAGGAGCTGCAGCTTCAGCTCGTCACTGGAACAGGAGGATCGGTGCACGCTGTGGCAGCGTGGGGCCCGGCTCAGAGCTCCACTGTGGGGGAGGGGCAACAGACCCAAGGACAGCGAGCGAAAGACAAGCTGTTTTTCTAGACCCCTGGCACAACAGGATCGCTAAAGGCCCTGGCTCTACGTTTGTTTTCTCGTTTCTTCCATTCGTATCGCTTGTCCATTTTCTGTGTCTGCTTTGCATCAAGTGTTCCTGTTAGCGGCCACCTAGCTGTGTTGTTTTGTTCCATCCTATCCCGTCATCACAGCTCTTTTCGTCTCTCATCCATCGTCGTCATACTGCTCTCACTCATCTTTCAGTCTCCACACGCCTCCATCCTCGCTCACACTTTTCTCCCTTTCACTACACTGTGTCTATCCTGCTCTCCGCTGCCTTCTCCTCCCCGTGCCCTTCAGAGAGTCTGCCTTTTCTGGAATTCTCCATCTTGGTCTACTCCTCGCCTCTCCCCCCTCCTCACGCGGCTGGATTTGGGTCAGCTCGGCTCCTTTGCTGGGATGCAATGTAGCCGTCTCGGACTGCGGATCCAGGCGGCTCCTGGAGAGCCGTGTACAACTCGCACTTCACCTGGCACCTGCATGTAAAGCGCTAGGGACGGAAAAACAGTGAGGAAAAACCCTTGGGTGCCTGGACTCCTGCCAATCCACACCCTGGAGTGGCCTGGCGGGGCTGGCTGTGGCCTCAGCAAGCACATCTTGACTGCGCCCGCATGCCGCTGGGGTGCAAGTGCTGCGCCAGCCCCGCTGCACTACTGTGCTTCCTGCCTGTGCCAGCGGCCCGTGCTGCCGGTCTCACTCAGCATGGGTGTGGTGGAGGCCATCGAGCCGGTAACATCACCCGGACCTTCAACTGGCCCTGCAGCATTCCGGCTGCCCCACTCCTCCAGCTACAGCAACCTGCAGGGGAGAGGAGGGGCAGAGCTGGAGCTGGGGGCGGTTGGAGGACTGGAGGGAGGAGGGCAGGCCGCCGAGCGCAGGAGCCCACTGATGGACCTGTTCTGTGAGACCTGCTCCAAACCCTGGCTCATTGGCTGGTGGGACCAGGTAGGGACAGGAAGTAGCGGCCTGTCAGGCCAAGCAGGAAGTGGTCCTGAGTGAATGTGAAAGTGGGCATTAAGCTGGTTAAAGGCCAAAGGTGAGGGGAGTTAGGTGTTCTGGCAAAAGTATTTTAGAGATTAGATAGTTATGGTAAAGGGATAGAGACATTTTCAGGTGTCAATTTCAGATCCAAACTTTCATAAATGTGTAACATCTGAACAAACAACCATCTAACTTAATAAATTACTAACAAATAGATTTTTACAAATGTGATTAAAGAAAGTCTGGGGAAACGTGCCAGATTCTCACACCATACAAGCCAATATCCTAGTAAACTAGCAAACTGTACGATGGTGTAATAAAAAGACACGATGAGTTTTTAAAGGCCAGAGCAACACTAAATAAGTATAAGTATAAGTATAAGGGCAACACAGGGTTACACGAAATGTTTCTGCTTACTGCTAGTGTTTCTATTGTTAGATCTGATCCACCGTGACATTTCATTTCCTTATTTGAATTTGGAAGCATTCGATTTAACGTAGATGTGCAGTGTGTGTTCTCTACAAGACAGGGTTCTCTTAGAACTTTTGGCTTCTATGTGTTGATCTTTAACTCCATTCTGACTTGAGAACCTGAATGTATATGGGACATGCAGAACACCGCTATCTTCAACAGCATGTTTTTTGGGTTGTATACATTTTTTTTTTGCATACATGCTCTGTTAAAGATTGTCTCACGTTCTTGTTTATACCTGTTCCTTCTATCCCTCACTCCATCTTGTACAAGCTCTCAGACTGCACCAGTGCACCAGTAAAAACAGCTTGTTCTCCAGTCAGATGTTTAGAGTCTTTATATGCACATATGGTTTTAAGTACATGTGATGTTGTCTTATGGAATATCTTGTTTGCCAATCGTGGACTGACTTTTACCAGATGGTCTGTTTTATACATTTTAATGATAAACGTGCTCAATCCATAGACTATGACTTCAGACCTTAGCAGTGTATTAAATCCATTACGAGTATTATTTCATTTTCCCCCAGGTAACCTGTGATGGTACTAAGCTTATTCAGAGGCAGTGAACAGGAAGTCAGATGACATGACCCTTTTAAAGATACGTGCACAAAATGACTGGAACACCTCTGGGACCTTCCTTATAATACGAGTCCATCTTTTATCTTATGTATTGATTACAATTATATCAAATGTAAAGTAAACCTTGTAAATAAATGGTAAATAAGGGCCTTGTGGTCGAATGTGACGAGAGGAAAGCAGACACCCGAGCGCAGGCAGGGGACGTCGAGGCTTTGTGCGGTAATGCAGCAGTGGAGGAAAAAAAATAAACACAAAAAACAATGCATGGTGTGGAGAAAGATTAGAGATAGAAAAGGGACATGGAGAACGCGTGAGTTGCTGTGTAGAGCGATGACCTTGAAGGAGGTCAAAGATAGACACCTGCCTCCTCTCTCTCTCTCTCTCTGACTGTCACCCAACCAGTTGACTCGCTCCTGTAATGCCGCAGGAGGGAGTGTGAGGAGACAGTTGCTAAGGAAACCTGCTGGTTGCCATGGAGATTGTAACGTGTGAAGGACCAGTCAGTGGGACCGCGCCGGGGTCTCATCCGAATCCCACAGTAATTAGGGGATTTACATCATTGTGTTTACATCATTTTATCTGACCCTAGCACTGATTTAGTGAGGTACAAACATATTCCTTTTAGGTTGCAGTATATGACAAACACCTTATCATATCATATATATATATATATGGCTGCTCCTGCCTTTATAGCTTTATTCCAGTGATTTCTGCCAGGACTGCTTGGTCTGCCTTGAATTTAATTAAAGTTTTACTAAGTATACAAGTTATTGACATGACAATTTAATATCAGAGATGAGATTGGGTTTAACTGGGCATCTGTCAAATACTACCAGACATATGTGTATTGCATAACTAACACACACAGAATAGTAAATGACACCGGATAGTACATGATGAGTTGTTTTCAATGTGACTCATAGTATCATGTCTTTCTTGCCTGATTATTTTAATTGGCTTTAACAAAATGTCAAGTATAAAAATGCTTATTTATGAAAGAAAAGCCTTGCTGAATGATCCAGCTCCCGGTTTGTTAAAGCACAGGCTGAGCTGATCAGGCTTTGCCAGCTGGCAAGTTATTTCCCAGCATCCTGAATTCCAGATAAAAGTCATTTATAGACGTCAGAAATGTTCTTGCTGCTGCACTGTTGTTTTTATTAAAAACCAATTCTTTGAGGTAGCTTCAGGAATGGTAGTTCAGACACTGTTTCCATCTAACCTGGCAAAGATGGTCTAACAGCTCGGGAACAGCTGGCCCTGGCAGCTGGTCAGACTGTGCTGCATTCTTTCAGGATAAAATGTTGTTTTGTTTGTAATTAGGACTGGGGTAGTTGTATTAGGGTGACACGGTGGTTTGGTGGTTAAGTGCTGCCGCCTCGTACGTCAAGGGTTAGAGGTTTAAATCGTTACTCCCTTGTGTGTGTGTGTGTGTGTGTGTGTGTGTGTGAAGTTTCCTCCAGGTACTGCGGTTTCCTCAAACAGAATGCTTCGACATGTGGTGTATGATTGGGTGTGTGAGTGTGTATGCTTGGCACCACATCCTGGTTTTACCCTGAGTTTTTCGGGGGTGCAACACAGGATAAGTGGTACAGTGAATGGATGGATGGATGGATGGATGGATGGATGGATGGCTTTATTTCAGACTGGAATGAGATGACTATTATATTTTCAGGTCGTGTGTTATATTATATTATATTTTCAGGTCGTCTGTCTGTCTGTGATATTCTTGTAAGCAATATATCTCAAGACCAAGTAGTTTGTAGGATTTATATGGAATTCTCATTGTAACCAGATGAACTGATTAGATTTTGAAAATCCATGATCCAATGTCACGGCAAGGTTAAATGTTTGAAATAATGTTTCTTCAATAGTTTCATCTATTTTCTGAGGGTATTTGTGGCGTAGGCTTTGGTGTTGAGTTCTTTTTGATTTAAAAGAAATATCAGCTTTTCATATCATCCCATATTGATTAACTGTAATTAGTGTGAACACCACTGATAGACAGTCTTTTGTGATTTCCATTCTGTACCGAAATATGTCCACATCATTATAAATACTTCAATATTCATCCAACCTTCCTATGTTACTTTTCATCAGAGACATAAGCTCGTTCTCCTCTCTCTGTCCTTCAGTTCAAGAGGATGCTAAACAGGGAGCTGTCCCATCTGTCTGAGATGAGCCGTTCAGGGAATCAGGTGTCCGAGTACATCTCCACTACCTTCCTAGGTGAGCCTGCTTACTCACTCGCTCATTTCATCCACATCATTCATTAACTCCATGGAGCTCCATCTTTTCAGCAGATAAATTATTGCCCTGCACTTTCATCGTTGTCACTGAGCTCTGTGTGTTATGTTCCTCAGACAAGCAGAATGAGGTGGAGATCCCATCCCCGACACTGCGGGAGCGTGAGAAGCCCATGTGCCATATCAGTGGTGTGAAGAAGCTGACACATAGCTCCAGCCTGACCACCAAGGCCCTGCCACGGTTTGGGATCAAGACGGAGCATGAGGACACACTGGCCAGGGTACAGATCATCTTAAGAAAGACAAACAAAAAAATCTTTAAGCGGGATAACCCTGATGGTCTCATGTTAAAACAATTTTACATTTTTATGCTTTCTTCAGGAGCTAGATGACTTGAATAAGTGGGGCCTTAATATTTTCCGAGTGGCTGAATTTTCCAATAACAGACCTCTGAGTTGTATAATGTTTGCCATCTTCCAGGTACATGAGCTGATGATTTTCTGCTCCTCAGAATGTTACATCATTCAATAAATATATGGTTAATACTGCTAAGGGAAGCCCAGCGTACCACAGTACCCATGCTGTTTGTTGGTCTCTTCCAAGGAGCGCGATCTGTTGAAAACCTTTCGTATCCCTGTGGATACGTTCATTACCTATGTGATGACACTGGAGGATCATTACCATGCCAATGTGGCCTATCACAACAGCCTGCATGCGGCTGACGTCACACAGTCAACACATGTGCTGTTATCCACGCCGGCACTGGACGTGAGTACATTTTTTTCACAAAATGCCAGGTCTGTAGCCGACACGATGCATTGTGCATTGAGACTGAGTTCTATTATGTCTCTTTAACAGGCGGTCTTCACTGATCTGGAAATTCTGGCTGCATTGTTTGCTGCTGCCATTCATGATGTGGACCATCCTGGAGTTTCCAATCAATTTCTCATTAATACCAGTAAGCCCTGAAACAGGAGACGGTGGCACAAAGATGATCCTTTAAAAAGAAATCTTGACTTTTGACTATAAATAAGGATCTAATGAAAGCTGTGAAAGTTTCACCTAAAAACTTGCGACTATAGTCTATAGTCTACATGGGTATTTTTTCTAAACTCAAAAACGTTTGGGAAAACGGCGAAGTCTTTTAGAAACTCTCAAAGGAAAAATACACTTTTGGCTTGTAAGAGCATGTATCATTTAACATCAAAGTGTGAGAACCTTTATCAGGCTTCTGATTGGCCGACGTGTTCTTCTACTCCAAACCTATTCCAGAGTCGGCTTTGTGCACGGGCGTCGGCATGCTGGAACTTGTTTTGGTCTCATATTTCCAGTGCAGGGAAACTGTGACGCTACAGCGCTCAAAGACATTCTATACAAAAATGTGTTTCTCTAACAGTTATATGTGGGGAAGAACCACATATACAGTAGGTGTGACACCTCAGTACGTTTAGCCACATAATGTAGTCATAGCTGATATCCTTGATAATTTAAAGAAGTCAAATCCTAGGTTGAATATGTGCATGTGCCTGTTTATATACCGGTGCCTGATTGCTGTTTGCTTTATTAGTCACATTCCTGGATCAATTTGTATATGACTAATATTTCAACGCAACCTTTTCTGCAAACATGTGCAGCGTTTCTGTCCTGTTTCAGTTCTTAACCTAAGCTTCATTGATATATGTGTGGATTTTCAATTCTCGGATTTTCACCCTTTACGTCCGTTTTCCGTTTTCGCAGACTCAGAACTGGCTCTGATGTATAATGACGAGTCCGTTCTAGAAAACCATCACCTAGCTGTGGGCTTCAAGCTTCTCCATGAAGACAACTGTGACATCTTCCAGAACCTGAGCAAGCGGCAGAGGCAGAGTCTGCGCAAGCTAGTTATCGACATGGTGAGTCACTGATGATGCAGTGTGTGTAAATAGAATTAAGACTTTCATTTAGCTTGTTTTCTGACACATGGTCTGATTTTTTTCTAAGGTTCTGGCAACAGACATGTCCAAGCATATGAGTTTGCTAGCAGATCTAAAGACCATGGTAGAGACTAAGAAAGTCACCAGCTCAGGCGTGCTACTGCTCGATCATTACACGGACCGCATACAGGTAACAGAGGCATTTCTGTAGAGACACTGCTTTTATCATGACTAAAACCAGCAGCATGAGAGATATTTTAGTAAGTGGAGCGTGCCATGTTTTTTCCATATTTAGTTATGCCCATTAGGTAGTTTTGTCTCCTACCAAGGAGAGTGTGATGAGAACCGCTGCACATGCAACATCATGAACCAAAGTGGTCAGCACTTGGTCGATGTGGGGGATGGTCTTGTGGAATATGCTCAGCAGTCCAAACTGGTTGGGATTTAATTTTAGCTGCTGAAATTGATGAGAGATGAAAGATGAGTGTCTAAGTGAAGGAAAGGAAAGAATGAGTTCATTGTGTCATTGGCATAGCACAGGATATGACCTCACCGAGAGCATGTGCCAAGAGGGAGATCAGAAAAGGACCCAAAACTGAGATTTAAAGGGTAGCATGGTGGGCCAGTGTGTAGTGTTGCTGCATCGCAGCTCTGGTGTCTCATGTTTGATGCAGAACATTTGCATGTGCACTGGTTTTCTCCCCAGCCACTAAAACATCTAAGTCTAAATTAGCACAAGTGTGAATAAGTGTGAGAATGGGTGAGTATGTGATGCCTTTTCATGCATCCCATGCAGGGGATTTTCAGGCCTTGTATCCAGATTCCTTGACGCAGACTCTGGGTCAACTGGATCCCTGGCCAGGACTGAAAATGAATGAATGAATATGCTGTTAAACTGCACTTTATTATATAAGTAGATTGAGTTTTTTTTTTATTATACTGTATAATAGCTTAATAGTAAAAAAAAAAAAGAGAGTTCAGTTGATAAGTTTATGATTATTTTGGAAATCTGAGCAGACATTAATGGGGGATAAAAAACTGCCAAAAGTATTTATTGGCATGCTTCACTAAACTGAGTAAAATATAGCTAAATACAATAAGCTAAATATAAAATATATATATACACTTGTATTAAAAAAAACATACATACCCAAGTAAAGAAAAGTATGCTAAGTATATTAAATCCTAGCACGACAAAGCATTGCTCCAGACTAACGACTAGTAGACTTGAAGTTTGCTATTTTGGAACAACTAATTTTGTACTAAGTGTATTTAAGT
>JAQMYJ010000023.1:16594118-16607953 GCA_030014305.1 Clarias laeviceps
ATACTTTGGAAATTAGACCAACCTTTCACTTAAAGTATATTTTCCAATAATATATTTTTAGAAAGTGTACTATAATATAATTATTTTGAAGTATATTTAAAGTTTAATTCCAAAATTTGGTAAAAGCATGATGTTAGTATATTTTATATATATTAACTGATGGTACAACTTTTTGTTAGTATCGAGGATTTCAATATATTTGTAATACACTAAAGTGTATTTTTTTTCACTGGGGTAACAATCAGCCATAACATTAAAATCACACACAAGGAAAATAAATAACATGATTATCTCATTACAATAACACTGTCATGGGGTGGGATATATTAGGTAGCAAGTGACCAGCCAGTTGAAAGGTGATGTGTTGTAAGCATGGCAAAAAGGACCCGAGTGACTTTAACAAGAGCCAAATTGTGATGTCGAGACGGCTGCATTAGAGGTCTCCAAAGTAGCAGGTGTTATGGGGTCTTCCCTGTATGCAGTGGTTAGTACCAACCAAAAGTGCTCTAAGGAAAGGCAACTGGTGAACAGACAATGGAGTCGTGGGCTTTCAAGGCTCATTGATGTACTGGAAGGGTGAGGCCTAGTCCTGCCCTGTATCCACCACCGAAAGCACCTGCAAAGGGCACTTGAGCATCAAAACTGGGCCACGGAGCAATGGAAGATGCCTGGTCTGAATAATCACATATTCTTCTACTTTACATATTTTGTTACTTTGAAATCCAGTGGTCTCTTTCAGCAGAACAACCACACACATTCTTCAGGAACGGTCTGAGGAACCAAGCCATTACTGAGCAATATCAGACAGGTACTTTTAATGTTATGGCTGATTGATTATATCCACATATCCATAGATACTAAGCTTTTCTTGTCTGGTAATGTTAGAGAATAGTCCTCTATACAGAACATGTCAAGGTCAATAAAATTTGGTTCTTTTGTTTTGTGACCTTGCAGCCGTTCATATTTGGATTTGTCTGTACATTTGGGGCATATTATTAAATAATCTATTCATAGCCAGGCCATAACCTTCTGGCATGGTTTAGGCTAAACTGTTCTGGTACCAAACGGAACTCATGATATGTTCTCCAGAAGAGACTTTAGAAGAGTCACAAAACAGCTCCAAAGTATCAATGATCCACCAACAGGTTTTGCAGGTAATGATACTCTTTGTACTGTATGCGGTGTTCATTTTGACATCTTGTGTGGCAGTGGTGGCCCAGTCAGCTCAGGCTCTGTGTTCCTGACTGGAAGGTTGGGGGTTCAGCCCTGGCCACTCTTGAGCCCTTGAACAAAGCCCTTAACCCTATCTGCTCCAGGGGCGCTGTAACTGGGCTGACCCTACGCTCGGACCCCAGCTTCCTAACTGGGATATAATTTCCTAAAATTCACTTCACTGTGCTGTAAGGAACATGTGACAAATTAATTTCATCTTGAATCTGAATCTTCATCTGACAATTCCAAATGTATTTCAGCTACTGCCTTTAACGCATTGCTCTCAGGAAATGCGTCTTCTGTCAGCCTTTACAAATAGCTTGCTAGTCATGGATTTTAAAATGTGACCACAGAATAAAAAAACTCTTTATTATTTTCACTTATTGACATGGCCCATGCTTACAGTATATCTGCACTAGGTTTTTGTGTAACCTCATATTTACTGGAAACCAAGAGCAGTTTGAAAATTATAGGCTTTTTCATTTAATGGAAAAAGAAGGCTGCAAATGGTTCTTTGACATTTCTTAGAATACATGAGAAAGATATTATTTTAAATCCTAAACTCTATTGATTTTTTTTTTTAAATGTCATATGTGTTATTTGTTTTCCACTACTTGGGCCAAACCTTTCATGTAAAACTTAGAATTTGAGACTTGTGACTTGAGAATATACAAAATTTTATACCACTTTCCCTGTATTTGGGTGAGAATGTCACAGATAAAGATTGTGTCTGTCTGTTTCAGTTTTTTTATTTTATTTTATACTCATGACTCAAATAACTACACAAATAATTACACAAGTCATGACAGTATTCTCAAGTCTCTGGGCCTTAGAATAGTAAATAATAAAGCTGTATTATGCTTATTAAACAGATCAAAAACTGATTTATCATTAAAAATGTATCCACTATGTAGCGTAGTATCACTCTATGTAATAAAATCACTCTATGTAATAAAATCACTCTATGTAATAAAATCACTCTATGTAAATAATGCTTAATTGTAATAGGAATAATTGTTTATTCCATCTTCAGGGACATTTTAATTAAAAGGGAAACCAACCTCATATATTAACATTTTATTTTCATGATGTTTGTATGCATGTACGCACGTGCTTGTGTGTAGGTTCTGAGAAACATGGTGCACTGTGCTGACCTCAGCAACCCCACTAAGCCTCTGGCAGTGTACCGGCAGTGGACAGAGCGCATCATGGAGGAGTTTTTCCGGCAGGGCGATAAGGAGCGGGAGCGTGGGATGGAGATCAGCCCCATGTGCGATAAACATACTGCATCTGTGGAGAAGAGTCAGGTATATACACGTTACACACAAAGACATAAATATGAATAACAATATGAATACATTACACAGATTTAACAGATAATATGGAATAAGCACATTTAAATATGAACAATGAAGTGCACTCAATTCTATTGGTGATCCCACATTTTGAGAATAAACATTATTTTTCAGCATTACTTTTACTGCATACAATACTAAATCTACACCGTCTGGCCAAGAAAAGCTTGACACTCTAATATTTAGTTTGACTGAATTTAGCTTTGTGTTGTTCGGTGATGCCCAATTCATGTGTGAAAATGTGAAAAAAAAAAATAATAAATGGCACAGCCTGGTGATTCAGTACATTCAGGTGGTCAGCTGACTTCATTTTATTGCCACATAACGTTGCTGAGTCTCGACCTGAGCAAGTGAAGCAACCCCACTGTCTCCAGAGGCTTGTACAGTGGACACTATACTGTACATGATGGGAGCATCACTTCATGCGCTTCCCTTCTTACCCGGACACGCCCATCTCTCTGGAATAGGGCCAATCATTGTCAACGCAATTCCTTTCATGTTTTCTTTGCTTGACACCGATTTACAATTTGACTCTTTCTAAATCAGAGCCTTTTTGGTGAGGCAGCATTCATTATATTATCAACCCATTGAACACCTAAAAGCTCCAACAGAGCAAGTCATTTCAAAGAAAGTCAAAGAAAACATTAAATTGACCACACTTATAGCACTAGTAAAGAAACAAAGTATATGCTGTGTATGCAATGTTAATTAAATGAAAGTACTGTTTCATGAGACCTTGACAGAGATTCCGACATGGTAATGTAAATTCTAATATATGAACATAAAAAAAAAGAATTTCTCAACCAGACACTTCCTGTAGCTGTGAATCAGACCTGCACATGGTTTAGGATGACCTTTAACCCATTCTTCCTGGCAGAACTGCTTTAGGGTCTTTGTCCTGTCTACAGGGTTTTAGCGGATGTACAGACTTTTTCACATTATCCTGAAGAAATTTTTGATATGATGTTTCCGCCCCATCTTACTTTCTGGTTACTATATGATGACATGCAGTGCCTTTTTTACATCAGATGTCATTCTGCGTATTCTTTCATATTAGTGTATTATTCTTGCACGATGCAAAAAAGCTCTAGCTCTAGTCCCCACCTCCAAACTCATTTTCTTAACAAGACTCCAGGAATGCTAACACCTGACTCTAATTAGTTTTTTTAAGGTCATTAACTTACAGATTTACATACTTTCTCCACTAGCACTATGAGGATTATATTTCTCAATACTTTTGACTTAGATGAACATCTGGATCACATTTTATGACAAATTAATGCAGAAAACCATGACATTCAAAAAAAAGTTTACATACTTTTTCTTGCCACTATATATATATATATATATATATATATATATATATACAGAATCTTCCGAGTAGATGAGAACATACAGCGACCCAGCAGTCCCTGGAGAATCTTTTTGAAACTTAAGCAATAAACTCGATCCAATGAATAAGTGCAGAACATTTGTTGGAGAACTTCCACCTATATATGGGACTATAATATGCATGAACTACAGCCTCATGTTGTGGATTATTTATTGCACTGCTGGGTTCCAGTAACAAGTTTCTCAGAACTCTGACAGTTCCTCATCACTCAAGTACAGATGGACTGTTTTCTATCCTGCTCACACAGTTATTATTTTTGTTTGTTTGTTTAAGACATACTTAGTTCAAAATATAAAGAAAGATTCCTCCTTCAGGACCAAAGTCATTATGGACATCTGCAATCTCAACAAGAACCCAAGATGCCCTGCGAACCATGCAAGCCATGCGGGTACCTCTGCCAAAAAAAGAGGGGCAACATGGAACAAAGATATTGTTTTGCCGTTTGGCCCCTGTAGACCACCACGCTGAATTTGAAATGAAACATTCAAGAGTTTCAGTTTTAATTCAAGTGGTTTGACAAAAGTGTGGCATTAAAAATTCAGAAATTACACCCATTTTAATACAACCCCCCCCCCCTTTGCAGTCAGTGACTGTCTAAGGTCTAAAACCCATGGACATGGACCAAATACTCTGTTTCCTCCTTCGAGATGTTTTTCCAGGCCTTTATTGCAGCTGCTTTGAGCTGCTGGTTGGTGGGTCATTTCTACCTTCTTTTCTTCTTCAATCTTGTCTTCAGCATATAGAAAGCATGCACGTTTGGGTTGAGATCAGGTGACTGACTTGGCCAGTGAAGAATATTCTTTGGGTAACTTTGCCTTGGGTAGCTTTCACTGTATGTTTTGAGTCATTATCCATCCACACTATGAAGAAGTTTCCTATCAGTTTTGCAGCATTTGGCTAAATCTGAGCAGAGACAGTCACTGGCATGACACCTTTTGGTACCTCATGAGTTTGAGTCAACATCTACCAAATGCAAATGTAACACTCAGAACCACCACCAGGCCTTTTATCTGCTTGATTAGTCATGAGGTAACCAGGGAACAAGCCACACCTGGCCATGCAACTGGTTCTCAGCTGTTTGTTTTATTATTTATCAAATAATAATGCCCCCCAAAATGCCTGTAATTCCTGAATGTTAATGCCACACTTTTGTAAAACTCCTTGAATTAAAGTTGAAAGTCTTGATTCCAAATTGAAAGAGGTGTAGAAGTGTACAGAGGGCAAATGCAAAAAACTCATCTATGATCTAACATGTATTGACATGACAAGGTGTCTGTCAATACATCTTACATGTGTGTGTGTGTGTGTGTGTGTATGTGTGTGTGTATGTGTGTGGAGGGGGGCACAGTGGTTTAGTAGTTAGCACTGTTGCCTCGCACCTCCAGGGTCAAGGGTTGGAGTTCCATGTTCTCCCTGTAGTTGATGGATTCCCTCCCGATATTACGATTTCCTTCCACAGGCCAAACACAGGCAGGATACTGTAGGCTCATTGGCAGTTCTGAAGCTTGTTAAAAATAAGACAGTGTCTGATTGTGCTTTTTTGACATAGATTTTGTTATTTTGTTTTTTCCATCAGAAGGTTTATCCGGTGGGCGATGACTATTATCTTACAATTTAACCAATTTGAAGTAAAGATTCTTTACAACAAACAATGCAGCGTTCAGTTCAAGGCCAAACATTATGTATAAATTTGACCTCATACAATTCATGCCTTCCCTCCAGGCAAAGTGGATACTTATGTTTATCTGATGCAGCATTAACTACTATGTGTAGAATAAGAAGGTCACTGTAGATGACAAATATATTTTTTTGCACATTGATGAATTGGATGCTACGCTAGAGTTCATTGTAAGCCACATACAGTGTAAAGTGTGCAGTGACTGGGATTTGTAATGAGTATGTTCACTCACCGTCTTATATCACTATACCGATTTATCCTGTATACAGGTTCGTGGGGGGCCTGAAGCCTATCCAGGAGACTTAAGGCACGAGGCGGGGTACAACCTGGACGGGATTACAGTCCATCACAGGGCATACACACACACACACACACATACACTCACATGCTCATTCACACACTACAGGCATTTGTAGAACGTCAGTTAGCCTAATTTGCATATCTTTGAACTGTGGAGGAAATCAGAGTACCCGGAGGAAACCCACCAAGCATGAGGAGAACATGCAGACTCCACACACAGACCTGAGATGGAAAACGAACCCAGACTTTGGAGGTACAAGGCGACAGTGCTAACCACTAAGAGTAAACCACTAACCGCTAAAAGTATGTTGAAGGTTCTAAGTCAAAATATTTTCTTTTTGCTCAGAAATCTAATTGGGTAAGAATAATTTCAGTAATACACAAGTAAAATATAAATGCACCAAAATTATATTATATCATGCACGCTTATGTTTGATAAATCCGTACCGGCCAAGCTGAACCAAGGACGAACCTCATAGCCTACTTTTTTCTTCTATCTTTATAGGTGGGCTTCATCGATTACATTGTGCACCCTCTGTGGGAGACATGGGGCGATTTAGTGCACCCTGACGCTCAGGAAATCCTGGACACCCTTGAGGACAACCGGGACTGGTACCAGAGCACTATCCCCCAGAGCCCCTCACCACCTCCAATCACCGACAATGAGCTTGACAAGTTTCAATTCCAGCTTACCTTGGAAGGCGAGCCGGTTCAGGAGACTGGGCCCAACCACAATCATATAGCTAGCATCGAGCAGGAGGGGCCAAAGGAGATGAAGGAAGGGGAGAATCCTGGAGGAGGACAGGATGATGGGGGTGGAGAAGACATAGTGGCAGTAGAGAGAGGGGGAAGAAGGCGACTGCAGGTTCAGTCAGTGGTGGAGGAAGAAGACGAGGAAAGGCATTCAGATGGGAGTCCGATAGAGGAGGCAGAAGATGAAGAGGAGTCATCTTTCTCCCCTGCTGATGATACGTGAGGCTTAGGAGTTGTCAAGAATATCGCAGGAGTGCAGTTGGTCCCATTAGAACTCTCGATTTCAATGTACCTTTCCCTTATTTCATGGCCATACCATGAACAAAACAATATTTCAGCAACTCAATAAAATGTTTTATTTTATTTTTCAAAAAAGGGAAGAAAATAATATTATCAGAGAAGTACAGTATTTCACACAGCAACTGTAGATTTGGAATGGGTGCTGGGCCCGTTTCTAGCAGAAGGTGCGAGTTTGCATGGAGGAATACAGTTTTAGTGGTGTTTTAAACAGGCCATTTGGGCCATGTAGCACTCTAGAATTTTGGCAGATCCCCACACATGTTCATTTCTACCTAACATACAGACGCAAACAAGAATACACACATCCACCAAACAGTTTCAGTCTAATCTAATCCCAAAAGATATGTGCACACACATGGGGGAACTTTGAAGGGGTTTGGGATCTCTTTGGAAAAAGCCATCTTAAAAGGAATACCAACTATTTTCCATCTCAGTAGCTGCACAGAAACAGCTTTTACTGCATTCTTAACAGAAACTGAAATCCTCAGAAATTACCCGATTAGTGTAATCAGAGTGACTTTATTTTCCATTTTTGTCGGAAATAAACCCATAAGGACACATGTCTGCTGCAGAGAGGCAGAAGCTTTGGCCGTGGAGGCAACAGGATGGCGAAGTGGATGCATAAGGACCAAGTTCAAGTTGGCACAAGACTGGACCTGAGGTGTGGGTATGGCCCCTTTTTTCCCTTTACCAGGAGTGCTACCAGTGCGAGATGGCCACGTGCCTTTCTGAACCATCAGCTTCAGCTTTGGAGCTGCCGTGAAGCAATGCATCGTGGAATAGTGGTCTAATTTTGTCTTCGTTTGTCGATTGTTGCTTGTTTCAAGCTCTCTCTCTCTCTCTCTCTCTCTCTCTCTCACTGTTGTGCATGAGTCCTTTCTTTTATTGTTTTGGAAACCTCATTTTATTACGTAAAGTCTTCCTTGGTTGCTTTCGCTCTTGTTGAACATTTTGGAGACTGAATTAAGGAGCTAGCCATGGGAGCTGCTCATGGTCTCCTGTCTCCTACCACGTTCAATGCAAACAAGGATAGTCACTTTTTGCGAATAAGCCATGTTATTCTTCGGAATTTATGATTTTGCCTTCTTTTGAATTACATTTCAGGATGGTCCTGTGAAAACTGCGGGAAATCACAGACTCCTTTCAATAGCAGCACAGATTCACTTTCACTCGCTCATATAATGCAGCCATGTTCCATCACAGCAAATAATATTTTCCATTTTGGCTTACCAAAGGAATGGGTGGTAACTAATACCTTGGTGAAGGGATGTGATTGATCGAGAGTCGCAACTTGTACCAGTGAAACTGAGCACAGGGAGTCACACGCAGCCATTATTCAGTTTGATGTTTTTTATGCCTTAACACTGCAGGGTTTTTGTATGTGGCACTATGCTGACTGTCCTGAGGCTCACAAGAGATCCCGGAATATTTGTGTTTTGTCTGTACACCTTTACTAAATGTCAACTGTTGTGTCTGCACTAATATTAATCGTTCACGATCATTAGACTACGTCTACAGTATCTTCTCATAAATGTCAAAGTGAAAGGATCATATTTATATTTATCAGGGTCTTTGAATCTAGGTTGCAGTCAGTCAATGTCAAAACGATGGATTTGTCTGGGACTCTGAATGTAATAGTTGACTGGGAATTTGTGAGAAAACGTCTGCCCCATGGATGTGGTGACAAGCTGGTTTCTGCTGGTCAGTACCTTAGCTTCGAGCGGGTGTGTCTGTTTCAACAGAACTTTGAGGTTACACCAATACAAATACGGTAACAAAAAAGTTTGGTTGAATAATTAAAGCAATGCTTGCGATCAGAACTTATGGCTTCGGTACCTTGGTGGATGGTTTGGATCTTTAACTGGCATCCAATTGGTGGATTATAAGACTTTGATTTGAAGAAGTTGATGGTGTATGAACTGATGACATCCCTACATACATTTGCGTACATGTTACCCAAGAAAATGCTTCTGTTTTGTGTTGTTGTTTTTTTTTTCGTTAATGAGGCAAGCTCATTAAGCAAACAAATACTTCTTGCCATTTTAACACAATACTGTAGCAATCATTTCTTATGAAGAAATTAATTACTTGCTGCCATTCTTTTTGAATATCAAAAGGAAACGTTTTCTTTGGACAGTTTGTGTACAGTTTTTATTTTTGTATCATGCTGGTTGGTGATTGTGATATTGAATTACAAGATTGAGTACAAAACTATATAAATATTAAACTTATCGCTGCTTATTTTGTATATATTGTAATGTCGATCTGTACATTTAAAACCACTACGGAATTTCTCATCGTCACTGGCGGCTTATTACGTTTTGTTGTAATCAAATGTACATGAATGGTTAACCTGTGCAGAAACAAACAACAACAACAACACAAAAAAAACCTAGCTGCTGTTTCCCTCACCCTTTTTCCTTAAAAAAAAAATTAAAATAGACGAATCTCACAATCTGTTTTATATTTTAGTTTTGTCTAGGGGCAGCCTAATCATTTTAAGAACCTGCACTTTATTTTGGGGTTTTGCGGTGGTTGGTTAAATAGTGAGTAGATTTATTGTTTTTAATGGATACAATAACACTTGCACAAGGGAAGCACTTCTCATGGCTTGATCCCAAACTTTTCGAATGTGCCGGCACTCTCTCTCATGTAATCTGAAAAAATAACAATAATAATAATTTAAAAAAAAAATCTACTCTAGTAATAATCCACATTGTAGAGGCCGGTAGTCATGGGATAGTCTGAAGGTGTTATCCAAGGAACAGTCTGAGGCGGAGTGATTTAATGATTTGATAAAGATTGTGGCTTGAGTAGAAAAGTATTTCTTTGTACTTTAAGTCACTTTCTTCTAATGAGAATCCTTTATGGAATGACTCTCTGGGCTTTAAACAATATGTTACTTGTTAAAAAAAAAAAACTATGATAATATGTGAAAAAACACAACAAAATGATTGTAATATTTGTAAATGATGTTGCTGTAATGTGCATAATGTGTCCAAGTTATTTTATATTATATTATTTTTATGAAGGGTTGTCCTCTGAGAGAACTGAGGTGTCATTTTGTGAATAAAATGCATTTAATAAGCAAATGACTATAGATATATATAAATATAAAAAGACAAATATATAAATAAATATATATATATATCAGTATATTTTTCTTTTGTTTCACTGTTCAGTACTGTAAAGTGTGTTCAAAATACAAATAAAGGATGATTTTTAACAAATATGATAATAAATTGATTTTCCTGTCAAGTTCCAGCGCAGGATTGTACACTTCATTGTTCAAACTTTACTATTAATGTTGTGAAATGCTTCATGTGTGGCTAGGTGCATCTACTCACAGAAACCCTGTGCCTACGCAAAACAGCTTAGTTTTGATTTAAACAATTGTGCGCTTTTGTCCTGTTCAGATAAATTGATAACTGTTTGCTGTATGAACAATCAGGGTGACACAGGGTCGAAAGGCTCTCTTTGCCTGGCATAGAATCTCCCCGGGTGGTCCCATTCACACCTGCGGACACTGAGGGGACCTCATCTGCCAGAGCAGTCCGGTAGTCTGGTGGACACATGGAGAACAGGAGGCTAGTGAAACAGAAGGAACCACAGTCTGGAACCACCAAGACTCTTCCAGTAACTGGGCTAAAAGAGTCAAGAACCCACTGGACAATCCAACAGCACTTCAGAAGTACTCCACAGAGAGGGGGAAACCTGACAGAAGGACTAATATATTAGAAACAAGTCATGAATCAGAAATAGTTCATCAGTCAGGCTTTTATGGTAGAACAGCTAGTTGAAGGACATGGCTGAGTAGCATGAGGAAGATACAGGATACTACTCATGAATACCTGGTACTTGTTATGCCATCACTATGGGGAGGGACGATTGTGCCAGCAGCATGTTGTGGGAAAGTTTCTCAGGGACAGAAAGACTGGCCACAAATGAGAGAAGGGTAAATACAGTCAAATACAGGAAAGGCCTTGAAGAAAACCTGTTCCAGCAAGCATATGACATAAAACTGGGGGGTGATATATGTTTCAGCATGGCAACTGGCCAAAGTATTCAGCCAAGACAACTTCAGGACAAGTCAAAATGTCTTTGATATGTCAAAGCCCAGACTTGAACCTGTGTGGAGACCTGATAGTTGGAGTTCACAGATGCTCTCCATCTGATCTGTGTCTTTATGCTGGAAGAGGGAAAAAAACCTCCATGCGTGTGTTTTGTTGGCAATGTCATCTAACAGGTGAATATGTCTGTATGTTGATTAATCTACGTACAGTACATCGCTTCTTTTGCTATAGACAGAAGTCAGGGAGATCCGAGATGACTCACTACCTCCCCACTCAACAGCAAAACTTCGGTTACGAAGATATCACGTAAACCAGTCAAGCACTGGACCTCGTAGACCTGTTAGGTCCCTAAGTCTGGCAATTAAAATCTTATGATTGACAGGGTAGAAAGCAGCTGTGAGGTCGAGGAGGGTTAGTATGACAGGAGGATTACCGTCTAATGCTAGCAAAATGTCATTCTGAACCTTTAATAAAGCCTATTCAGTGCTATGATAAGACCTAATTCCAGACTGAAATTTGTCATAGATCTAATGGTTATTTAAATGATCTTGTAGGTGAACAAAAACAGCCTTTTCTAAAACTTTTCTAAACAAGGGTGGATGACTGATTGTATAGATCTAAATAATATTTGACGGGGATGATGATGTTTCTGTATTAGTAAAGAGAAAAGCCCAGATTTCGCTTTCACTGCATGGTGATAATCTGTTCGACATTCTCTAAGGTGAATTAGATAACCATGAAGTACGTCTTTTTTCCACTTCCGCCTGCGACACCTCCTGCTGTGATCGTTAAGCCAGGGATCCTTATGGAGTTTAGTGTTTCTTTGTTTGATCCCATCAAAAATGACAAAAATGTCAGGGTTCATCTATATAGTCAAGGATTCCATCATAAGCAAATATAGAAGAATCCATGAAAACCCCTGGGAGAAGTTGCTCACTGAGGATGTTTTTCATACCTGTGTTCTTAGGCAAAACTGTGAGCGAATGCTGCCATCAGTCCTGTGTCATGCCAGCAGTAAATCATCTTGAGACCATTCATGTGTGAGGTTGCTTGCAAATATTGACTCTTTGCATAAACTTAATGTTATTGTCCATAAAAGCCTTTGACACTTGAAATGAAATGCTTGTAGTTATACTTCAGTATTACCAGAGGAACATCTGACACAAAGATCTAAACACACCGAAGCAGCAGACGTTAGGAAAACTAATATCTGTGTCATTCCCAAAACTTTTGGCACCAGCTGTAGGACTCATGTAAAGGTGAAACTGCTCAGACTGGGAAGCGGCCATGTTGTTCTGACGTCACTAACTGAAGCGGGGATTCAGAAGACGAACTGGGAATTCCGAGGTGGGACTGAATCTTCTGGAATAATCTGAGGTAAATTTGCCGTTAATTGATGCATTTTATTTATGTTTGTTCCCCACAGTCCGGTATAAAGTCACCACAAAATCTCTCTCTCTCTCTCTCTCACACACACACACACACACACACTTATTCCACCAATCAGAACACAACACCGCAGCGCACGTCAGCACGCGCAGAGGTCGCACCGGAAGTGCGAAATGAATGATTAGCTTGAGTTGCTATTTTGTTTAGCTCTGATACGATAATCCGCTTTCTACAAACCACAAACACCGTGAGTATGATAATAATACACGTTTTCCTATTTACATGATTATTATTATATTGAATAATGTATCATGTAATAATGTAATAAAAGTAAACGTTATGTTTACTGTTAGCTAGATCTGTCAGTGTCATGCTAGCACCTGAGCTTAGCTAGCTAATTAACTTTAAAGCAAAGCAGAGGCTTTTATTCGTTTTTATTCTGAGCACAAAGAAGAGATTAACTAGACGTTTCTAGCAGTTTCTGTTGAGATATATTTATGCATGAGGGTTATTTATTTATTTAATGTGTCTTAGAACTGAATAAACCTGACAGAATGTTTCTCAGACTTCCTGGTTAACGCTACATGTGAATATTTCCTGTGTTGTTGTTTTTCTTTGGTCAGATATGATCTTTCCTCGACATCCTTCTGCCCTGCTCCTGATGATGAGCTGCACATACCTGCTGCTCCTGAGCCTGGCTGTGGCCTCAGCTGTGGAGGTCCAGAGACCTCGGGGAGTTCCCCTGACCAGTAAGAGATCCCAGTCTACCCCATAACCCCAGTCATGTCCAGTGTGTTCAGGGGAAAGCAGAGAAAGCACACTCACACTATAGATGACGTTAACGTCTCCAGATGACATCACTGGCATTTCAAATCAGATTCATGTCAAATTGTGTACATGAAGAAGAAAGATATGGATAAATGATACTCCATTTGTTGAGGATTGGTACAGTCATTATCTTTGGAATCTTTGTGTTGAAAAAAAAATTCTACACATTGCCTACATCTCCCTGAAACAGACATGTTGCCTTAATTTTTGCTTAATTCCTAATTGTTTGAATTATGCAATAATTGACTTGAATGAATGCACTCAAGTTTAAACTTTTAGATTGTAGAGTTGCATATTTTAAAGAGAGAGAGAGAAATAGTTGACTACTTTAGTTTAATGTAAAGATAATTATAATATACAGTGGGGCGAAAAAAGTATTTATAGTCAGCCACCAATTGTGCAAGTTCCAAACATACAAAGCTGAGAGAGGCCTGTCATTTTCATCATAGGTTTACCTCAACTATGTGAGACAAAATAAGAGGTCAAACGTTTTCTGTAAGTCTTCACAAGGTTTTCACACACTGTTGCTGGTATTTCGGCCCATTCCTCCATGC
>JAQMYJ010000023.1:16626167-16638844 GCA_030014305.1 Clarias laeviceps
TAATATAATATATATATATCTGTGATATATATATATATATATATATATATATATATATATATATATATATATATATATGAATGAGAGAACACTGTTTTTATTCTTTTTTTTTCTTAAATCTAAAAAAATCCACTGATTCAAAATGCCTGAGTGTAAAAAAGTGACTACATGTTCTCCATAAATACAGGAGAGTTTACCGGGGCAAGAATTTGGGTAAGTCGCAAATATATTTATATAAAAGATTAATTTTGTTCAGTGATGCTTCTAATTTGCCTGAATTAAACCGAAGCACTTAGCACACATTCTGCGTCACATTCATTAAAACTGTGTCTCTTCCAAAACTGAAACGACCCCCACCCTCTCACACGAGTTCCCATTTCTACTAATTCAATCCAGGCAAATGTAGGGAAGGATTCGCATGTCATGTAAAGAGAAACCAAAAAAAACTCATGTGTTTGTCATTTTTGGAAACTCTGGCTAAATGTGTGTGTGTGTGTGTGTGAGAGCATTTTTCTGTAAGTGTGTGTTTGTGTAATGTGTGTGATAAATGTGTCAAAGAGAGACTCAGTCCAGGCCCATGTAGAGTGAATGTGCGTGGAAGCTTAGTACCCCTCCCCCTTCGAGATAAAAGGGGTGGTAAAGGCCAGGCCACGCCTACTCGAACCTTAAGCCTTGTGCTGCTTGCTGGTCTTGAAGGAGACCTGCAGCACACGGTCACCAAGGCGGTAACCATTAAGGCTAGCAATGGCCATAGCCGCCTCGTCGTAGTTGGTCATGGTGACGAAGCCGAAGCCTTTGCATTTGTTGGTAGTGAAGTCGCGGATGACCTTGACATTGGTGACGGCGCCGAACGGCCCGAAGAGCTGCCACAGGACGCTCTCGTCGGCCTCGGGAGAAAGGTTGTAGACAAAGATGCACCAGCCGGCGCCGGTGGGGCCCGTCAAGTTTACGCCTGCTAGTGTGGTCATGCTGTCGATGGTAATGGGCGAGAACCTGGGGAAGAGAGATGGACAACTACCATGGGTGTCATTCTGAAGTTCCATGCCACATGCAGTTCACTACTTTCATACACATGCTCTTGATATCTATGCCTTCAGGGCTCGACTGCAGATCCTCATCTCCACTACCAGCTAGAAAAAAAATGTAATAAAATAATAAAATAAGAACACTGCTTTGCTCTCTAAAACATGTTAACCCACATTCTCTGAGTATTTTAGTCAAATTCCCTGGTGAGCAAAGCCTCTGTAGAAACAGGACACAGGAATTACAATGTTCAACAGAAATCTCACGATACTGAGCAAAAACACAGAAACCTAGAGAGGGATGAAGGCAAAATAAATCAACAAAACTGGAGCCAACAGAAGAGACGCAAACGGAATCTGGTATGTCCATGCTGGTGGAAAAAAAATGGACATTAAAGCAACTGAAACTGAAAGAAATTAAATGTTAGTTCAATAAAAATATCTAGAATTACAAATCGGTTCAATCGAGTAATCAACCAAAAGAACAAAAACGATTCAACAAAGCCTGTCCAGAATGTCCTGCTGTGCCACAATGCACATTTTCACTTAGACCCTTTAAAAAAATTTTTTTTTTTAAAGAAACAATTATTTATTTATTAGTCTTACGGTGGCTGTGGAGTGCGGTCAATTTTTGCATTGCAAATCACCTAATTCAAGCTTAATTCAGCAGGGGGCATTCCGACCTCTTTGTTTGAGGCTGTTGTAGGCATGGATGCTTTTGAGAAAAAAGACACCTCTTTTGGAAATTACCTCTTGACTCCGTAGGTGGCGTTTAGTAAATTGTCGAGTCTGCAATGCAAGAGGGAGAGTGAAGTAGGTGGAGACGTTAGTGGCATGATCTGACAAACCAGAGAACAGGGTTTTCATTTAACATGCAGCCTGTGCAGCCACTAGAGGGAGCGCTACAGAGTTCTCGAGCTGGCGCCGCACAGGCCTCGTCAACTGACGCTGTACTTCCTGGGCCCCCAGGCGATCGATTGGACTCACTGCATGGTACGTGTTGGATGAATGCCTATTAGGGTTTTCTTGTCGGACATGTTGGGTCATTTCTCCCTCTAATGGCATGGCAGGACTGCATTTTAAAGTAAATGCCAGTAGAGAGGAACAGAGAGAGGTATTGGGTCGCAAGTAGTACCTGAACCGCTGAGTCTGGTGGTGCAGGGGTCCGGTGTAACGGCGGGCGGCGGTCTGGTAGAGCTGGGTGAGCAGGGCCTGGCCTGTCTTCTGGCTTGGGTTGTTGGCAAACTTGACAGTGATCGGCTCTGCGGCGCCCAGGGGCTTCTGTCCGTTTAGGCCCTTGATGGCCTCCTCAGCCTCGTTCCGCTTGTCGAAGCGTATGAAGCCCACACCTCGTGATATGCCTGTTCCAACAGTATTTGCATCAACACAAGTATATGAATTTTTCACATGAGGGGGAAAAAAAGCAAAGTCAAACCATAACCTCGCGTACATGAATATATGCATTTTGCAGTGAAGCAGTAAAGCTAAGGCTTGTACCTGTGACCTGGTCCACCAGGATGCGGGAGGTGATGATACGGCCATACTGGGAGAACAACTGCTCCATGTCCTTCTGGCTCATGGTCTTCGGTAGGCCGCTCACATAAAGGTTAGCGTCGCGGATGGAGGCTGAACTGGGTCTAGCGTAGGACACCTAGAACACACCACACACACACACACACACACACGTGTAAGCAACATAATCTACAAGTCAAAGATGAGGTAATACGAATCCTCCCGCCATTAGTGTTTCTGTCTTTACACAAACTGGGTACGCATGTGTTCCCTTCTGGGTTCAGGAAGGGTTCCATCCGCCCACTCCCTTTCTTTCTCATCCTTCCTTTCTTCGGATCCAATGCTCTTAAGCAAGCACGCTCTAGTACCCTTATTAAGCACTCCAGCAGGACGCTTTCTAATTTCACTCCCTCTGGTCTCTAAAAATCCTTTCA
The DNA here is from genome assembly GCA_030014305.1 of Clarias laeviceps. Lineage (NCBI taxonomy): Eukaryota > Metazoa > Chordata > Actinopteri > Siluriformes > Clariidae > Clarias > Clarias laeviceps. The sequence continues at coordinate 16,629,136 of JAQMYJ010000023.1, forward strand.
TGTACTTGCAGAAATAGAAAACCCACCTAATATTTGTGAAGGAGAGGATTTCTCATGTTACAACATTCTAAGATCATGAATAAACGTAATTTATAGGGAATTAAATGAATCAATAAATCATGCAAATCATCTTGCAGTCGTGTTTTAAACAGAATTTGTAAGTAAATGCAGAATGAGAGCAGATTAGTTTGTAAAAAACAAATGGTGACAAATTAAAGGAATAAATAATGTCCCCTTAGTGCAGAAGGAAACTGTAAATAAAATTTAAAAAAATGATGCTAATGGCGGCATCTCGTCACTGTATCACGACGCAGATGAACACATGGAAGATCTTTTGAAAGAACTGCGTCCATCCTCCTGTTTCCCTTCCAGAAACTCTCTACAGTCTCTCATAAGTCTCACTGAAGCTCATGCGGCTCAGCTGAACGTTTCCTTTTAATTTGCTTCAGGTCTGTATTTATTGATGAATTCGGGGCTGACTGAGAATGACTGTGATTGATGGTAGTACCACTGTGAGTGTGTGTTTTTGTGTGATAGAGAAATTTCCCCCTCCCTCTTCTCCCTCCCTTCTTTGTCTTCTCCCTCTGGGGGAAAATCGCTCCTCTGGCAACCAACAAACCAAGTAAACAGCTTTACAATATGTCCAGCATCCCTGAAAGCTCACAAACGTAGCTCCTGTCCAAGATATTATTTTCACAACCTTCCATTTCCAGTCGATTTAGACCCACTCTTCTCTTTTTCAGGCATTTGGTCATCATTATTTATGTTGCTTTTTTATTTTATTTTATTATTATTATTATTATTTCACTCCATTTCCCGGATGTCCTTACATTCTTTATGTTCCCACATGTGCTCTGTAGAACACTAAGGCTAATTGCTAGCTGGGTCTGAATGGCGTAGGCTCCCAGTCTGCATCATCTGTGCATGTGTACATGTTGGGGGTGAGTATGACTAAGCAGCTGTATTGTTGGGGTCTGGGGTGTTATTGTTCAGCGAGTGGGTGAGTGGATGGTGGAGATTGGGCTGCCGGCTGGAAGGGCGGGGCGGGGTGTTTTATTAGAAGCCTGGATTCTGCCCTATAATTAACCCTCTCCCTATCTCTCCCACACTACAGATGGTGCCTGCAGCCCATATGGCCTCTAATCCTGTCATTGGCATTCTGCTCGCAACGCTGCCTCCTATAGCCTTTGCTCCTGCACCTCCTTCCCCTCCCGTCCCCGCCTCCCCCTTCCTCCTCCCAGGTCCTCTCATCTCTCCAACAATGCCTTTTTGACATGGAAAATATGACATTTGCTCAGATTAAGGATTTGGATGCACTGTGCACACAAATGGTAAATGAGAAGAGCGTCAGGAAAGAAAGAAAAGCCCTGGATATGTTAAGGATATTTTAAAATTGAATACATTTCATTAAAAAAAAATAATAATCTATTTTAGATACATTTACAGTTCCGAACAGAAGAATGAGGCTGTTAGCATGACGTAGGAACATATACCTGTATTTGTAAGTGATTAAAATGAATGATTGAAATAAAAAATATAAGTAATGTTTTTATTATTATTATTAATAAATGATTAGAGATATTTAAGTTTTCTTTCTGGTAAATCTTCCTAGTTTTGTCCTCGATCTGCGTACCATCAGGTCGAGTTAAACCACTCTGAGTTGTTTAATTTCTGCCCCTCAACCCCTCCTTCACCCGAGTCGAACCCCTTCCTCTATCCCCTACTGAATTTGGAGACAAAGAAAGCCCTAATTAGCCAAGATTGGAGGCAGATGGGGCTTCCTGCACTGATTCAGCACCCCCCTACCCCCAAATGCCATGCACTGCACCTCCCTAATTACATTTCCATCACAATCACCTTTGCACACAGACCCTTTGCTTTCTGACCTCTGCTTTTTCGCCTCGCCCTCTTCTTTTCTTCTGCTCCCTTTGTGCCTGCTGTTGCCTTTTCTGCCCTCCGTCCCACCCTCTCTCCTCCCTCCCCTCTGTCCCTTCTGTCACTTCCTCACTTTTGCCTCTTTCTTTCCTACGGCCTGCCTGTCAGCGGGATGATGCAGGAGCGTGGGGTCAAGGTGCTCTTACCTTGATTGTTTTTGTTTGCAGTTTGAGACCGTTGAGCGTGTTGATGGCTTTGTCGGCATCGTTAGGGTCGACGTAGTTTACAAAGCCGTAGCCCAAGCTCTGACCTGTGACATAACAGAAAGCAGCGAGTTATAGCCTGATAGGGGGGACTGATCATGGCGTTAATGATGAAATGTGTATTTTTCAAAACACTTGAGACGTTTATTCTCATCACGTGAGAGGTTTCTTTAAAAGTAGCTTTTAAAGGAATTTTCCTTCCTGTTTTCTACATAAAACAGGCTGAGGAATGGCATGTAAATTGAACAATATTTCTTTTATAAGATTCTGGAAACATCTCCAGTAACTCCAGGATTTTTTTTTTATCTTTAAAAAAGGAATTATTAAAAAAGGTAAGACTTGTCCTTTAAAAAGCCCACACGTCACATGTAGCCAGACTCAGACTGATGATAATAAGTCTATGATAAAATCCTTGCGTCACCTGTGATTTTGTCTCTGACCAGCTTGCATGACTCAATCTCTCCGATGCTGCCGAACAGGCTCTTGAACTCCTCCTGGGTCATGTTCTGAGGCAGGTAGTTGACGATCAGGTTGGTCTTGCTGTCATCTGTGGCACCGTTGGTGCTGATGACCGGGCCGTTGGGCATGCTGGTTCCGCTCGGACCGTTGGACACCTGAGTTTCCATGGTGCTGATTATCTGTGGAGAAAAGAGACATTAGAAAGAGCAGATACTGTATTATGTGTGTGTGTGTGTGTGTGTGTGTATATATATATATTATGTATGTATGTGTGACTGTGTAGGTGGGATTGTCCCTGCTACTGTCAGGGTGTGAACATTATTCTCTTAAGAACATTATTCAACTTCTTCTTCATCTCATCTACTGTATATACATACATTTCTTCTATACAGTAAGTCTGAAGGACATGTCAGTGACTGAAGGTAAGTTAAAGTGCCATCCTGCCCTGTAGATGTTTGACCTGGTATCATATGAAGAGAGGTTTTGAGGCTTTGCAAACTTTGAGCTGCCGGTAGCAAACACATTGTGTGCAGTGGAAGTGTGCAATTATTCTGCATGTGCGTGGACGCGTGTCTACTGTGGTTTGTCTGTTGCTCTGGACTACAGCGTGATGCTTAATTTAGCCTATGGGGAATTTTCGATGAGCAGATGTAGCCTGTGCTGGTCAGTCGTAATTAATCTTTTTCATTTGCTCCTTTCTTTTACAGGTGGGAAATCATCGTTTTTTTGGGTGTTTCCTCTGCATTTATGTTAATGTCAGGATTTCTTTTTCTCCGAAACTGGAGCAACATTATGAAGTGTAAGAGAATTAGTAAAGCGTTGGTAGACCCTTGCTACAGTGCTGTGGTGGACCTGGGAGCTTCACACACCTAATTAACGATGCACTTTTAATCTTTAATCTCTACAATCGATCACCTGAGATCCGCAGGCAGAATCATCACTGGAAATATCGCACTATTGTTAATCGTTAAAGCATTTATTCACGGTGAACACATTGTAGACCAGATCGATTGGTTGATCTGATCTGGAATCAGACTCATCAGCTCCATGTTGTAAACCCCGTCCCCTCAGTCTGCGTGGTGTCTCTCCCCTCTAGGTGTGGTCCGAGCCCTTGTTTTTCCCTTTCCATTTTCCTCTAATCCGTCTTTAACACTCTCCCCCATGGGAATCGCTTCTCCTCGACATGAGTCTTACCTCCACTCAGGTTGCCCAGGTAACAACTGCTTGACAACAGTTGCTATCGCCCGGCTTCATGACTTTTAGCAGTGTGTTTGTGTGTGTGCATGAGTGTATATTTTAATTTGTGTTTGTACGTTTGTCACAGAAGAGGGATGCAAATGAAAGCGCCAGTTACGTCCGTTTAAGATCATTATGGGTAAATGAAGAGAGCCTTCTTTGTCTGACAGAACGTCTCTCTCAGGCAAATTAACCCTGACAAGGGGAAAACATCAGCAGTGCAGATGTGAGCAGGTTATTCTCTCACTCACTCATCGTCATTACCCCTTAATCCTGTATTCAGGGTCACAGGGGGGCGGAGCCTATCTCAGGAGACTTAGGGCACGAGGCGGGGTACACCCTGGACAGGGTGCCAATCCATCGCAGGGCACATACACACACTCACACACTCACTATGGGTAATTTGGGAACGTCAATTAGCCTAACCTGCATATCTTTGGACTGTGGGAGGAAACCTGGAGAACCCAGAGGAAACCCACCAAGCACGGGGAGAACATGCAGACTCCATGCACACGGAGGCGGGAATCGAGCCTGGCCGGGAATCGAACCCGGAGCCTAGAGGTGCAAGGCGACAGTGCCAACCACTACACCGCCGTGAGCAGGTTATTGAAGCCTAAGAATAAAACCTAGCAAACCTGGAACGAGGCATAACTGCTGGCTCGACATGACAAAGAATCTTCCTGACCCCTAAATATCACCGTTTCCTGTCTGAAGTCGTTCAGAACTCCTACGAGCGCCGAGCTAGAGAACTGGAACGAGTCCGGACTAGACTGAAGTAAACGATCCCATGGCAGGCGCCAATCGCTGGCAACGAACGTGAAATGCTGAGTAACGTTCAGGCAGCTCGATCTGCCCTTAGGCTCCTGCTAGTGCCAAAACAAACCAGAGGAAGAAGAAGAAAAAGAAAGAAATAGATCTTTTCATCCACAAATGCCTGATTCACGCAGACAAGCCTACAACAGGGCAGGTTCACCCAAGACTACATTCTTCAGGGACCTGCATTCCATCAGTCTCACCTGCAGCGCCACATGGAGGACACACCTTGTACTGGTCAAGCACGTTACACACTACACCAGCAGGCTTCAGGTTTCTGTACCTTTCTATTTCTTAGGACAGACAGACAGACAGAGAGAAAGAGAGAAAGAGAGAGAGAGAGAGAGAGAAAGAGGCCACTTCGACTCGGCCTGCCTGCCACAGGACCACAACTGCAGCTTTTCGGGCCGCACATCTGATCAGGAAAACCGATGTAGATCTAATTTATTGTTGTCATTGCTAAATGATGACACACCCATAGAAAACACGGGTATTGCTGAATATTTCAATATGACTGAACATTTTATTTGCCTAAATTTGATACATATTAAGGAAAAATTTCAAGCTTTTCAAGTTTCTACAAAAAAATGCTTTATGAAATGTACTTTGCTTATGAAATTACAGTTGACAAATATCCATCTGACGCACTCCCATGTCACTTCCGTGTCTTCCATGTGCTTACAGGAAGCCATTTTCTGAAAACAGCTACACTGCTGTGAGACTGATAATTTTGCTGACCAGGTGATTTACAGTCGATTGTGTTGTTGTATTTAATGTCTGTACGAGCAGCATCGTCTCAGCCCTTAATAATAATAAAATTTAAAAAAAGCTGAGTGGAAGTGAATAGTTGTTGTTTTTTTCTCTCTCATTTTTCAAATAAATTTTGAGTTCAAGGATTTCTCAGACTGGGAAAAAAAAAAAGTGAAAGCTTAGATGGCTATAACAGGCCGTCTCAGTAACTCTGATTACAGGATTATTTTCAACAAAAGGCATTAGCCACAATCTGACTGCAGCTTAGAGGATCTCAGTGGCAGCTGGAGAGCTACAGGACACCGAGTCAAACACTTCATCATCATCATCATCAAATCTATATATATATTACAACATACATTATATTAAATATATTAGAGACCTTTCACCATGTACATGCCTACGCTTGGTGTTTTGCAGCTACGTGGAAACCTAATGAAATTTTCTGCAATAACAGTCAAAAAAAGGGGGAGATGGACGCGTGTAGTGTGGCACGGTCCTGTCCTGTCTCTATCCAGAGTGCTGAAACACACTCGGCTCTGACACTCACAGGCTCTGCCTGCTCCAAACCCAGTAAAAAAAAAACTGCTTTAAATTTATAATAAATAATAACAAATATCCACCTTCGCTGTTTTATTCGGTTCCTCTACCGGCATCGTTTAAATCGTTATCCCCTCTCCGCTCTGATTGAACAAGGATCTGTGCACTCTTTAGGCATTCATAAAAAGCGAGGCCCTTTTGCGCTGAATAAACGTATTGACACGCACGAACAAAAGAGCCACCCGTTCCTCCTCGCACGCGCAGGCCGCGGCAGCGCTATGAATATTAATGTAAACACTAGCGCTTTGTGCTGCGGGCCTCTCCGGGAACAATGAGCACCACAAGTTTACATTTTTCAAAATCATTTTCCCAGAACAACAGCCTCAAACACAGACACAGGAACATTATGAGGATTATTAGAAGAGAAGACGACTTGGTGTGTAACGTTATCGGGCCTCACCAGGCTCCTGAAGGCTGATCGACATGATGAGTGTCTTTTATGAGACCCGTCCCTGTGACTGTGGTAACATCGGCTTCCGGATCTCGACAGCTCTACAATAAGCTCCTTCTCACTGAGCTCCATCCTGCCAGCGCGTTGTGCTGGGTTTCGCTTACTACGTCCTTGTCCTTGAATTGTGGAAGAGAAGGTTATCTGACTCGACGCTTTTTATTTGCTTGGCACTGCGGTATAGAGAGCTTCCTGTGGGCTCGAGAGCTCTGGTTTCATCAAAAACACCTTAATTATGATTCCTCTGGACAGGCTAAACCACTCGGCGAGGAATCTTTCAATGGCTGGATATGGAAAGCGTTTAACGCAGGTACACGGACCGAGTGTGTTTCTATAAACACATAGGCATTCTTTGTTTAGGTCCTGATGTCAGCTTATTAACATCCATTATCAGACTACAGACCAGAGCCCCTAACCTGTCCTGTCGCCGGGGTGGCCAAGGCCCACCCTTTCACCGTAGACACCTCCAGACACCAGGCCACGTGTCGTTACCCTTTGAATCTTAAGTAAACCAGAAATTCATGGAGATTTCCAACAAAATAAATAATTTGACAGGCCTGGACAGAAAGGCTGATTAATGATTGTAAATTAGGCTAATTTTATTTTGGCTACGCCTCGCCTCAGTGTGTTTCTCTCTGTTCAATACAGTGAAGTTTCGACGCTGCTTTGGCTGAAGCTGGAACACTGAATAAGATCACACCAAGCAGGCATCATGTATGAGATCAGATCATGTATCCGCTCAGTCAGGACTAAGATTTGTGCGGTGATGTCGTCTTCGAGTGAAGAAGCCACGCCCAAAATGCTAGCGTTCGCGGCCTGTGCGTATTGCACACATTTCTCATTCAGCTCAGCCACAGTGACAACAAAACCCTTAATGCTTTAGAATTCTGTAGGCCTGCGTCTCTCGCCGCGTGCTCCTGGATATTGATCTTGCTAAAAGCCCTTTAGGAATTTCTAAACGTCCAATTCAATCTGAGGCGACGGATGCGTAAAAACCCCCCTCCTCTCCTCCGAGTGACTCGACCCTTTCCTTCGCACCCCTGTCCCTCTCGCCCTGTCTCTTTCTCTCTTGATGTCTCATCATCAGATTTCCGGTAAACGAATGCAGACTATTTGTGTTTCGTCTCCGAGATGTCCTGGTCTCGCTCAGAGACACGCAGTAGTGTCGCGGCCTCGCAGCCTCCCAACGCCCTTCTGCCTCCTCAGCACATCTCTCTCTCCGCTCCTGCGGAATGGCCACTGAGCCATGTCGTCTGCGGGATCGAATGTCATTGGCACGGAAAAAGCCTTAGCCATGAAGGAATTTCAAGCGTTTAGGAGCCAGCTGTCAATCTGTGAGGGCAAAATAAATCGCAGGATGCAACGCTTTTGTAGGAAATGTCGAGAGCGCGAGATGTAGCGTTGCGCATCCATGGATCACGTTTCTAAAACCCAGCGCTGCTCGTTAATCTTGTTTACACAATCCGCTTTAAGGGAATGTCAGCAAGCAAATGCCACGCTTTCCTCTCTCTCTCTCTCTCTCTCTCTCTCTCAATATTACATTAACATGCAAAAGCTGCGCATAAACAAGATTAATCCAAGTGTGATGTCAATTTAAAGCTATAATATTCTGAGAGAATGTTCTTCATTTAGCTTGATTTCTGCCCAGAGGATGCTCAAATTATTTTAGGTAAAAATAGCCGGATTAGTAATAGAACAAAAATAATAATAATAATAATAAAATGTATACGTACAGTAACCATTCTTGTACAAAGTGGATAGTGATGTAGCTCCTTCGATGTGCAGGTCGTCTTCAGGCTCGCTGGAGGGGTTTCTCTCTCTCTCTCTCTCTCTCTCTCTCTCTGTTTTTTCTTTTTCTTTTAAACGTATGGCTTGGATAAACACGTCGATTTCCGAAACAAAAAGAAAAAAAAAGAAAAAGGAAAAAAGAAGCTGGTCTTCAGGGATTCTCAGCCCGTGTGATTGTAGGTGTCCTCAAGCAGAGTGAAAATGAGGAGAAAGGGATTTTCTTCAGGATGATGATGAGGATGAGAGAGAGAGAGATTTCTCCCTGTGCGGCGTGGGCGATGGTTCGGAAATAAAAAAAAAAAGAGAGAAGAGAAGCAGTGATCCCCAGTAGGGTGTGTCCAGAGGAGGGTGTTCTGGTTCTGTTGTCGTGTGTGTGCGTGTGTGCGTATATGTGTGTGTGTGTGCGCGCGCACGCTATAGTGTGTATGTGTATTTCCCAGCTCTTCACAGTCTCCTTCTGTGCCTCTGCTGCAATGTTCTTCTTTTATGTGTCCTTCTGCCAGTCAGAGGCGACCGCTGATTGGCTAATTGGGTAGGGAGGGCACTACACGGCAGCCATTGCAATGCGTCGCTCTCCTATTATCCCCTTCAGGAGAGATCACCAGGAGCCCCCCTCCACCTCCCACCTCCCACCCCTTCATCTCTTCACTCCTTCTCTTTGCCCTCCCTTTTCTTCCTGCTCCCCCCCCTCCTACTCCACACACATGCAGAGATGGGTGAATAGAGCTCCACCTGCACCATCAGAACAGATGGGTGCAGAAAAGCATGGAGAAGCCATGTCTTTCTCTCTCTTATGCTCTTCCTCCTTCTCTTATTCCATTTCATTATTTGCTTATTTTCCTTGGTCACTACCCAACACCTTCGAATCCGTAACCCTCACCTCATCTCGTGTCCTTGGGTTTTTGGAAACATGTTTCTAATAAGAAAAGAAAACACAGGAGAGGTTATTTATTTTATTTATTAATTAAAAAAAAAATAATTTGAATAACGCAGTGATGGAGCTGTTTGTTCCTGGACTGCTAGGAGGAGAGTAAACAGTTACAGTAGATGATTTAAATCAAAACTATCACACAACCTCTGTGCTGGAAAACTGTTGATCTATAGTTCTGTTGCTCACACGGACAAAAATCTATCAGTGAATAAGAGGTTGTTTTTTTTATGTACAGTGTTTATACACAAAAATCTCATCATCCGGGTGACGTTATGTGATGATGCTCTGTGATGAGAACGAAAGCGGTTCTTTACATGTGACTCATCACTTAGGTTCAGGGTTCTTCTCACTGAAGCTGCCTTGGTGTGTCCTTTTGTGAGAGAAAAATTATTTTAGTGCAACATTAAATTACACTGAACCTGATGAAGATCCTGATTAAAGTAAGGACTCCACTTCAACATCTCACATGGCTGAGTCTCGACCTGAGTAACTGATCAACCCCAGATCATAACACTGTCTCCAGACACTTGTACAGTGGACACTATG
>JAQMYJ010000023.1:16649475-16662304 GCA_030014305.1 Clarias laeviceps
ACAATGGCAATTATATGCCTGCCCTGATCCTACATCACATCAACTGCATACAACAAAATATCAAGATGTGAAATACAATAATGTAAACCAAAAATAAAGTGTGTAGGCTTAGCCTTTGTTATCCTTTGCTTTGGTTTCTTTGTACAATGCGGGAAGCGCGGATTCAGTGAAGGTAGCTCTTGTCGGTAGTTTATACCGGAGCTCGAATGTTTTAAGCATGTGGCGAAACCCCGCGTTTTCTACCACAGAATAGGGTCGTAGACCATTCGCTATGAAACATGCCAGCGATCGTGTGATCCTCTTTGCTCTCTCGGAGTTGTTGACACTAGCGACTCGTCAATTCTTGGCTGGGATGTGTCGACTTTCTGTTGTTGTTGTTGTTGTTGTTGAAGCTAACTCAGGATGCCAACGATCAACATGGTCCGTGAAGTTAGTTGTATTGCCAACGTGCTTGATTTTAGTGTGGCAGATTTTACACACCGCGTAAGACTTGTCTAGTTTCCCATTCACTTCATAAAATCCGAAATGTGCCCAGATGTCCGCTTTCCAAGCTTTGGGCGCGTTTTTAATAACCCGTCTATCGCGGTCATCTCCCTCCGCCTCAGCCATCTTGCTCGTTGTTGTTGTTGTTGTTATTCCCACCGGAACCGGAAGGATTTGAAACTTCACAACTTTATTTTCCGCCAGAAAATAGACAGTGACATAATGGATTATGAATCGTTCATACCCCGCATGGCGATGCATCACCGAATCGATTATTGTTGACACCCCTAATGGTGAGGTGACTGTACTCACACGGCCTCCACACTCACCTGATCGCAGTCCAGTAGAGTCGCATCGTGGACGTGCAGCTGACAAACCTGCAGCGACAATGATGTCATCATGTCAACATGGAGCCAAATCTGTTGTACCTATTGAAGATTATGTTTTTAAGATATTCCTGTACTATTTGATACAATTTGATACTTTTTCTCTTTGTGAATCCTGCTGTAGTGTGTTTCAAAAACATGTTTTATTTTATTTTTATGTACACGCACTTGTAATAAGTGATTTGCATGGTGGTTGCGTACATGAGAGATAAAACCGGAGTTTGACCAGAAATGAGATTCAAACCACAAACCTGATGTAATGAGCGACAGTGGAAACCACAACGGATATAAAACACAACGTGTCATTCTTTAGTAAATGAAAAACCTGTTGAGTGGGAAATAGGAAGAAAACTTTGAAATTAAGCAGCATTATGTGTCATGAAGTGTGTTATTTGTTAATTGTTCAGTACATTTTATTTATCTGCAGTGACAGACTTTAATTAGATCTAACTAAAATGTTCAGGGCTGCGCGGGGGGTGAGAGTGTTATTACTCGGCATCATGTCATGTAGTGCTGACGGACCCTTTAAGGCTATTAATTCCCAGACCGTTACCTGCTCATCAGCTTTTGCGTTAGAGCGGTCAAGTACTTGCATTAGCATACACGTGATAAACGCTACTTGTCCCTCAGGCGCTCACTGTGAACAGAACCGTAATGCTTATCCGGTGATAGTCAGTCCATCTCACATGGAGGCTTCTGGTGCTTTTGTCTTTTTTTTGTCTGACTGAATGATGTAGATCAGCTCCGGCACTACGGTGATAATGGACATCGTTCTTACTTAGTGTACGTTTGTGTTATATTCGGGTTTGTGAGTTCTGGTGTGTGTGCCAGATTCTGCAAAGTGGCAGCATATTCAGGCCGAGGTGTGTGTGTGTGTGTGTGTGTGTGTGTGTGTGTGTGTCCTGACCTGTTGCTGCGACTAGTGAGAAGACAATTAGAATAAACCTATTACTAATCCCTGACGTGTGTGTGTGTGTTTGGTGTGTTTATGGATAATGGACACGGGCCGAATTCAGCACAAAGTGTATTTTGCATTTCTCCTAAAGCTCACTTTGTTCATGTGTTTGTTTCGCTCCTCCTCTGGCCCTCGACGGTGTCTCTGGGTTATTATTAGAGCAGACAGCCGGTGGGAGGAAGGAAGGAGCTCAAGTAAACGCCTTTTGTCATCTTTTCTTTCTTTTTTTTTTTCCCTCTTATTGATTCTGTTCATCTTTCCATGCCATGGGATCTGTGTGCATACCAGAGTGTAGAAATAAACTCGATAAAAAAACCATAAGGATGTGTCTCATTTGAATGTTTTTGTGAGCGTTCGCAGGTTTGCACGAACTTATATCTTGCAGCTTGTTAATGTGCCTGCGTGGGTAGAACTATGTGGGAAAACTCATAAAGAAACACAAATAGTCTGGAGCTGGAAGCTGTATATCAGCAAGACCATGTGTCATTATGGATGTATATTTCAGACTTGATTAAACTGCCTGGGATTGTGGGGGGAGCATCATGTGGAGCTGAGAACATGTTTTACTCTGAACCTTGTTAAATATAGAGACATACTTATTAATCTTTTATAGAAACCCTTCTGTGTCTGTAGCTTTTCTTCTCTCACTCCATCTCCTCTAGTCGCACAGCTCATCGCAACACACACACACACACATACGGTTAAGAAGTGTGCAGGGAGCGAGGGACGCGCTATAGAGAGGCTATACAGTATCATGCACTCGTACACCTCCATCACTAGTTTCTCTCTCTCTCTCTCTCTCTCTCCTATTCCACCTTATATTTCTCTCCCCCTCCTCCCTCCCTCTCTCCCTGCATACATCCATCTCAGCCTGCTTTTTCAGTCCATACTCACTCATCCTTGCTTCTCGCTCCTTTTCTTTCCCTCGCTCGCTTTCCTCCCCCACCGCAGTAATAGGAGACTTGCAATCAATAGCGCATTAGTCTGGCCGGAAACTCTGGCTGAATTAAATATGAATGACTGAGATTGCAGCTCTACCTGCCTCTCCTCAAGAGCTGACTCAAGGCCCGGGGGGAGAACAGCTCAGTAAGTACCTCTCTTATGGAACAAATCATAAGGGTGGAGAACATGAGCGTGTGACAGAGTGAAGCTCTGCTGAAGGTTGATTCTGGAGCTGATCGAAACGAAGACGATTTATTCACATCGTTTGTTTTTCTCGTGAAAAACAATTAAAGACAAGAAGTCATGCTGTCTCTTTTCTGTCTCGCCTCCAAAAGCTTACGATACAGTACACGTTCCAGTCCCCGCAGACTCCAAGACGCAGGAACCGAACGGCGCGGCACTCTGACCAGTTTTATGGGCTGTAGGCAGGGCTGATACCCGGCGAATGGAATTAACGCACAGTTTAGCGTTTTTGCGACAGATGGAGTGATATTGTTCTGTGTATTCTGCCAGCCTCTGAACTGGTCGCGCCCTCCCTCTCCTCTCTTCCTTGACAGATGCAGTGGGAGGACCAGGACCCTCTTCTCTTTCTGCTCATTGATTCGGGTGCTTGAAGCTCCAGGGATGGTGAGCAGGGGGTTGATGGCTTCCTCTTGGAAAAAAAAAGAGGAAGAAAAGAAATCAGAGCAGGCACTCTTAAAGCGCAGAATTGCACATAAAATAATAAAATAATAATCATTTCGAAGAACACAAAATCAAAGGAAGATACAGAACTTTGAATTCAGTGGACAGTTCCTCGACTTTAGGGTTTATTTATTTACCTACAACAACACAACATTTACTTAACTGCAGTTTAACTCAACCTTTCCGTCGTCTTATCTGATTCAAATCCACCGTCGTATAAAATCAAATCTGATGCTGGTTAAGTTTATACATGGGGCCGTACATCGAATATTATATAATAAAGCTGAGAGTCGTACAGTGTCAAAAACCTGTGGATCGACTTGAAGTGGATTACACAGGAATTTTTATTTATTTATTTATTTATTTTTAAGGAAGACTGGAATGAAATTCTTAAATGCAAATCTGAGAGTTGGTAAATTCTGACCCTGTTCTTTATTACAAGCAGAAGGTGCTTAAACAAAATGTCCACACTTACACAGTCCGTTTTTTTTTCCTCCTATAATGTAAAGTTTTTCTCACTTGATCTTCATTGGTTGTTAAATCAGATTAAATGTGTAAAATGATCTGACTTGATTACATCACTATGATTTTAAAAAAGGTGTATTTTTGCATCCACTGTATAAGAAAAAAAACCTTTATTGTTTTTAGATATACAGTATGTACAGTAGTTATATAGCTTCTTATTATTATTCTTACAGAACCAAGGTTATTGGTTAATAAATAATAACACCTTAAAAATGAAGAGATGTACTTTGAAGATTCTTCAAAGGTTTCTGAGTATCTGATACGGCCGAGGCAGGATTTGTGCTCGACACCACTGTTTCTAAAGAACACAGATTCCTCACTGGCTTTGGACGCACGTTTACATTAAAGTGAAATATGTGTGAGTGCTCGTCCAGAGAGAGAGAGAGAGAGAGAGAGAGAGAGAGAGAGAGAGAGAGAAAACACATTAACATCACATGATAGAGGCCTGATTTCATTACACAACTGCTACTTCGAGTCTCACTACATGTCCTGATCTGATCAAGTCCGAACACGAGAACCTCCAGAGAACTTCTACATTTATGGTTATTCTACAAAAAAATGATTTTAACTTTGAGTAGCTTTTGAATCTTGGTATTATGTCTGTGTTACTACAGTAAATAAAGTTTGTAAATGTATGTGATTTGATTTATTGAGTTTAACATTTATTATTTTGTAACATTTATTTACTGTTGCTCAACTCATGTATTTTACACGACTGGAAATTTGGCTCTTATTTTAAATACATTGATATGACGGAGAAGGAGAATGTGTACATTTAGTGGAATAAAAGGAGCTTGAGACATTTTCTTTTTAATCAGATTTGACATTAAGTACATTACATACAAATTGAGGATAAAAAAAAAATCAATTTTCATGTATTTATTTAAGCAGCCAATAATAAAGTTTAATATTACACATGAAATATTTATATAGTCCATATTGTTTAAGGCATTTCATGTTATTGTCTGTTAAATATGCTGTATTTTTCCTTCTTTATTAAGTTCTTGTTCATAAATCACATGACAATCTTCAGCACTAGAACGGTATAAAGTCTGTAAATAATTTATTTGTCCTATTGACCTGTATTCAAAGTACTACACGGCGGCTGATGGATCGAAAAATAGACTTAATGTGGTGTAGATTATCTCATTTGTTTTATTGGCCACCAAATAATGAACAATACGTGGCTTATTTGATGGAAAAGCGCCGGGCGCAGTAAGTTACTCCTCCGTGATACGGATAATCTGTGATTGTTGCAGAAGCAGAAGTGTAACAGAAGAGGATAAAGTGACTGTATACTGTAGCTTATGGATTGATTAATCAGATTTTAACACGTTCGGTGGTCATTAGCCGCCGCCCCTCCTCCTCAGCCCAGTCAGGACAGAGCAAATTCCATTAAGTGACCAGCAGCTGTCCGGCGACAGATGCCTCGCTAGTCCTGGTGCTCTCGTCCTGCTCCCTGGAGGCATGGGGGTCATTGTGAAATGGAGAGAGGGGTGTGGGGGCGTCCAGATCCAGCACGGTCCTGTAGAGGAGACGTGATGATGCTCTCAGAGCAGCACCATCAAATGAGCATCTGCTTCCTGCTCATGTTTGCATAGACATGACTGCAGGTTCGTCAACGCTTCAAAATGAGCATTAAACAACCAAACATGATTTATGGTGAATCACACACGTCGGTGTTTAGTGTGTATTTTAGTGTACATGCTCACATCTGTCGTCAGTCATCTCTGAGAAGGGAGAATGTCCTTTAAGGATCTTTATCCTATTTGCCATCTCTTTCACTGTGCGTTTGTTTACCTCGTCATGACCCGGAGTTTCATTCATTCAAATTGTTCTTCCATTGTTTGTTCTCCGACACTGAGCATCTCTTACACTGCATTATTTATTATTTGTCTTTGCAAACAAGTTTAGCATTTTCTTTTCTTCTTCTTTCTCTTCAACTTGTTTTTTTTTTTTTTTTTTCTTAATAAGATTTTGGTTTTGGCACCAAAAAAAAGTCATATCCTGGATCCTGGCTTCAGCACGCAAGCAGTTAAAGATTCGAGCAGGGTCAGACGACTGGAGGCGTAGGAGGGGGTGGAAAGGGATCAGGGAGGGGAGGCGTGTTCTGAACATGGGGCGCGTGGCGAGTGAGCAGGTGGATGACGGGCAGCTGAGGAGTGCTGAAGCGAGGGGGGCACATCCATTTTGGAGGACTCTTGGGGTTCAAAGGGACCCTGGAAAAAAAAAAAAAAAAGAATAAGGCAGCCCCATCTGGAAGGGTGGTGGGGGCTGGGGTGTGAAAGGGATCTGGAGGGTGGTGTCTGACACTCTCTCTTTTGTTCTTTCGTGATGCAGTAGGGATGGAGGGGGGGGGGGAGTGTACTCGCCTGCCTGTATGGGGCGGGGGAGGGGCAGCGGAACAATAGTGCTGGCCGAGGAATCGAAATGCTACAGACAAGAGAATAAGAGAGGACAGGAGGAAGGCTTTGGAGAAAGAAAGAAAGAAAGGAAGGAAGGAAGGAAGGACATTATTTATGCTATGTGCACACACTCAGCCAGGTACACAAGCCGTTTCTGCAGGAGTAACATGTGCCTGATGTGTGACGGCAGCCTTCACAGAGGCTACATACCGTACCACACACATTGAATGTATTACCATATCTGTGATTATTATTATTATTATTATTATTATTATTATTATTCTTTAATGTGGTTCGTTAAAACACCATGGCTATATGTACCTGGTTTTTATAGAGCTGCAATGCGGTTATTTCTCCACCGTAATAGCTGAATCCATTAATCTCTGATGCAGTCCCTTCCTGGTCGAGTTCATTGGCCATCCGTCACATCACAACCCCTGATACATTCTACTACTGAAGATATGAACATCACATGAATCTCAATAAGCTGATGGCAGAAAAAAATAAAAAAAGCTTGATGCCACGGCACCAGAATGAAGAGTGAGACGAAGACGAAATGGGATTTTAGTCTCTTCTGTTTTTCATTTTTTTTGTGTGTGTGAAATGCTGAGGTCTTTTACATTACTTGTGTTGCATGGCATTTGAGGGCGGTGAGGGAGAAAAGGTGGAGAGGAGAAAGATTCATTTATCTTCATTAGAGTGTGCTCTGGACAAGACTTCAACCTGCAGGGAGGGGGGGGGAGACAAAATACATGAAAAAAAATCCTCTCCAAAAAATGGAAGGTTTCTTTTTCTCTCTCTCTCTTTCTGTCTCTCTCCGTCTCCCTCGTTCCAGCAGAGCAGACGCTCTCAGACATACTAATAGCACCCAGGCGAGGCTATCACAATGCTACGCACACACACACACACACACACACACACACACACATTCCTCTAGGCCAGTGTAGGTGTGGACTACCTGCAGCAGCACTAGCAGCTCTCCGTGGTGCTGAATAAATGGGCGACATGGAGAGGTTTGTCAGTGCTCTTCGCTCATACACCACCAAGTGGTGGGGGGAAGGGACCCAATTACAGCAAGGAGAGGCAGAAGAGGAGGAGGGTTTCACTGTCATCTTACAAACGAGTGCAACCTGAAGACCGTGGGTTAGGAGGCATGAGATTTAAGAAGATAAAAAGAAAATTAATAAATAAATATTGTGACTGAAGCAAGATTACACTGTATTCAACATGGCCTTTATAACACGTTCATAATCTTCACATGAATACTTAATAACGTATTATTAAAGTACTGATGAAAGGATTGAATATTGATGAAAGCGTTATATCAAAAATATAGAGGATGATGTTTGTGGCGATTTAATACACTTTAAGACCTTTCTGATACTGAGAGATACTGTATTCCCAATGTGTACCTTTTGCTTGTTTTTATCAAGATACTGTAATACAGGAATTCATAGAAATGTGTTCATCTGCCATCTTGAACGACCTCAAACCCTTACTGTAAGTGGTAATCGTACAGTATGTATACGTTTGCATGTACACAAGCTATACAAGCATTTGCAATTTTTAACATTTACAAATTTGCCATGAAAGTGTTGTTAGTATAAAAAGAAAAAGAAGCGAATAACTTCAGAGTTATGAATAAAATATAATCTACAGTAACAACAGTGATTCTCAATCTGTCGGCTCATGATGAGAGGTGGTGGTGGTGGTGGAGGTGGGGGGAGGGGAGGGGGGTTTGGGTGGAGGGTCACACCGGTGTTCTCTTGAATCTAAAATACCGTCTTACATGTCGTACAGAAACCCTGTATACATTTTGGAGCATCTAATGCTTTGTAATATCTAAGCAATGCTTATTTATGGGCACATTGTACACAAATGCTACCAGATATTTTTACCCACTTGATTTGAGCCTTGCATTCCTCCTCTTTTTTTTTATATATATATATTAGTGGATTTAGTTCTGTAACGGAGACATGATAATTAATCACATTGTTAAACTGCCATCCTTGAGATCTTTACATGTGAAACCTGGACAATAAACAGGACAATACAGTGCGTGGAGTGGTAGAATCATGCCGGGACACCGCCTTTTCATGCTCCTCTGTGTGAAACACTTTTGGTGTACATCTCCCCCTGGTGGCTGTATACGATAAGCTTAGTCACAGGCTCCCAAGCCTGGTCCCGGGAAGCCCCTGTGCAGCACAGCGTAGTGTTTTCCCTGCTTTAATGCCCCCACTTCACCTCGGGCTGTTAATGAGCTGATTAGCTGTGTTGGAGCAGGGAAAAGGCTACATTGTGCAGGACAAGGGTACTCCAGGACCAGGCCTGGGAACCCGTGACCTAAATAATTGTCTAATTCTCCTACTTAAAAAAAAATAGAAAGAAAGAAATCTTGACTAATTGTATACTAACAATAAATCATTTTGAGGTGGACCAGCTGCGCGGCGTCCTTCCTACAATGATGGATGGCATCCATTAGCCTGCGCTCTGCCACTGTAGACTGTGTTTTTTTACTTCCAAGATGTTTTCAAAACAGAATATGAGATTTAGACAGTTAGTTAGCATTAGGCGCTAACGTGTGATATAAAGTGAAGCTAGCAACTAGAGCACAGATATAACTTGCAACTAATTCTAATAACAAAACACTTTTGCGAAATAAATTAAAGCATCAATCTTATGTAAATGATAAATGATGTACTCACTCAACTCACTCACTCATCTTCTACCACTTTATCCTGTATTCAGGGTCGCGGATAAATGATGTAACTTATGTAATTAAAACTGACTGAAATGCAATAGTGTGCTGAAGCTTTAGACACGCCTTTTTTAATAAATGCGTAAAATAAAATTTCAGACAATGTATTTTTAAAGACATAAAGGTGACACACCAATTATTGACATTGGTTTTATTAGTGATTATTACAATGGATGTAAATGAATTGATTGTTTTGGGTAAAGTGGAACAAATAATGTTTATTGACTTGAATTAATGCAACAATTATTATATGTATATAATATTATATATATAATTTATTGGTCTGCCATCATTAGGAGAGAATGGTCTATTTTTTAATAACCAAATATTTTAAATTTACTAACAATTAGAAAAAAAGCTAAATATGAACTGATATTATACAGTAAAATGGATTATAGGATCATGATAAAAAAAAAAACTGGCCAACTATGGCTGAAATCAGAAGCTTAAATACCCTGATCATGAGCATGAATCCTTTGGCCGAATTGGGCTTTCAATGATTTTTTTGAACAGTTTTTTTTCTGGGGCAGAATGATTGTACAACACACATTTTTAATAGAAGAAAATCCCGAGAAGTTAAAGCACAAGCTTTTGGGGCTTTCTAAAATTAGCTCAGGGACAAAATTACAACATCTCCACATAGATGACTTATTCAGTGGTGCTGAAAGTCCCGAAATGTCCTTTAATGTTGTACAATCATTCTGGCTGCTAGAGAAAGACCAGCGTAAAACATAACATTTATGTGAATGGTAAATGTATGTATGTTTCTGACAACAGCTGTAACTAAAATGCTAAAAATGCTTTACAAATTATTGTGTAATATAACTTAATATACTATTGATAAATGTAAGACTAATACATAAATTCAACCAACACATTTGTTGACTTTAGTTGCCGTGGTTAACACTTGATGGTTTTTATAAACAAATACCATTTAATGTTTTGTGTCAACATGGACATGTTAATAATGTTTAAAATGCATTAAAGATATTTGCAAAAAAATTATTTGGGGGAACACAGGATGAGAAATAGGACACATCAAGATGGTTTTTGGAAGTTTTGGAAGTTTGGAAGTTTTGTCTCTCTGTTGGTTTGTTTGTTTGCGCACGCATTACGTAAAAGCTACTGAACGAATTTTAATCAGATGTATTTGGCCAAGCTTGAGGTAACATATAGGATTTGTTTCATCACAATCGGCCCATGGGAAGAGATGTGCTACTTCAGAAATTTAAATGGAAAACGCCCTTTTATCATATAAAATAGAGCTTGAAAAAAATCTGCCCGATGTCATCATAGTATGTGAGGGCCCTCTTGTTCTTCTAAGGATTGTTTTCCCATCATTCAGGGCGTTTTGGAGGTCTTAACATGCTCAAAAAGTTGAGAGACAGGTTGGAATCTGCTGTCACTAGGATGCCTAAGAGTCTGGGCCTGTTCTGCATGTTCTGTATTCACACGAAGAGCTCATTTAGTACACATTTAGAGCTCATTGAACTGAACAACTTTCATCACATCATTCACTTTCATGACATCACATTGATTTTTGATTTCTCAAACGGGTCAGCAGTGACGATGCCCTAAACTTATGCTATGTAGTGGTTGATTGAATGAATGATATCACATTGAGAAATTTCTTTTTTCCAGCAACTTTTTTGGAGCTTTTTGAAGGTCTTAATAGATATAAACTTCCCCCTGTTCTAAGATCAAGTCATGATGATATTGGTATCCCCTTTATATATTCATGTTAAGATGCGATTGCTTTAGGACTCCAGTGAACCACAGTGAGAGCCATTATCATGAATCACAAAGGGATAAAACTTTTGCACAGTGGTGAACCATCTCAGGAGCGGCCAGCCTACCAAAATTACTTTAAGAGCACAATGACGACTCATCCAAGAGCTCATAAAAGAATCCAGAACAAAATGTAAAGAAGTGCAAACCTGGTGTCCATGGGAGAGTTCCAAAGTAAAAGCCACTGCTGATCAAAAAGAACAAAATGGCTCATCTCACATTTGCTAAAAACATCTGGATTATCCCCAAGACTTTTGGACAAATATTCTGTGGACTGATGAGACAAACGTGACAAAAGTAACTTTTTGGAAGAGGTGCATCTGGTGTAAAGCTAACACAGCATTTCATAAAAGGACATCATACCCACAGTCAGACATGGTGGTGTGATGGTCTGGGGCTTTACAGCTTCAGGACCTGAATGCCCGGCCATCAGTCCCTGACCTCAAGCTCAAGCGCACTTGGGTTATGCAGCAGGACAATGATTCGAAACACACCAGCAAGTCCATCAATGAATGGCTCAAAAATACAAAAACTAAGGTTTTGGAGTGGCCTAGTATAAAGTCCAGACTTAAATCTGATTAGCATCCATAAACAGGTTGTTCTTGCTCGAAAACACCCAATATGGCTGAATTAAAACAATTCTGCAAAGAAGAGTGGGACAAAATTCCTCCACAGCGATGGGAAAGACTCAGTTATCAGTTACCGCAAACATTTTAGTGCAGTTGTTGCCGCCAAGGGTGGAATTAACTAATCCAAGTTTAGGGGGAAATTACTTTTTTTAGGGGGAATTTTTTTCCCTTAATAAATGAAATCATGTATCATGTATTTACTCGGGTTACCTGTGTGCAATATTAAAATTTGTTTTATTTAAAAAACTATACTATACTATACTTATAAAACTATACTTGGGATTAAAAACTATTACTATTATTACTATTATAACTATACTAATTTAAAACTAATAGCAATGTAATAACAAGCAGAAATGACAAGGTGATGAGAAACAAATGCAGTTAAACAGATGAACTAATTACATTAATTTGCTCTAGTCCTTCTAGAGCAAAGATGGGGCAAGGCTCACTGATTTGCCAACAGAAGTATCCAGTACTTTTAGGATAGCATTCCTCAAAGTTAGTACCCCAATATCATCAGGAAATTCTAGGAAACCTGTCAAATCTCAATGACTGAGCGATCTCCGATCACTCGGATGCCAGTGTCTTGAAAACCGTCATGCTTCTGTAGTGAATAGCATGATGTGGACTCGGGAAGACTTTGGTAACACTTTCCATCTCTGCATATACAGATGCAAATTAGGGATTAAGGAAGCCTACATCTATGCTGTCTGCGATGGACAGTAGCACACTAGAAACGTGTGTGCTGGTCTGACGAGTCAACATTTTAAACAGTTTTTGAGACAACAGCAGTCTAGTTCTCCAGGATCATCCAAGCTGCTATCAGTGCCAGGTCCAAAAGCCAGCATCAGTCATGGTATGGGAGTGTGCCAGTGGCCATGGCATGGGTAAATTGTATATCTGTAAGGGCACCATTAATGCAGAAAATTATATTAATTCTGGAGCAACGTATGCTGCCATCCAAACACCATCTTTTTCAGAGACATCGCTGTAATTTCCAGCAGGACAACACCAATCAACATTCTGCTGGGATTTACACATTCATGGCTGCAGATCACAGAGAACGAGTGCTAGACTGGCCCTCCTGCTGAGGGTGTGTGGTGAATTATGAAGTATTATGAACTATTGCAATAAAGACCCCATACAAGTGTGCACCTGAGGACCAGCATAATGGAAGAATAGAGGAAACCCATCTACAAACCGGATTCCAAAAAAGTTGGGACACTAAACAAATTGTGAATAAAAACTGAATGCAATGATGTGTAGATGGC
>JAQMYJ010000023.1:16722757-16745274 GCA_030014305.1 Clarias laeviceps
TGTGTGACTCCGCCCCCAACGGTACGTGAGCGAGCAGTTCGAAAAGATGGTCGGTGACATCACGTGGGTCGGAGGAACCACATGATAGTCTGCGGCCCTCCCGACTGATTGGTAGTAGTAGCCTTAATGTGGAGCCCCCTAGTGACGGGGAGGAATTGGACACGACTAAATTAGGGCAAAAAATCGTGTAAAAATCCAAAAATAAAATAGTACAAATTTAAGTAACAGTAACTTTGGGTCTCCTTGACACATCCACAATCCCAAGTGCACAGTTTGATGTGTGATGCTCGAATGTCCATATAAACAGTTGTTATTTTTAATCAGTTAATCATTGACTAATGTTACGTTTCTGGCCAGTGTTTGTGCCGGTCGAGTTTTAAGGGCAACAGTCGAGAGTTATGACTGTAACTGTCAAAGCAGAACATTTGATGTCCTAGAGCACTCAGGTGTGCATCATACCAAGAAGAATGGACATCAGCCGTGACCTCAGAAGCAACTGGTGATGCTCATCCATCTGGCAGGGTTCAGAAAGGCCGTCTCCAAGCAATACTGTATGCAATTCATCATTCTATAGTAAGAAGAATTGATGCTGAGCTCTGAGCTATTTTACAGTGGTGCTGCTCGGAAATGTAAAGAAAAAGATTTGCTGCTCTCTTATCTTCAAAAGCAACATGGCAGCACAACTTTGAGTGTGCAAAATTGATTCTGATCAAAACACAAACCTTCAGAGAAAATTTCCATGCTGGAGATGTCTGTTCATGGTGCACAGCAGCGACTTTGGTGAAAAGCGATCATGATCGTGTATCACCACAAACATCTTAGACTAACGGTGAAGTTTCGCAGCCACAGGACCTGAGAATCTTACAGTTGCAATCTGAAACAGTAACGAACTCCAGTTTATACCAGAACATCCTTGAGGCGAATCCGATGCTGTTGGTCCAGCAGTTTAAACTGAGGCAAAATGTGTTGTACAACATGATGATGATCCGGAGCAGACCTGAATCGTAAACGAAGAAAAAAATGCGTTTGATGGAATGGCCGAGTCAGAGTCAACCACACGGAGATCTATACAGGGTGTCCCCTACTTATGAACAAGTTTCATTCTGGGAGCACGTTCATAAGTCAGATTTGTTCTTAAATCCGGCAAAGTGGGTCTTGTAAGTCTTTGACACAAATATACAATGTAAAGCATACCAGTCCACTTTCCCCACACTGCCATCATGTGACCTGCATTATAATTGTATAATTATATACAATATTTTCAGTATCTAAGTGAATGTATAAAATGTCTGGTATAGTGTACAGTATGCGTGTGCATGTGGGGGTGCAGGCGACATGATGGCAGTGTGGGGAAAAGGGGCACAGATTAGTCAAGTAAATATTCATATCTGGGGCACTGCACTGTCTATTTTTTGTAAAATACACGTGAACTACGATTTATAATAAAATAAAATAATAGAATGAAGTGGTTTGTGGTTTTATATCCTGAACTTATGCTATATTTTATAGGTTACACTCCGCGTTTGAGTTCATGTAGTGGTGGACGTGATCACACTGTGTGTTATGTTTGTGTGTGGATGCGCAGAGTATCTCCTCTAACGTGCTGGAGGAGTCCGCCGTGTCCGACGACATCCTGTCCCCAGAGGAAGAGGGCATCTGTGCGGGGAAATACTTCAGCGAGGTTGGACTGGTGGGGCTTCTGGAACAAGCAGCCGCCTCCTTTAACATGGTGAGGGCTTGAGTCGTGCGGCTCACGTGTACAGCCTTAAGCAGACTGCAGAACATTTGTGTATATACCGGCTGTGTCTTAAATAACCAAACGGTGGTTGTTTGTACTCCAGGCTGGCATGTACGAAGCCATTAATGAAGTCTATAAGATTCTCTGCCCCATCCATGAAGCCAACAGAGACTTTAAGAAACTGGCCTCCATCCACGGGAAGCTGCAGGACGCCTTCAATAAAATCTACAATCAGGTCTGTGACTTTGTTTTCACACAAAAGTACAAATCCACACGATGTATCAGCCATCAGTAAGAGTGTGCTCAGGCTTCAGCCATGTTCTTTTTGACTCATCCTTTCTTCTCTCTCTCTCTCTCTCTCTCTCTCTGTCCTCTCTCAATGTGCTGCTTTCCAGAGTTCAGGATGGGAGGTAATGATGACTAAGAGATTTATATCTATTACACTGTATTTAACATATTACAGAATGCCTGAGTATGTAATGCACTGTCACACACACAGTCTTTCTCACACGGGTTTTCCCTTCCCTGTTTGTCCCTTCTTGTTTATTTTCCCTCCCGTTCTCGCCCCGTTATGGTCTGTGCTGGACGATCGTCTCTGGTGAGTGTAATAATAATAATAATAATAATAAAAAGCTGTTATTGCTTCATGAGTTTGTCATGCCATGAGCACTCTGTTCCTTTTTACACACTTTCATAAGAACAAGAAGAAGGATGATGAAAATCTAGTCCCGTTGCAGCCTTTTGCAAACGACTGACCTTTATATACACAAACTGATAAAGATCTTCCCTTCCTTTTTTCTGTCTGTCTCTCTCTCTCTCTCTTTTGCTTTACTTTCCTCCTCTGTTTGTTTTTCCCTTCCTCTCGCAGGGTGTAGAGGATGTTTGGGACGTATTTCCGTGTGGGCTTTTACGGCTGCCGCTTTGGCGACCTGGACGAACAAGAGTTTGTGTATAAGGAGCCTTCTATCACAAAACTGGCCGAGATTTCACACAGGCTCGAGGCAAGTGTCTTCCACAGCGATCAGTACAAGAGAGAAAATAAATGTTTTTGTAGAGAAAGTTTGAGATTTGTCAGAAATTCCTTTAAATGGTGTCATGGCTTGATCATCGCATATTTAAAAAAAAAAAAAAAAAGTAAAAAGCTACCGAAATATTGTTGTGATTAGGAGTTCTACTCGGAGCGCTTTGGTGATGATGTTGTGGAGATCATCAAGGACTCCAACCCTGTGGACAAGAACAAGCTGGACCCCAACAAGGTCAGCACTCAGAAGGTCCCATTCCTCATTCTGTAATTCCTCAGCCGCGTTACATATTGATTTGTCTTTCTGTTTGTCGTTCTCTTTCTCAGGCGTACCTCCAGATCACATACGTGGAGCCCTTCTTCGACACGTATGAGCTGAAGGAGCGAATCACGTACTTTGACAAAAACTACAACCTGCGCATGTTCATGTACTGCACACCGTTTACGCTAGACGGCCGCGCGCACGGTGACCTGCACGAGCAGTTCAAGCGCAAGACCATCCTGACCACCTCACACGCCTTCCCTTACATCAAGACGCGCATCAATGTCATCCAGAAGGAAGAGGTAGCGGCACATACGTGACTCTGTGTGTGTGTGTGTGTGTGTGTGTGTGTGTGTGTGTGTGTGTGTGTGTGTGTGTGTGTGTGTGTGTGTTTGGTTTGTCAAACTTGATCCTCTTCCCTTCGCCAGATAATCCTCGTTCCAATTGAAGTGGCCATTGAGGACATGCAGAAGAAGACTCAAGAGCTGGCCTTTGCCACACACCAGGATCCTGCCGACTCCAAGATGTTGCAGATGGTGCTTCAGGGCTGCGTGGGCACCACAGTTAACCAGGCAAGCTTTCTGTATATTCTTCATGTCATGTGGTGTACTGAGTTATATGATCCTCGTTAACCTCAGGGGTGTGTGTAGGGCCCTCTCGAGGTTGCCCAGGTATTCTTGGCTGAAATTCCAGACGACCCAAAACTATTTCGACATCACAACAAACTGCGTCTCTGCTTCAAGGACTTCATGAAGAGGTGAAGAGCCTATAACCCCCCCCCCCACACACACACACAGACCCCCCTCCCCCAAACACACACACACACACACATACAATCACAATCATCACAATTGTCTGTAATTGCAGATGTGAGGATGCTTTGAGGAAAAACAAGGCTATGATTGGACCGGACCAGAAGGAGTACCATAGGGAACTCGAGAGGAACTACAGTAAGCTGAAGGAGGCGCTGTGTCCTCTTATCAACCGCAAGATCCCCCAGCTCTACCGAGTGTCACAGCCTCTGCCTAGTACACCTGCACATAGGTAATGGACACTGGACAAGGCTCGTGAGGTCCTTCAGTCCCGGGTTTTGGATTGTATTTATTTATTAAATAAGGAGTAAAAGCTGCACATTTTTTTATGTTTTCAGTAGTATTCTCATTCTGCAGTCTCGTACCCAAGCCTAGCTGCATAACACACACAGGGTCATAGATGTGTCTCATGGGAAAAGAAAAAGAAAAAAATTTGTCTAATGGGGAAAAAAAACTCATGGACATCTTTAGGTCCAGATTCCCAAATGTATATTTGCATGTAACCCTGTGCAAAGAGACACACACACACACACACACACACACACGCGATAAACATGTGTTTGTTTATTAGGTCTTCTCTCGATCCAGCACATCCGTTCCGTTACGTTCAGCCTCCCTCACACACCCTGATTTACTCTGATCTTGTGACATCTGACCCCGTTTCTCACTTTCTTTACAGCAACTCTCTGAGCAGGTCCAGCTTTCGGAGGACGGACTGCTAAATGTCACCGTTGGGGTGAAGCGGGGGTCGACCCCCCAGCCGGGCTCCCGCCTGCCTTCTCCGGCGCTGGGCATCTGAGCCTCCGCTGTTCTCTCAGACCAGTCGAGAGTTCTGTTTACTCAGCAGGGTTATCTGTGGTATAAACACGGCCCCGTCGGCTCTCCAGGGGCAGCGCAGTGATGGCTCGGGCAGTCCCGAGGGACTCGCTTCAAAAATGAACAGGCTGGTGGTAATTTTAGGTTTGGGAATCTAAATAGTCTGCTGCACTTCCCTGGTGTGTGTGTGTGTGTGTGTGTGTGTGTGTGAGAGAGATGAGTCAAGAGCCCTGTAGTGTGGGGTAAGTAACTGCTTGCACTTTGTGAATCTGATCCCAACCAAAGCTTTAATGTTTCACCACCATGTCCCGAGATAACATTTATCTTTTGCAAAATGTTTAAACATGTTACTTCTCTCCCTTGGCTCTGGAAGTGAGGATAAAGCTACTTGAAACCTCCTCCCCAAACCCCCAAGAGACTCGGCTAAAACTGTTCGACTTTTACATTCCCACGTTAATCATTTACCTCACGTGTCTGTGGCTACAGAAGACATGGAGAAACCTGCGAAATAAAGCTGAGCTCGAAACAGCTCACACTGCACTGTTAGGAATTTTCGCTGCCACCAGATCATAGAGCCGCAGTCAATCGATGCCATGCATACGTTTGTTTGTTTGCTTGTTTGTTTTTGTTTGTTTAAAATGTATTGGAAGCAGAAAAGTCTAATATCGCCTTCTGTATTAGAGCGAGTGTAGTGCAGATATGAGAACCATCACACAGCAGGGGCGTGGCTTGCACTTCATTAAACTACTGCTAGTCTTTAATTTCACTACTTAGATTTGTAATTGAACTAATTGTTTAATTATAAATGTCATGTGATGTCTACTGTTCATTACTACTACTGTCCAAATACTGTGCAAAATACTGGCCTAAGAACTTTTTACATTTCTGTACATTTCTCTTTTTTTTTACTAATTGTATTAAATTTCTTAATCCGCACACCTTTGGAGTGATTTATTCCTAAAAGCAGTTTTAGTTTTGCTGCGTCACAGTTTCAGGTCCCCCGGATCGATCCTGAGCTCAGGCTCGCGTTTCTCTACATGTTCTCTGCAGGTCTGTGTGGGTTTTGTCCAGGTTCTTTCTCTGAAAACGTGCTGGTAGGTGAATTGTCTACTCTAAATTACTACAGTATGTAAGTGGTGTTTAAGTTTTAATTATAGCAGACAGCAGTCATAGAGTGCTTTAAATAAAAGCTACATGAAGCACACATTAGCTACATGAAGTTAAATGAAGTTTTCAGCAACGTATATAAAAACATCCAGAGAGTTTATTAAGCTTAAGTTGATCTCTAAGGTGATTTAGTCTTAATATGTTAGTTTAACTTAGTTTTAGTCTTTAAGTCTTTAAGTGCTACAGCCACACAAGCCTGATCCCCTTAGTGAGTGACTGACGTACAGACTATGGGTGAAAGAACTTCATGATATATTCAGGTAAAACAAGGATTTAAAATCTGATGTTGCATTTAATGAAAGACAGTATAAAGAAAGGGAATTAACTTTTTGGAAAAATCATTACATGTTCGGTCCTAGAGAGCCATATTTTTAAATAAATAAAAAAAACTCACCTGTGTTGTGATCCTGAAGACCTTGATTAGCTTTGTTCAGATGTATTTTGATTAGGGTTGGAGCTGAACTGCAGGATTACGGCTCTTTAGAACCGAAACTTGCCTACACCTTGCCTAGATGGATGCACAACCATATATGGTAACTTCACAACACTTGATTGCAACATAAAAAGTGACAACAATAAAAAAAATAAAAAAAATTATCACATAAGTAAAAAAAAAATGTCTTGGAATTTTGCATTTCCAAACACAGGTAGTCTCCGACTTACGAACATTCTCATTAGGAATTTCCACAGATATGAACAGACCGCGGATCTACGAACATAGATGCAAACAAATTGCGGAAGTAGCTCACGTGTATTGTACAAAAATAGTGCAGTGCACCAGATACCGATATTTACAATTATGTACAATATTTTCAGTGTGTAAGTGAATGTATAAAATGTTTAAAGTGCGGTAAATTGTATGTGTGTGCATGTTAGGGTACGAAATGAAACTTGTAAAGCTGTCCTGATGGTGAATAATCCTAATTTCAGAAAATCCTCTATGAGAGAGTTCACATTCCCATACAGTTCTGAGACAAAATAGCGTGTGTGTCCGGGTTCCCTTTAAACCAGGTCAGCTGACCTGTGCTGCGTCACCAGGATTCCCCCTTGCGATTTGGAAGTTTAGTCTTGTGAGAGTATAAGTGGGAACCAAATCACAGAACCTGCGTGTGTGTGTTTTTTTTTTTATTTTTATGATTTACATTGTATATTTGTGTCAAAGGTGTAAGACTCTTTTTGTCTGCCTTACGAACGAATGCGATTAACAAACATTCTCCCGGAACGGAACTTGTTCATAAGTCGGGGACTTACTGTATTTCAAGGAGTACCTGATAAAGGGTTAAGCAAATGAATCCACATGAGACACACTACTCTACATTTTTATATCTTACTGTATGCGAACAAAACATTTGATTCTGATCAGCAGATTAGCTGTTGCTTTTTATGACCAGAACAAGACAAACTATCTGATGATAATGATAAATGCACAAGAAATGTAAGAAATCCCACTTTGATCCAGCACAGACGTTATCCATGCAAGGATTATTAATCACTGTTCATTATCTGATCGACCTCAAATGACTTCCTACTCTCTAAGTGGGATCCTCCTGAAGTCCATCACACACTGCACAAGTCCAGATGTGTTTGCCTGCTTTATTGAATAATAACCTTTAGCATTTTTCTACACTATTTTTCTTTATCCGAGGAGCCGGAGAGATGCTCTTTAAAGCTCTTTAAAGCTCTGAGGGCACTTGGCTTCTCTGAGGGGAAAATATGACGTCACTGTGAGCAGCCTCCAGGACTGTGCTGCAATAAACCCCATGCTGTGAGGAGAGGACAGGATCCTGAGGATGTGATGATGATGATGAAGATGTTCATGAGCACAGAGCAGCTGAGTGTTTTAATGGCGCAGGAACACGTGGATTGGTGTTTATTCTAATGACTGAAAGAATGATGGTGAACAACAATGAAGCAAGGCGTTTGTCTGTGTGTGTGTGTGTGTGTGTGTGTTGGTGGTGATGGTGTGGTCATGTCCCTTTAAGAGCGGGGGGGTGGGGGGGGGGGGTTGGGGTTAGTTCTCCTCCTGCTCTGGCTGCAGTGTTTTTGTCTCGCTGTCAGTCAGACTGTTGGCCTCACACACGGCGCACGGAGACGGTGAGCTCAACATCAGTTCATTCTTAAACCGGTCCCTTTTTTCTTCTTCTTGTTCTTCTTACATTTCTTTAAACGGGTGCATGCTTTTCCGTTTCCTTTCATCTGGCATGGTGATGTCATGGTTACATGGGTTTTTGTCTGAGGAACAAAGTAACGGGTCGCGGAGACGTGTCTGGTCTGGTGAGGGTCAGGTCTTGTTCTGCATTAATCAGAGTTCAGGTGTTCGATTTTAAATTGAGAGACATATTTAAAGGAAAGGACATGAATATCTGCATCTCAGTGAGAGTCGCCAGTGTCCAGTCCGACTGCGCTCCAACCCGAATGCGCTCCAGCCCGACTGCGCGCTCCTGCGCTCTGAAATCACGATGATTATTTACTCTTATTAAATTTGGAACATCTCCCCAGTTTGGGATCCAGAGGAAGGAAAAGAAACGCTTCTACTCTGGGGAAAATATGTAATAATAATAATAATAACAATAATTTTAATAATAATAATAATTTCTTTTTCAGATTTGGTAAACAGGCTGTAATTCGCAACATGTTGATTTCCGTTGTTGTTTTGTCTTGTTTCTTTGGATATATAAATATGTCTGTATTCTGTGTGGAGTGACCCCCAGGCTCAGGGGAGAGAGAGGGTGCGACTGCTGTTTCGGAGACTTTCATTACTTCCAGATGTGCAGGAGATTCTTGCGCCCGCGCTCAGACCCGCCGCTGTACAGATCTCACACAGATCTCACACAGATCTCATTGTTTAATCCTCAGACCTGTGCATTCAGCTCGTTTCGTGGATGAATTATTGTTTGAAATAGTTTTCCAAATCAAGTAACTGGAGTTTTGTGGAGAACAAAAGAAGTGAGTGATCTCTCTCTCTCTCTCTCTCTCTCTCTCGCTCTAAAAGAAGTGTAGTGTCGGCTTCTAAACTGGGGTGGAACCTTTAATCAACCTTTTGTCTTTTTTTAACCTAGAAAAGTGCATTCCATCTTAAACACCTTAAACATCCAGTTACAACTTCCTACGCTTAGGTTTTACAGTAAACCAGCTTGTTTCTAGATATTTTCTAATTCTATAGGCAGATCATTTTGCTTTGTTTTTTTTTCCTGTTTGTTTTATAAGTTCTTACAGGAAAAGACTACTGTAGACGTTTAAAGTTCAGATTTGTGGCAGGAAACGCTATAGTTTATTTTTAAATCTAAAGAAATGGATCATCATGTATTTCTTCCGAACCCTTATTACTGTATATATTTTACAAATTTCCTTTCTGGGATTAATAAATAAAGTGTATCAAATGTGAAAGAATAAAGTGAAACTAAATATCCATCCCTCTATACTAGGGCTATAACAATATAAAGTACCATTTCATTTCATGCAAGTACTGTAAAAAATATATATATATATTCCATATCTAACAATATTCTCAACAGGCTGCAAAATACAATAACTTCCCACTTGTATCACTTAATGTGTAAAAAAACATAAACGTCCACACTTCCGCCTCAGAAAAACTCCATGTTCATGTCAAATCAGAAGAGTCTGCAGGGATTTTTTTTTTAAACATGCTTCTCATAAGGACGAGTATTGATCTGAAACATTACATCATGCCAAATCTGTAGAAAATGTACCATATTGAGCCGACACCCTATTTCTATATTAAAATCATATCACTTTTGAATTCCTGTACCCATAATTATCTGCCAATCATGTGGAAGCATAAAATCATACAAATAGATCTAGAAGCTTTGGGTAATATTCATGTTAAATACCAGAACAGGGGGAAAAAAAGTGATCTCGGTTATTTTACATTTTGACCGTATCATTATTATTTCTGCCTGATGAGCTGGTCTGAGTATTTTTATAACTGTTGATATCCTGGTATTTTTATGCATGACTGTCTCTAAAATGATGCCCTAAAGGGTGAGTGCCATCCTGTGAGGGCCAGTCGGGATCCTGTCTAGATGATGAGGGTCATTAATGTAGAAGAGCCAGACTAACAGACAGGTTAGAGTATCTTAGATAAGCACTCAGTACAGTTGTGGTGAGCAGAAAAGCACAACATGTCAAATGGTGAGGTTGATGGGATACGACAACATGGGCGTCCACTTCTTCCACTTCTGTCAGGCAAAAACAGGGAAAGTTGAGTCTGCTGTGGATGCAGCTTTACCCAAACCGAACTGTTCAAGAAAAAAAAAACATAGCCTGGTCTGACAAATCTCAGTTTCTGATGGTATTGCAAGAATTTGATGCCAACAGCATGAACCAATAGACTGAAGCTGCCCTTTATCAACAGTCCAGCAGGAACAGTGTGATGCAGTCTTGCTAACATGGACCAGAATCTCAAAGGAATGTTTCTTGTGGAATTCATGGCATCTGAATTCAACCTGTTTTGAGAGCAAAGGGAGTCCCTACACACTGCTGGCATTGTCTTCCTAATAAAGTGCACTGAGAGTGTACACCTGTATACCCGCTTTTATAACTGGCTGATTATCCAATCACCCAGTGGCAGCAGCGCAGTGCATAGAACCATGCAAATACAGGTGAAGAGCTTGTTCACACCAAAAATTATAATAGGGGGAAGCGATCCCCGTGACTGTGGCATGTTTGGCCGGCTGGCTTGAGTCTTTCAAACACTGGGATTCTAATATTTGATGTGAATATTAAGCTGTAAGTAGTTTGGTGTCATGTTGATATTTTTTTGCATGCCTGTTTTTTTTTTATTTTTACTTTTCATCAGACCAACGACTCTCAAACACTTTAAACCCCAAACCAGCATCTACGTATATCTAAAGTTGAAGATGGAACCAATTGTTTGATTATAATATCTTGCACATCTTAGGAATGTATGTTCCCCATGTTGCAACATCCATCCATCCATCTTCAACTGCTTATCTGAAATCGTGTCACCTGCAATTCCAGCAGGGAATCCAGAACTTCCCGTAAAGGTTTGCGATAAATGTCTTCAGTATGGAACAATATTTTGCCATGTGTTTGATGTACAACCAAGACAGACTTTCCATAGTCATCTTTATGATGAATTTGTACAGTTATGACTCTAGTGTTGTGTCGTATAAATCAACAATGTATTATGGGAAAACATGAATCAGCTGACTCTCTATTGAGTTATTATTGTTGAAGGAACCAGTGAGTTCTTTCTTAAGCCCCAGCAATCGGGCAGGAACCAAGCCAAAGTAACGATCAGAGAATCCAGTAGGATCATTTTACCTAGTTTGGAGTAAACTGTGATATTTATGGCATCTCTGTGTTTATTTTCAGCACTTTGCAATGTTCAAGTGTCTCATGTTTGCCCTGTCCAGCTCTGGGACTGTTTGGTTGCCGTCTCCTGATATCATTGTTTAATTAGAAATTCTGCTCAACTTCGGATTGAAATGATGGCTTTAACATCTACCGTACATGCCTCGACTTCTGTAAGCTTGGGTTCTGGAACCTGAATGTGTGCGTAGTTCTTCCTGCGAGACGTCTCAGACCTCATTCCACCCCCACTGTGTTTACATTACCATTTAGAGTGGCTCAACGAGCCCAAGTCTCCGGTGTTTCTTTAATGAGACATCAGCGCTCATTTACACTTGCACAACTTTATCTCCTCTGCTTTATCTTCACCACTCTTTCCAAACGGTCTTGCTGAAGTGTCCGACTCCACACAGCTTTTCCGTAGCCTTCACCACTCACAATCCTCCTGATTCTCCTAGGAATTCAACTTTTTTCTCTTTTCTTTTCTTCTTGTTGCTTTAGCAATTCCTGTTGTCCCACCCATGTACCATTTCCTGTTAGAGGTCAGTGCTGTAGCCAGTAATGTGATGACGTGCGTGTTGTTCTGCTCTCTCTCTCTCTCTCTCTCTCTCTCCCCTGCAGTAACGTGAGCAGGGTGAGGCCCCATCCCGGGCTCTGAGCTCTGGCTGCTACACCAAATAACGTCGATTCCTCCATAACCGCTCCCTAATGTTAAAAGCAGCCTGTGTGTGTGTGTGTGTGTGTGTGTGTGGGGAGGATAGGAAGGATTCTGGCTTCTGGTGTTGCTCACAAGTGCTTTAACTTGTTACAAGTCAAAGAAAATTTTTATTTATACAGCACTTTTCAAGATTTACCCACAAAACATTTAATTAATAATTTTTTTTTAAACTTATTTACTTACGTTAATTATAAATAAAACGTAAACTCCTCAGACCCATGTTTCATGCCTTGAGATTTTTCCTCATTGTTCACGTTTATTAGCACCTGATCTCTATTGGACTTTAAACAGAATGACTTTTGGCAAAAGAGTAATACGCAGCAATCCTCATACGAGGGGGAGGAGGGGTTGGGGGCTTAATGTTAATATGACTTGAGATGTGTGTGTGTGTGTGTGTGTGTGTGTGTGAGACACTGGATAAAATACAGAATTCCCTATAGATTTTAATCCTGTCCTAATGACAGGAACGAGTCCTCATATTACAGAATTCAATTCAATTTTATTTGTATAGTTTGTTTAACAATTAACATTGTCGCAGAGCAGCTTTATAGAATCAACAGAATTATTGAAGATTACAGGAGGGGGACAGTAGATGTACCGATTGGCTTGGTTTCCTCCGCCTCGGCTTCCGCTCAGTTCCAGCAGATGCAGAATGTTGACCTGATTTGTGGACTGACTTTTTGAAATCTCCTTCAACCTCTTTAACAAAGCATTTAAACAAATAAACATTTCCTCGACAGTGCAGTGACCTCCAACTTTCTGAAAAGCTTCTTCAGTGTCCAGTCTTTATCTCTGTCGTCTCCTAATCGCGGTTTTCCCGCCTAACCCGGTTAAGGGGCGACTAGGATATTAAGGCGATCTCTTGGAATGAGTCTGGGGAGGTTTATCGAGATTATATTATTATTATTATTATTATTATTATTCATGGTCGAAGCTTCAGCTCTTTTATGCCCTTCGCTTTCCTTTTACAAGTGTGTTGGCAATTGCAGTCAGTCTCTAAACTCTCGAAACAAAACGCTTTCTAAACGAGTCATTCTGGAGCTTTTGGCTTGTTGTATTTGCTTCTTTTTTCTTTTTTCCTTCCTGGTGTCCCAGCGGTGCAGTGGGCAGCGTTTCCCTCTCGTAGCTCCAGGGTTCCCAGTTTGATCCCGAGCTCGGGTTACTGTCGGCGTGGGGTTTCTGTACACATTCTCCCTGTGCTTTTGTCTGGGTTTCTTCTGCTTTCCTGATGCTGACTGATGAATTGGATCTGGATAGTGACAGTGTTTAACTCCGTCTATACGGATGAGGTTTTCCGCTTCCTCACACACCCTCTTCTTGCTTTCTCGTCCCTCCGACGTACTTTTCATTCTGTCTTTCACTCTTTCTATCTGTTTCTCCTGATCTATGTCTTGCTGAAGCTACAGTATGTTGGGAGGAAGTGGAGGACGTGTATCTGTGTCCCTGGGGATCTGCAGCCTCCTTTCCTGTAACTCTTTCTGACCTGTACACACATGTATTCACTGGTAATGAGCCACGCCTCTGTGTGTTGTGTTTATAGTTTAATTAAGGTTGATTGGGGGGGGGGGGGGGAGTTCTTATTGAAGTACTTGCTGGATCATTTTAATTAGAGTTTAAGAAAGGAAGGTTTAGCGCTGGTGTTACAGATGATACAGATGTTCTGTTTAAGGCGAGTTTCGCAGTCCATTTGTTAACCTGTTAGTCGGTGTAAAGGGGTAATTGTGTGTACAAATGTGGACTGAGACAATGAATGATTTCCCACTGTTGTATGTTGTTGTATAGATCGGTTCTTTTGTGTGTTAACAAAAATAATTGAACCTTTCATAACTGGCAATCCTTTTTTTTTTTTTTTTTTTTTTTTTTGGAGCGATGGAATGAAAGAACATTATAATTTGATCACCGCATGATAGTGTGTATCAGTGAAAGAATGAGACCTCTCAGGAACAGTTCAGTGTACACAAGTGTAAAGTCTCTCTCTCTCTCTCTATTAAAACCAGCTGTGGAGCTCGGGCCAGAATGAATGGTGCTTTTGTGACCTACATGTCACTTTTTTCTTCTTTGAGGGTCTTTCTCTCTCTCTCTCTCTCTCTCTCTCTCTCTCTCTCTCTCTCTCTCTCTCTCTCTCTTTCTTTCTTTCTTTCACTCCAGGCAATGGCATGACAAAACTTCTGGAACAATATAACTCAATGTTCTCAGCTCTCAGCATGGTCCTGCTCCATAATGGAATAATTGACCATGCCCACTAACATTTGAATTTTCATATTGCACCCTTTTCAGCAGTGGGTGGTTAAATAATGCCTTCGGGGGGAAAACATGCTAAAGAAACTCCTAATCGTCATGATCATAATAATCAAGGAATTGTCTTGGTAGCCCACAGATAGGTGACTGATGTAAGGAGACTTTTAATAGTGTTGGAGACCAACGAGCTGCAGAGAACCTCTGGGGCTGTACTGGACACCATTCTTCTAAAACATTTCCTCAACTGGTGTTTGATGATGATGATGGTGGCGGTGCTGGTGCTGGAGAGCGCTAATGTCCAATACGCCAAAATTCTTCTATAAGTTTTAGTGGCAGTGAAGGACAGAGGCTGTGATGCAGGTCACATGATTCAGTGAGTCCCTGTGCTGTGTGAATGGTGACGTTGTCGACCTGGAAGAGATTAAAAAATGAACTGATTACAAAACAGCAGTCGGATAAATACAAGCACCAACACGCACCACAACAGAGGCCACACTGCTGCTGTGTCAAAGACTTTTACTGTAGGAGTTAATAACAGCACTGCAGTCTCACTGAGCTGAAACAATTATAAGGTGAAAAGTCCCCTATAAATTCCTCTGCCCGTGCTGATCAAGCTTAAGTGTAGAAGTGCCTTTTGGTTTGATGGACAGAGTCAAACCCCTCTCTGTACAAACACCTAGATTAACCACCAGCTCATTTTATCACCAAAATGTTCCGTAACAAAGAAAAAGACACAAAACTGGTGTCTTTACAGTAAACGACCTGTAGAATATGTACTGTATGTAAAGGGTTGATGAATTTTTTTTTTCTTTTTTAAGTGGAAGGACTGTATAGAATATAATATATAAAACAGCTAAAAAAAAATAATCTTTGAAATGAGGAAATACTATGTGAAAGTCTTGAGACCAAATCATTTAAATGATTTAATGTAACAGGCAGGAAAGTTTAACAATACAACTTAAAAATCAGTTGTTTATGTTCCGACCTCAGCAGCAGTGACCTCATTTCCCCTCTCGTCTGTTGCAACCCCTCAGCATCAGCATCAGCAGTTACTAATCACCGCCTGATCATCTGTCATCATCTGCACCTGTTTTTAAAAAAAAAAAATTATGGTTTATAGGTCACTGTGTGGCTTAACAGACAAAAAGCATTCGTCTAAAACTGCTCAGAGAGACAAAAAGTCAATAATGGAAAACTTTTCCTCAAGACTACATTAAAAAATAAGAAAGTCTGACTCTTTGGAAGCAAAATATGAAGAAATAAGGGCGGGGCTCGAGTCTTTTGCACAGTGCTGTATGTATAATGTAATTTGATAGTTTTCTATTTCTTTGGTGTAAAACATGAATGTAATCAGTTTGTACATAAATTATGTGACATAAGCGTTTGTAACTTGAGTAACATTTCGAGGACTGTGTTAAACAGTAAACAATGCATTTACAGTCTGGAACACAGAGTTCTGTTGTGCTAATGGTCTGAGGACAAAACAGTGAACTTTACAGTGTAAAGTTTTCCCAGACGTCAGAAGGACAAGCCAAACATAATCGTGTTCTGGACCTTCTTGGGGGTTTTTTGGGGGGGGGGGTGGGTGTTTCTGATGGTAAGCACTGGGGATGTGGAGCGCAGCAGCAAATTTAACACAGAGATGGTATTTGAATCTTCACTCCTACATATAATGGTCCACGTTCGGCTCTGCGTTTGTATTTTTGCACATTTCAGCTCAGGGTGTGTGCGGTTCCTGGTGTGGTGCAGGGAAGAATCTCACACACATGGTCATTACACGTCTGCATGTAATTCAGAAGAAGAAGCAGCGAGTGCTGGACTGTGCTGCTCATAAATTCCATCTTTTTTTTATTTTTATTTTTTTCAAAAATTGAGGCACCGTCCTAAAGAGAGGGAGGGGAGCAGAAAGAGGACAGAAGGAAAGAGTGCTGATGATGGGTGGAGAGATGGAGTTATAGCACTGTGAATCATTTCTGCATTGAGGAAAACACATTTAAAACCGGAGTGTATTTCTCATTGCACTCTTTGTGTTTATACATTTCAGATGCTAATACATACTGTAAAGTCCTTTTGTATTTTTATGGTTTATGAGACTTAACTGCTTATTTATAACGATAACATCTTTAATATTATGGCCTTATTTAACTTCTTTATTAACTCTAAATGATTTTACGTAGTTAAGGAATATGGGGCGTTTGAATAGTAAATAGTAGAGATTTGTTTCTTTGGTATGGAATGTAGAGATACTGTATGTGTTTGAGAAACCAGAGTGTGTGAGATCTGTTTGGGGCAGTTTTTTTTTTTTTTTTTAAAACTAAGACTTGGGTATAAATTAGCCATATTATCCATGAAATACCCCATGCAGCTTGCAAAGGAGAGTATGAGCGTCAACGTGCTCTGTTCAATATCAACGCCCATTCTTGGGGGGTGGGGGGGTGGAGTAGGTCAATGTTTCATGCACACACACACACTCACACTCACACACACACCATACTACCATAAGCTCTCAGGGTAACACTGCCCTGCTCAGGGCAATCACATTGCTGGCATGAGTGGGGGAGGGTTGTTTGGAATACGGGGCAAAGCACTGGGGGACAGAACAGAAAGGAAAGGAAATGAGGAATTACAAGAACCGCAAAATTCTTACGTTGGGCAGATAAAGAGGAGGGAAAAAAGGTGGAGGGTCATCAGGAAAAGGGTAGAGTTTTGGATGATACTGAGATGTTTGTCATACTGTTGGACTCTTTATCATGTGCTTCCCAGTAAACTCTGTCCTCTAACCGCACTTTAACTGTTTAACACACACACACACACACACACACACCGAAGGGAATGTGCAACATGACAAAAATCACACACACAGTTATGTTTGTCTCTTCTCTGCAACACATTGTTAAATTACAAAATTCCCCCTTCATTGTGCTGAGACGACGTATACAAGACAAGCACATTAGAGAAAGAACAACAGCGTACAGTGGGAAAGAAAAAAAGGGAAAAAAAAGGGATTGTTTGTGCACTGAAAAGGTCACAAAAATACTGAGTGAGTTTCGTCAGTGTTTCCGAGCGCCCTAGATTTTCTGCTGCAGCCTTGAACGGCCCGAGAGTTTCAGTGTGAAGCAGAAAGCTGGTGTTTGAACTGAAAAATTTCTCATGTCTGACCTCAGTTGAGTGGACAAAGGGTTCTCAGATCTGAACCAGTTTTAAACCAGTCGCTTTCTGCCGTGAAGAGATACAGATAGCCAAGGGAGGGATGAGTCACGTACTGTATACCGCACCTTTAATCTCCTTCCCACGCACTACTGGCAAGCAATTCGGTAACCATATGCAAATTCCGGAGGAGACAAATTTACCCGAGATTTAATGTCATCTTGCTGTGTGAAAAACATGTAGCTAAAAGCTAATAGGAATTTATCTGCCCTTTTTTCATGAGTCAGAACATGTTTTGTTTGGCCCAACTGTTTTAAACATGGATCGGGTCTCTGCTGGAGCCGAGATGCACCACTGAGAGACAGGAAAGACGAAGAGAAGACAGCAGTCATCTGCAACCTCCTGATTCTCAGCTGACTGTAGGGGAGGGGAAGCGAACCAGGGAGCTATTGGAAAAGCAAAAACAAAGAAAAAAGGAGCAGTTGGGATGTGGACAGAGTTCGAAGGTGTGTGTGTGTGTGTGTGTGTGTGTGTGTGTGTGTGTGAGAGAGTGAGAGAGAGAGAGAGAAAGCTTGAATTTTCTTTTTCCAGCACCTCCATATGGAGAGCCTTCGAGGGAAAAATGATTCCTAATAAGGTTGTAACGAGAGGCTCTTTCTCCCCAAGTCACTGTAGCTGCCAGGAAAAGTTTCCTTTCCATTCTCTTTCCTTTAAGTATGAGATCCAGAAATAAAGACGAAAAAGTCCAATCCCAGCAATGGTGAGAGAAAGCAAACCAAAAAATGACAAAGTTCTGATGGACTGCAGTAGATTTAAACCATAACAATCCCACATTACACACTGTCAGATGTGACCGTTGGCTTCATCTTCTGCCTTTAAACGAATGCGCAGAATCGCACTCCTGATTTATGTAAGTGTTGCAGACCCCACATTGGGGTGTTTTTTTTTTTTTCTCTGAGTCCAGGCAGCTGCACTCATGTGTCACAGAATGAATGATGCTAATGCTGTAACAGCTCTCTCTCTCTCTCTCTCTCTCTCTCTCTCCTTTTTTAGGTTTTGTATGTGATGGTGTTACAGAAGGTTGCTGTTGAATCATGGCTCAAGTGCTACATATGGACACCAGCTTTCCAGGTTGGTTATTTTTGCATTAGGCATGTTAGCGTTGCATCATGAATGGCCACCGGTGCAAACACAAAATATTAAAGTGCTAAATACTGATAAAACCCAAAAAATGTTTGTTCATAATAACCACCTCTTCTACAGGTAGACATGCTCTTTAAACTCATCATATCTACTGTATACTGCACAGGGCCTTGCAAAAGTATTTATGCACCTTGAACTTTTCCACATTTTGTCACGTTACAACCACGAACGTAAATGTATTTTATTGGAATTTCATGTGACAGACCAACACAAAGTGGCACATAATTGTGAAGTGGAAGGAAAAAAAAAAATAATAATAAAATAAAATAAATATATATATATAAAAATCTGAAAAATGTGGCATGTATGTGTAATCAGCCCCCTTCACTCTGATCCCCCTAACTAAAATCCAGTGAAACCACCTGCCTTCAGAAGTCACCTAATTAGTAAACCGAGTCCACCTGTGTGTGACTTAATCTCAGTATAAATACAGCAGTTCTGTGAAGCTCTCAGAGGTTTGTTAGAGAACATTAGTTTAAAGCAGGGTTAGGTTATAAAAAATATCCCAAACGCTGTTTAATCCATCATCCGAAAATGGAAAGAGTATGGCCCAACTGCAAACCTATCAAGACATGGCCGTCCACCTAAACCGACATGACAGTAACTCTGGAGAAGCTCCACAGAACTTCTGGAGAAGAATCCACAGCTCAGGTGGGACAACTGTTTGTTAGTCGTGCACTTCAAATCTAACCTTTATAGAATAATGGCGAGAAGAAAGCCATTATTGAAAGAAAGCCATAAGAAGTCCCGTTTAGTCTGGTTAGATCAGATTAAAACATAACTTTTTGGCCTAAATGCAAAACACAAAATGTGTGGCAGAAAACTACCACTGTGCATGGTGGTGGCAGCATCATGTTGTAGGGATACTTTTCTTTAGCATGGATAGAGAAGCCAAGGAGCCAAAAACAGGTCAGTCTTAGAAGTCTGCAAAAGAATTGCTGTTCACAGATGCTCTCCATCTAATCTGACTATGCTTGAGCTATTTTGCAAGAAGAACAAGCAAAAATTTCACTCACTAGATGTGCAAAGCTGGTAGAGATAAATGGCAAAAGACTTGCAGCTGTAATTGCAGTGAAAGGTGGCTCTACAAAGTAATGACTCAGGGAGGTGAATACAAATTCACGGCACACTTTTTAGATATTTCTTTGTAAAAAAAATTTAGAAATCATCATTTTCCTTCCACTTCACAATTATTTGCTATTTTACGTTGGTCTATCATATAAAATCCTAATAAAATATATTTATGGTTATGGTTGTAATGTGACAAAATGTGGAAAGGTGCAAAGGGTATAAATGCATTTGTAAGACACTGTAAATAATATTTGTTGTTATTTATGAACAGACATATTTACCAAAAGGATTAAGATTGTTAACTAATAGATTACCGTAGCTGCTGTTGTCTAGCTAAGTGAATTAAAGTGAGAGTTTTATTGGTTTAAAGTTGATCTCTCCAATCTGCAGGGAAGATTAACTCTACAGTCCCGACTTCCCTGCATGCGAAGGACACGGAGGCTCCTTACTCGGTAGAGACCCCTTATGGTTACCGTCTGGATCTGGATTTCCTCAAATATGTTAATGACATTGAAAAAGGTAACACTATCAAGAGGGTCCCCGTTCAGCGCCGTCCACGCTACGGTTCTCTGCCTCGTGGTTACGGTTACACTGGCTCCTGGTGGACCTCCACCGAGTCGTTGTGCTCTAATGCCAGCATGGACAGCCGCCACTCATCCTACTCATACTGTGCACCGGGCTTTCACACATCTCAGCGTCCCAACTTTAGCATGGCTCGTGTGGAGAAGACTCTATTAGATGCACGGCGAAAGCTGGAAGAAGAGAAGGACACTCGTTTTTCCAACTTGGGCAGCATGCACAGCAGTGTTGCTGGCTCCAACACCTCCTTGTCCAGTGCGCACAGCTTCAATCGTACTCAAGGAGGGGGAAGTTCATACACACCAGCCAGCTCTGGTCTGTCAACACCTGTATCGCCTACCCCAGCTCACCTGCAGCATGTGCGTGAACAAATGGCCATGGCCCTTAGGAAGATCCGGGATCTGGAAGAGCAAGTGAAGACCATTCCTGTGCTGCAGGTGAAGATCTCTGTGCTGCAGGAAGAAAAGCGACAGCTTAGTGTGCAACTAAAGAGTCAGAAGTTTCTGGGACACACACTTGGATTCAGTCGTGGCCGGCCACGTGGAGAGCTTTACATTGACATTCCAGAGGAAGGAGTGGATGCTGGTAGCAGTAAGGTGGAGGGGGGACTCTCACCCACCACCCCTGATGGCTCACGTCAAGACTCAGGCTGTGAGATAGAAGATACCGTGATTGTGGGCAGTATTAGACCAGGAACAAGAAAGGAGGT
Organism: Clarias laeviceps; assembly: GCA_030014305.1. Lineage (NCBI taxonomy): Eukaryota > Metazoa > Chordata > Actinopteri > Siluriformes > Clariidae > Clarias > Clarias laeviceps. The sequence continues at coordinate 16,743,576 of JAQMYJ010000023.1, forward strand.
TCGAACCATTGGTGTTGGTCCTGAAAATAATGAGAAAGATACTTGCCAGGTGGGTGTAGGTGTGAGGGAGGAAGACTTGGGCTTTCTGCCTGAGACAGAAGTTCTAAAGTCCAAGGTGGGCCAGTTGGAGATGCAGCTGAGAAAGACTATGCAAGAGCTACAGAGTGCCCAGATGGAGGTAGAGGCAGTGAAGAAGGCAAGGCAAGGTGGGACCCTGCAGGCCGATCATGCTGTGAGGGCCACCAGTGTTGGCTGGCAGGAGCAACATGACCAAGGTGGTTCTGGCCTCCACACTCTGGTCAGCTTTACCCAGCAAGGCCAGCAGAAGCAGCAGAGGACAGTGGGGATCCAGGTGTACACATTGGAGCAGCCTATGGTGATACTAAGGACTCAGCAGTGCAGCACCTCCTCCAGACCTTTATCTGCACCCCTGCTGGAGGGAACTCCTCACAGAGGATATGCACAGCCCCTAGGTGCAGAAGGTATTTATTGATGCTAAAATTACAGTACTGCCTTTTCCTTGTGTACACGTCACATAAAAGGTGTAATAGTCAGTGCTGTGTCTGTGTTCTACTTCTGCCTACTGTCTAAGAATCAATTGCAGTAAGCTCCAAACAGGTACGAGAGGTCCTAAAAAGTGAACTGTCCACATCAGTCCCGGTCACCAGCCCTTCCAGTTCTATGGAGACAAACTATAGTCAAGCGGCTCCCCTTTGCCAGAGAGTGAGGGAAGGAGAAAAGCAGCCATCCACAGAAGTTATGCCTTCCCATTCACCTGGACATGCACCCCAACCAGGTATGTCTGTTGTCATTTATCTATTTAATCATTTTGTCCATAAACATGAATATATACAGTACATCTCACTAGGTTTGTAAACAGTAACATTAAACGACTTTATTTCTTTTAAAGCTTCTCCTCATTCTAGCTTGAGATCAATCATGAAGCATAAGGCAGGCAGAGAACCACGCTCTTCTTCAGCCCAGAAGAATTTGCAGTTCATCGGAGTGAATGGAAGGTAAAATTAATCTGTATTGTATAACTGTTTATGTGTGTATTTACTGTGTAATTTTATCTGTACTGTCATAGTAACTTTTTGTAGTAACTGTTCAATGAAGGCAGTAACTACAGATATGCAATACAGGTATGAGTCCACCTCATCGGAGAGCAGTTCTGAGACTTCTGATGATGAGAGCGATTCAAGTGAATATCATGAAGCCACTGAGAAACTCCCGGAATCTCCAGCTCATCACCCTCGGGCTACCTCCGTCACCACATCTGCTGTTTCTGTCTCTGTAATTCCCGCATCTATAGAAATACCAAATTCCCAGCACAGCAACATCCCGCTTTCACTGAGTGAGGGCTCAGGTCTGCATAGCAGCACCCAGTCACCAGACTTGAACACAGCCAAATGTCAACATGTTATAAAGTCACCAGCATCGGCTCCTCAGGAGACTCTTATCCAGTCAGAAAAATCAGATTCCATTCAGCAATCTACGTCCCAGAACACTGCCATTTGCCCTGAACGCAGTTTGACTGAATTATCAACAAGCTGCATGGCATTGCAACAAACTGCTAACCAACCCCAAGCCAGTAGCTCAGAGAACCAGCAACCCCAAGCCAGTAGCTCAGAGAACCAGCAACCCCAAGCCACTAGCTCAGAGAACCAGCAACCCCAAGCCACTAGCTCAGAGAACCAGC
>JAQMYJ010000023.1:16882224-16897060 GCA_030014305.1 Clarias laeviceps
TTCAGTGAGAATCTACCATGTAAATGGTCATGAAAATAAAGAAAACACATTGAATGAGTGAAGGTGTGTCCAAACCTTTGGCCTGTACTGGATACAGGTGAGGTATTATTATTATTATTATTATTATTAATACAGGTGTTATAGTATTACAGATGTGATATTTTTATTATTTTTTTTATTACAGATTATTCTCTGTATTATTATTAATAATAATAATAATAATAACAGGTGTTATAGAAAAAGCCGTCGTGTCTCTTTAACGGTTCAAACCGAAACGTCTTGCTTAGTCACGCCCGCGTGCCATGGCACGATGATGCCCCGCCCACCCGCTCCGTGATTGGCTGGTCTGTTAGCCAGGCCCCCTCGGTCGACGCAGCGATACTCGGAGCTTCAGGGCGGGGCTCCGGCGCTGGAGACGGGCTCACCGGCAGCGGGATCAGCGGGACTCGGGGGGACTCGCGGGAAATGTACCGGAGCCTGCGCGGGAATCACGGCCTCGGACTCGGCGCTGAGATGATCGTTGTTCCGCCTGCGCTGTGAGACTCGGCGGCAGCGCGACGCTTTGATGTCGTTTCATTAAACCCGACTTGTTTTCCGTGTTGTTGCGGCGCGTCTGTGATGGAGTGACAGCGCGCTCCTGTGTGTGTGTGTGTGTGTGTGTGTCCGCGGGATTTCTGCTCAACTCTGTCCTCTGTCCACTCGGATAATTCGGGATCAGATCGAGGGTGAGTGGATTTCAGTATTATTATTATTATTATTTTTAAATATTATTCTATCTCCTATAATTAAGAACCGGATCTCCCAGGAGCTCCCGAGCAGTGCCGGGTCCAGGCCTCTACCTGTCTGTCTGCGGTGCCACCTGTCAGGCTCTGCCACATTTGCCCCATAGCATAAGGTGACAGGGGCATTCATTTGATGGTGAGAGTCGCAGTATGTAGTGTGTGTGTGTGTGTGTGTGTGTTACAGGAGGAGTGGCTTTGTGTCGCGTTACAACCTGGAACTGATTCATAGACACTAACATACAGTGAGACACTACATTGCCAAAAGTATGTGCACCCCTGACCATATGTGGAGCTGTCCTGTTCTTTACCATTAAGGTTTCCGTCACACACACGATAACCCAAACAACCCGCTTATCAAGCATGACGACTAGAAATAGGGGGGGAAATCAATTAGTTTACATATTGCGATTCTTTTGAGTGGCTATTCATGTGTCGTGTGTCGCCACATTGTCAGCTCGCACCTACAGGGTCAGGGTTCAATTCCTGCCTCGGGTTCTGTGTGCATGAATTTGTATGTTCCCCCCCATGGTTGGTGGGTTTCCCCTGGGTGCTTTGGTTTCCTCCAACAGTAGACACAAAGACAAGCAGATTATTACTTTAATTGGCCCTTAGTGTATGTATATATATACAGTATATATATATATTTGTGTGCCCTGCGATGGTCTCATGAAATAGGCTCCAGGCCCCCCGTGACACTGTATACAGGAAGAAACGGTATATATGATGAGTGAGTGAGTGAGTGTATCGCCGCTCTGACTCAAAAATAAGATTTTAAAATCCATTTTTAATTCAGTTTGTCATGAAATGTTGTACAGGTGGCACACTCTAAATGATTTGTACATTGGTAGGCAGCATCGCCTCCCGCGTGTTAGGAGCGGATTATTTGCTAAGTTTGTAACAAACAAATAAAAAATTATATATAATATATAATACATATTTATAAAATTGTGATCCAAACAGAATCGCAATACAGATTGAATCGTCAGCTGGGTGCCGTGATGATATCGTATCGCCTAATACAATGCCATGAGATCTCCTGTGAGATCCACAAAGTCAGCTCCATGAAGACACGTTGTGTGTTGGAGTGTAAGAACTTGAGTGTCCTGACTGAACTCAGCCCCACTCAACCATCGACTCTGGGACGGACTGGATGAACAGGAGCTTCGACGTCCCGTCATCAGTGCCTGAGCTCACTAACGCTCCTGTAGAGAGTCAGCCAGGCTTCAACATCTAGCGTGAAGCCTTCACAGAAGAGAAGAGAAGAGTGCAGGGCGTTATAACAGCAAAGCAGCGATCATTTGGAAAAGAAATCTTCAACAAGGACACGTCAGAGTGAGGGTCAGGGGTGCAGAAACTTTCGAGCACATACTGTGTCACGTTGTATGTAAAATAGCCCGTAAAAATGAAAGGTCAGACAATGTAGTTTATAAAATTATTTACAACAAGTAAATGATTTATAAAAAAAATAACACGCGATTGCGTAAGTATTCACCCCCTTTCCTGTGGACGGCGTTTCCGGTGCTGACGTTTGACACCAGAAGGCACAGAATTGTGTAATTTAAGTGTCACATGATCTCAATGCAGGAGCACATGTTTGTGGAAAATCGCAAATTGTGTTAGAGAACTTGCTGGCGTGCGCAATTAAATCCATTCCTTAAAAAATAAATAAACAGTAAGCAGTAAATAAACAGATTGATAATAAAAAACATGGCACAGATGCACTTAAAGGAGGCGTCCACCAAAACTCAGTCATGGGGTAAAGAGGGGGGCAATTAGAGATACCACCAGTGTGCCAAGGGTAACTCTGATCAGACAGGAGATGCCTGGGGTTTTAACAATCTGCGTTTTACATAAGAGTGTCAAGAAGAGACACTGTAACGGCCACGCCCAGTCCATCCAGTCTGCAAACACTCGGGCGAAATGATCAGAATCCTGATGTGCAGAGCAGATTTTTTCTTTCTTTCCTTTTTTTTTTTTTTTTGAGTCGCATCCCAGAAATCTTTCAGCTCTAATTGCGGCGAAATGGTTTTAAGGAGAATTGTGTCACGGTAGAAACACTTTTTGCGCATTCAAGAATGAAACATTTGGTGCATATTTAGGCCATAACTCACGACCAAAGGCGGGGTTATTCTGAATATTTTCCATGTGAGTGTGATTGGCTGCAGGTGCGAAGCCAAGGTCGTTGCTATTTTAAGAAGGTTTTATAAACTGAAAGTTAACATCGAGTGAGTGACATTTCAAACATAATGCGCATTGTGTGTTAACTTCGCCATCAGAAAGCGCTCCCACAGAAGCCGTATGCCGTTTACAGCACGCCGGCTAGCTCGCTCGCAGTGTGTGTGTGTGTGTGTGTGTGTGTGTATATTCCTGTTTAAGGTTTCATTCTTCTTTCCTGCTCGTTGCCATGGTAACTGATGACTCCAGTGTAGTAACTAGCAAGTGGAATTTTTACTCGAGTGAAATGGCGCACGCGGTTCAATCTGCACTCGCAGAACCAATCAGGTTCCTGTTGAATAATTAGTGATAAGTTACACCATAATAATAAGTATGTTACTACAGTATATCAATTATTACATGAATAGGATGTTTGTGACACTTGACACCAGGGACGAGGACCACGAGGGACGGCCGATACGATAATATCACGATTCCCAGGTGCTGATTCACTTTGTATTGCGAGTCTTTAAATATAAAAAAAGATTTTATTACAATTTTGAGTAAATGTAGCAAATCGTTAGCCCGTACCACAGGGGGCGCTGTGCTGCCTGCCTGCGTGTGTGTGTGTGTGTGTGTGTGTGTGTGTGTGTGTGTGTGTGTGTAGGATTATAGAGGAACAGCAGTGATTTCCTGTTTTTGTAACTATATCTTATCTACATTAAGGCATTTAAGCTTTGTTTTGTTTAAAATAAAACATTTAATTGACCATGTTATGCTCGACGAGGATCATTTCCGGTGTGTGGCATCGACTCGAAAGCTTTACTCGTGTCTGTGTGATGTAAAAACCTGAATCCGTGAATTAGCTCTTTTTTTTTTTCTTTTTTTTTTGGAATGGACTTTAGTGTGAACTAAAAGCAGGATATTGACTTTTATAAAAAATAATAATAAAAAAAAGTGCAGGCTAAGAAACAGAACGTGTGTGTACGCTTATGCCTATCGTTGCTCCACGTTCACACACTCCATGACACGAGTTGGGAAGAGGTTTGAGTCGTGGCGTGACTTCTCGGCCAGTCAGAGGAGCATCAGCTGGAGTGAGCGTCCTGTGGCTTGGTGTGGAGGTGTGTGTGTGTGTGTGTGTGTGTGTGTGTGTGTGTGTGTGTGTGCTGGTGTTAAAGGAAGGAGATGCAGAGTCACACTCTGATTAGTCACACTATGATCAAGAAATGTGTTTTCTACTTTGTCGGGAAAATCCGGCGCGTCTCTCCGGCTCACGACTGCTTTTAGTCCTCGCAGCCAAAACGGTCCCGAGCATTAACGACCCAGTGGACCTACAGTATAAACCAGCAGCGAGTGTGTGAGTGCAGGACGACCCGGGAAAAATGGAGCCTGAGAATAGATTTATTTTTTCACATTAACAGAAATGTAAACCTCCACACACACACACACACACACACACACACCAAATCAAAGGCTAAAGTGTGGAATTCATTCATGTTCTGGTTGTAAACCTGCTTGTTGCTGAATTCTCTCCCTTTTCCAGATGGTTTAATAATGACGCGTCTACGTGCGGCTTTTCTGATCTGTTTTTTTTTTTTTTGCTGCATGTTATTGTAACACAATGGACCATGATGCACCGGGGTTGCGCTGTGGTCCTGCGTTTCGCTGTTGCACCAGTTCGTGCTCGTGTCTTTCTTATTAATAAGTCGAGATCTGACTCTAATGTTCTATCAGTGTTTGAGGAAAAGGTCATCAGGTCGGCTGTGTGCCAAAGCTGTGTGTCTTCTGCTTTTCAGTATGATTTTTTTACATCTTTTGCAGAACCTTCCTGTTTTTCATTAGAAGTCAGTAAATATGATCGTTCTCACTCCAGTGCTGTGCGTCTGGGAATCGGCTGCACTCAGAGGATTCCTTTGTCCGTGTGTGTGGTTCTTTGTCTGTAGTACCGCAGCCACGGCATTGTTTTACTGCTGCTATCGACTTAATAGCCGCGTTTACGTGCAGCCTAATAACCATAATTGCTCACCCGAGGAATTTTTCATAATTGTACCTCTGCTTTCAGTACAGCACCCCACTGTTAGCATGGACCGCGAGTCCAAAAGCACGCGGACACCTGGGTATCGGAAATCCTCGGGCCTTGGCATTGTTTTAACGACCCCCATTTTTTTGCGGACCTGTCGGGGTTCGTGTTCATTCGGCTGGTGAGGATCAGGAGCTTTACAGTCTGCGGTTCCAGTTCATCCCACTGCTGAGGGTGAAGCGTGACACAGTGTAGATCTTACAGGAGCGCTAAAGCTCCATCACACGGCCCAGTTCCTCATCACACACTGTACTGTACATCATAAATCAATACATCTGAGGGAGAAGGGTTCGCGTCTCAGCAGCAGGTTTGACCCGAAACAAGGCGTGGGACCTGTCCTGCCGGGTGTGTGTGTAAACGCTTAGCATCACTTGGATGTGTGTGTGTGTGTGTGTGTGTGTGCTGCCTGAGAATGTGCCGAGTGTAATTCGGAGCTCAGTGGGAATGTTGTGGGTTTTCCCACAGGAAGCCTCCCAGGGCTTTGATCAGCAGAGGCTCATGCAAGGGTGTGTTTACTTTCGGATATACTCGCGCTCTAATGGATGGTGCAGGAGACGTCATGCTCTTGTGGGTGGGGAAAAACAAAAGAGTTCTGCAGTAAGAGCATTCTTTGAAACGAGAGAGCGAGTCTGTGTTGGACCTAAAGGATGAGGAAGCAGTTCAGGAACGACGTTTGTTTCTGCGGCTCTGAATTTTTTGTCCTGCGTTAAAACATCTGAATTAGGCTAATTAAATCTACGCACATAGCAGAAAAATTGTCACATCATTATTTATATTATATAACAATCTAGAGACTATATTTGTGGTATTTATTTTATACTTTATTTTATATTTCTGTTATAACTCAAAATCTTCTAAATCTAGTCAAGTGTATCTGCTGTTACCTTGTATAAGATGTGACCAAAACAACTGTATGATTTATTAAACAGTATTTAAACTGTTATTTTGGCAGTTACATCTTCTCACTTTAAACCTTTAATGTTCTGCTAAACGTTTTTTGGTCGAGAGCAGATTTGAAGGAATTATTTCATATTAACATTAGAGATGGGGGGGGGGGGGGTGAATAAAGGTCCTCTTTGCAGTTCCTCTATAATCCTGTAGGTGCTTTCTAAACTATTCACACCCCCGCACCGTCTTCTGCGGTAGGAACAAATTATTTGCTAAGTTTGTTTAGAAATGTAACATAATCTAAAAAAAAAAAAGACTAACATTGAATCGGGATATTTATAAAATTGTGATACTTAAATGATCACAATATACATTGTAAAGGCACCCGGGCCCCGTGATAATGTAATATAGTGTAGTATAATTTATAGTATCGGGACTCCGGTGATCCCCCATCTCTAATTAATACAATTTTAATACCATTTGGTTGAGCTATGCTATGCTTATAAACAATACATCGGATGACGCTCATCAAACCGAAAGGCTTTTCAATTGCTTTGTAGCCATCATGAAAAATAAATAGGAAATCCCATTGCACCCCAGTGCTCGTTAGCATTTTATGTGATTCTTTCTGATTGTTTTTGCTATTTGTAAATATATTGATACTTTTACCATGAAGCGATATCTCAACCGTTTGGAAGAGGCGCAAGGAAAGAATGAGGATTTTTGCTTAATGAGGATGTTAAATGGTTAAGAGTTTAGTTAAACCTGAATCTTCCAGGAGAGTAAGAACACATTTAGCAAATTTAAAATGTGTGAAATAAGAATGCTGCAATGTGACATTTTCCAGTTTTGGGTCACTGGGTCGCTTCCTCTCCCCTTGTGCTCCTGGTGTATCATAACGACCCGGACGTCGCGTCCTCCAGCTTCGGGTCAGTGTACGTTTCATGTTTTGTCTGTGTTTGTGTTTGAATGACGAATGTGACAGGATGAAGCGTTTAAACTCGCGCTGACCTGAGACTGCGTGTTTGTCGTGTCTGAAAGCAACCGCGCACACACGCGCGCGTCATGGGGTGTGTGTCTTTTACCGCGTACAACTTTACTACACCGGCGCTCTAATGCACAATCCTGTATGATATTAAAAGCCACGTCACTCGCCGAGAGTCGTGTTAAACAACAAGTGCGTGTGGTTTTAAATAGCATGACCTGCTCCCGTGTGTCTATTTTTAGAAGTCAGTATCAGTCTAAAGACACTCCCTGAGCCTCGACTGAAGTGGAATGTCTTGTGCACAGAGCAACAGCCATCTGGATTCTGACTTCCTGTACCGTTTATAGACTTCTCTAAAAAGCGCGGGTGTGTCCGCCACCGCTAGTGGCCTTTTGGGAGTCGGTGTGTAGTGACTAGTGTGACTATCAGGAGCAGAGGTTTGTGTAAGAGCAAACGCCTGCAGGAGTCTGGGCTCGTTTGTTTGTCTCAGGTTTGATGGATGTCCTAATAGCTGGTAATGTCGGGGTTGTACAATTCGCAGACCTCGATATCTGTGTAGTGCTGGGAATGCCAGAGTGCAGGAGTCATCCGGCTTTACTTTCCATTTGCTGAGCCTCTCGGCTTGGCAGCGCCACATGCCAGGATAGATGATGTAAACACTTTCAGATATGCAGGAGTGTCGAGCGAGCCGCGGCAGAGCGGAGGGACGAGTCACGGGGAGCATTAGGGCATTAGGGCTACAGCGAGCGGTGATATCACAGTTACAGCCTGCGAACCATTCGAGTCTCTCCGCGAGCTGTTTTTCCAAAGAGTCGACCATGACACTAAAGATCATCAGCTGAGCCAAAAAGCGCTGGCGTGTGCCACCCCGAGTTGTTTTCTTTGCACCGTCAAGGCGCAGGTTGTTTGAGAAATGTGCAAAGGCGAGGTTGGCACACTGAGGGAACATGTTTAACCCAAACCTGTTTAACCACCTGAAACTGAAGAACCCCGAATAGTGAGACAAAAATCCAGACGACACGGGGAGCGAGTGTGAACAGAACCGGCGCCACAAACTGCACCGGAGGGAGCGGTGCATGCGGGAGGTTCTCCTCATGAGACACCGTGACTGTTTCACCGGACCAGCGATACAACCCTCGGCGACCCTGTTAGGTTTCAGGTTTCCTCGTAGCGCCGTGTTCTCATTAATAGGGAAATTAGTTTGGTTGCTCTGCTCAGTAACTCGTGAAACCAGTTTGCAAAAATAATCCAGATAAGATCAGGGAAGGTATTTAATGTGAGATGTTTTCTTGACACTCGCCCACCCCTGCTGCAACTTCTACACGGGGTCGGTGGATCGCACGCTGCCTTCACGCCGCCCCTGGTGTAGTACACACATACAGAACTGGCTGTTTCCCAGTATAAGCCTTTATTCGGATTATAACGTAGCACCAGACAGAGCTGTGGATCACTGGTGGATTGTTGGTTTAATTCGGTTTTGTACCGGGCGGCACAGTGAGTGGCGTAGTGGTTAGAACTGTCACCTTTCACCGTCAGGGTTCGATTCCCACCTCTGTGTGCATGGAGTTTGCCCGTGGTGTGTGTATGGGTGTGTGTGTATGGGTGTGTGTGTATGGGTGTGTGTGTATGGGTGTGTGTGTATGGGTGTGTGTGTATGGGTGTGTGTATGGGTGTGTGTATGGGTGTGTGTATGGGTGTGTGTATGGGTGTGTGTATGGGTGTGCCAAGCGATGGATTAACACCCTGTCCAGGGTGTCCCCTGCCTCGTGCCCTAAGTCTCCATGGAGAGGCTCCAGGCCCCCGCGACCCTGGATACAGAATAAAACGGTGTAGACGATGACTGAGAGAGAGAGAGTGAGAGATTTTACATGCTGAGATGTAATTTTTTGCAATGCCATATAAAAGAGGTTTTTGTTTTATGAGTCACTGTAAAGCCGTCACCCTTTTGCAGAGCTCGGCTGAGTTATTATTATTATTTTTAAACTGTAGTTCCTAGTTTTTACAGCCACACACTGCTGTATTCTGCTTAAACCTTGGGGTTGGGGTTTGACCACTGGCTGGGACTCGAACCCGGGCCGTCCACATGGCACCTACCACTGAAGAACCAAATCCCCCAATGCTCTACTCTGATGCTTTACTCGACTAGTAGATGTTTGGATGAAGAGTCAAACGGTGTCCTGATCCAGTTCATGATCAAAAGTTTTATATCATGAGTTTGGTGTCTACAGTTGAACCGGGCAGATATTTGAATTACCTGCTTCTGTTTAGTCATATTTGCATCCAAACTGCTTCAGTGTCGGTGCGTTTTCTCACATAAAAGCCTGTCTGAACAAGTCGGGGGCCCCCGTCGTGATGAAGATGGTATCAGCGGGACGTTCTGTCGGGCTCAGGGTCGGGCTCAGAGTCGGGCTCCTGCTCAGGGCTGCTCTTAGAACCTGCTGGATGTTGCACGGTGTTTTGCGTGTCACACCTCGTGTGTGTGAGGGTGTGAGTGAATAAGCCCACATATCAGCCTCAGGTCAGACCACCTGCCCAAACCACACACACACACACACACACACACACACACTCATTTTAGAATCTTTTTATGTCGAAACTTCCCCGTCTTTTTCTCTATCTGACAGATTTTACTTGAAATATAAATATGTCTGTGGTGTCGCTAATAAATACAGTTAAATACAAGATAAAATTAAAACGCCCGACTCCGTAGGCAAACAGTATTTAAAATGTTTTTTAAAAGTATTTAAAAGTACATACGAGGGTCGTTCGAGTCAAAGTGGGACTTTTGATTGTCCAGAATAACAGAACTCAGTCCTGAGAATAAAACCTCCCTTTATGTCTCTATAATCCCCTGATACACTAATACACTCATCACGGTGTCTCACTAGAGCTTGGACACCATCGAGGTAGAAAGTTCTCTCAGACTGCCTGTCTGATTCACGTCTGAAACGCCGGCCTCCCAGGAACTCCCTTGATGTCTTGGAGCGCGCTCAGAACTGTACGGGGGGGGCAATAACTTCCAGCTGAGTTCCTGTAACGTGCGAGTGGAGCAGACAGATGCATCATTTTCTTCTTAAGTCTGTCTAAAACCTGAATATATCACACAGACACTACGACGGAAAGCCTTCGAGGTCCAGAGAGTCTTTATTCACACCTTTATTTCACCCTTTGGTGTTGTTGTTGTTGTTGTTGTTGTTTTTAAAAAAAACAATTAATCAGCTGTGACACGTTCAGGTTTCACTCCTCCAATAATTATCGTTCAGAAATCAATCCCAGCCTGTTAAACCAGATACACCATCCAGTTTTCTTACAGAGAGAGCAGCGCGTACGTGTCTGAATCAGGATCCTGAATCGTCCAGGACGAAGAGTTTGAATGTCATTTAAACATCATTAAATGTGTTATATTCAGTGCTGCTCTGCGCAGTCACGTCCAACGTTCTCCGTTTATATATTCATCAGAAACTCGTTCCTGTGTAAAACTGCAGGCTGAAAAATAGCAGGAAATGCCGTAATGCTCGGCTCTCCGTGTTTTTTCCTGCGCGGAAGGACCTGGGTAATGCAACATGTGTCATCCATTAATCATTTTTATTTTCACTCAGTTATTTTCTTTTCTTTTTTTAATCTTTCCTTATTAAACCAGCCACCTCGGCTGAAGAGGTTAGAAGTCTGGAGATCACGTCTTAATATTAAAGCATGAGGATCGTCTTCTCCAAGGAACGTCATAGAGTAAGAAAAACGATAAAAAGCATTTGACGGGGAAGAGACTCGGACTTCAGTGCATTTCCTGCCTCCATTTGGGTCTCATCAGCTCCTCTGCTCGGCGCTTCCTTCCCCTGATCCTTAAATAAGCAAATCCCTGACCCCCATGACTTCCTGGTCACTGACAATGGGTGTGACGTGCCTCAGCAGCCAGAGGTATAGATGAGATCAAATCTCAGAGTCTGATTAGATCTCACAGAGGAATATATTAGACCTTCTACACCACCCGTTGCGTGTGTGTAATATTTACCGTCGTGTCAGTGTGTGTATGGATCAGACCGACCGATCAGCTCGTAGTTAATTATCGTGACACTTTAATCTCTGCGAGCGCGACCTTGGCTGAGACGAGCACAGACCAGCCGGTTCTGTCCCCGGATGCCGAGCTCCCGTTGCGATCCACATGCGGTTCAGGTCACACAATAGGTGCCTTTGTGGACTGATATCATGTTGGAAATTTCGCCGGGGATCACATGTTGTTTCGGGCTGCTCCGTCTCGGAGTCTCTCTTTAGCTCACTCGACGGGAACGGCGTCCAGCCTCCAGCAGACAATAAGCCGCTTGTTCAGCGGTTCGGGACGCATCTGGGAATCTCTCCGTTACTGTTTCTCTTGAGAATTAGCCAACTTCCCCTTTTCTTTTCGAAAGCTTTAAAGGAAAGGAAACTGTGTGCACTTTAAGCTCGTTACAAACACCAAGAGGTCAGAAACCTGACGCGGACGGAATCGCTAACCGACACCGCGCGTCCAGTTTGAATACGACACTTCCTGATTTTAGATGAAACTTTGTCTTCGAAGGATAGTTTTTATTCTATTTTAACACTTTATCAGCATTAACGTTGTCACACATCCTGACGGAAATCACACCACACGTCAGCAACACTAAGGTGTCACTTTGCATTTGTTGTGAAGATAAACTTGGGCGGCTCTGGTTAAACCTCATTTTTTCCGTGATGATCTGTATCGTTCGGTCCTGAGGTCATACAGTATCGCTCTTGTAACTCCCACACACATCCGTCCCCGTCCCAGAGATAAGACTCCTCTCCACTGGAAACATCAGATGTGTCGAACCCCGGCCTGTGAGGGTGTGGAAGGAGACCCGTGAGGCAGGCGGAATGTTAGCTGACTCGTGTACATTTTACATTTAGAGCATTTGGGCGACGCCCTTATCCAGAGCGACTTACATTTTTATCTCATTATACATCTGAGCAGTTGAAGGTTAAGGGGCAACTTTTGGTCATGGGGTTTGAACCTGGGACCTTTCGAAGGTAATGTCTTATCCCCTGAGCGACCCCTGACCCCATGTGTTCGTTCGTTCCTCGGAACAGAAACAGGAGACGGTTCCGGCCCAGATTCAGGTTGATGATGGTGCTCAGCGACGTGTGTGTGTGTGTGTGTGTGTGTGTCTGTGTGAGCTCCTCCAGCTATATCACTGTCGCCTTCCTGTGCTGGATAACACGGATCAGTCGGAACGGTTATATGACTCACTAAAATCCGACTAAATCAAACTTCTCAGAGTCAGACTAGCACACCCTGATAATGATGGGAAGAAGTCGCCAACAATACGGCGCCGTCGCCTGCCTTCAGATAAACACCATAAACATGAGGGACAGGGCCCGTCTCATTTGGACGAACACGGCACGTACGAAATGTAGACGCAGACGTGTTTTTTCACCTCACGACATGATACCAGTTTGTGGCTAGTTAACAGTGTTTTCACTTTTAATCCTTTCCAAAAACACCCGACCCCAGAGTCCGGTTCATTTCCATCAGACAGAACACAATCAAGTCCAAGCTCGGGAATCGCACGGCACACACAGGTACGGATCGAACAGCCCGGAAAGCCAATACACAGACGTAGCTGATACAGTAGGGAGGCGCGTGAGAGCGTTGCTCTTGACATTTTTCCCAAAATATCAATAATATCAGACATGGCGGGAAGAATGACTTCCTCGTTCTCTTCTTCTCTTTGTGTTTAAGGGCGGCTCACAAACCAGCTACACGCTTACACTGCCACCTGCTGTATGGGAGGCTATAAATACACAAGTGTACGCGAGTCCGGAGAACAACAACGTCGTGTGGGGGGAGGGGCAGTCGTTTCTGGGTGCAGTATTAACTGGTTTGTCAGTTGTTCTGTGATGTAATAACAGGATGACGGTTTAATTGATTCCTCTGTGTGGACTTAAGGACAGGGACAGTCTTTTATCAGGTTGCGGTTTGTTATTTACTCATCATAACTACTTTTTTTTTTAAGATTTAAGTTTCTTATTTTAGCCTTACGCTTCCATTTTTATTATATCCTTTCCTGTGCACTTGCACTCCGTGCTGTTAAATTACTTTTTTATTACTTTTGTTATTATTATTATTTTAAAAAGGCCTGATGGGTAAAATGGTGCTGCTCCGAATAGTAATCATACAGTAAGCAAAATACATCAATAAATAACTCTCTGGTGCAGCGTTAGTGAGAGACAGCGGCGTCGACACAGGCGACGCATTCAGAGACAGAAATCTGGTGAATTATAATTTCAAACCCTAAACTTTTACCCACTTTTTATTCCTTTCTTTCTGACGTTGTTGAGATCAGGATTCTGTCCCTCTGAACGTCCACAACATCAATCCTAAATATAAACTATAAAACTGTGCACAATGTCAATCATTAGTGGGTTAAACGCTGTGAACATTAACCGGGCGCTGAGATACAGGTGTCTTATCACACAGCAGGTCACGTGGTTATAAACACACAACGTACTGGGTGTGACGTCTGTAAAGCTGAAATAAGTCAATCAGAGTGTGACATCACAGTGTGCATCAGCTCACAGTCACTAATGGAGTGAAAGGTACAGACTAAAGGGATCATGGAATAGAATGTGTTTAGCTTAGTTAAATCATTTTGTTGTATTGTTTTACATTTTATTTAACTGTTATTTATCAGAAATAGTGATGGGAACTTTTTTTTGTGGTTTTTCATTTAATGTTATCGAGTCACTTAGTTGAATCCACTTTGACCGATTGTTGTGTGACCTGCTAAACTGTCAGACACAAGAATTAAAAGTGTTTCCCGAGTTGATCCTCGTGTCCCCTGTAGTTGGCTGATGGATTTTTATTTTCGAGTTTGAAGCAGAAGCTGATGTTCAAATTCCCAGATAACGCGACAGTGTCGCCCTGCAGATTATTGTCAGATCACTTATTAATCAAAAGTCATAAAATTCATCATCCAGTCTGTCTTTACTGGGTGACATCACACTTCCTGTTTCTTCTCGGGGAACAATTACCACTGGAGCTGTGAATCATGGGAAAACTGTCGAATCCATTCCATCTGACCTTTGTGCAATTGATTTCATTCAGTTACACTGAAGTTTTATTCTCACGTTTGAGCTGTTAAAAACTACAAAAAAATATCGAACAAACACAGAGACGCTGAGTAACTTATGTTTGTTTAAATATTACATATTCTTACTGGCTCCAAAAACTGATCTTTATTAATTAAATTGAAGGAAATTTCAAGATTTATTAAATCTCTAATTTTAATCAGTACTCCCTATAGGGTATGTGAGGGTGTGTGTGTGTGTGTGTGTGTGTGTGTGTGTATATATATGGTGGAAATCCAGTAGTGTAGTTACTATTAGTGTAATTATGTAATTAATTAAACTATGTAATTATGGTGCTAGGGGGTAGAAAATTCTTTTTAAACTACAAGCTGCTGATAAACACTACAGCTATTCATTTTATATTTATAATAATATATATTTTATATTTTATATTTGTATATATTAATTATATATATATATATATATATATATATAAAAACAGAACCCACTGTATGTATAATATTTATATATATTAATTCTATATATTATATTTTATATTTACAATAATATAAAATATAGATTTGAGTGAAATAACACTCAACCACAGAGTCGATCAAAAACAATCATCAACGTCTAAATTAACGAGGAAGGAAAGAGGATGAAAAGTGTGGACACGAGTAGAAATGAAATCACCTGGACGTGGTGGAATCGCGGTGTGTTTATTTATTTATATACTGTAGTTCCTTCAGCATTCAGTTCCTTCCTCTCCTCCTCATTCCTTCGCTTTACGTCTCCTGGCTTTCTTTTGCCCTTTGAAGCTGTAAAACCCTCTCTCTCTCTCTCTCTCTCTCTCTCTCTCTCTCTCTCTCTCTCGCCCACCCTCCC
>JAQMYJ010000023.1:16909280-16919317 GCA_030014305.1 Clarias laeviceps
GAGAGTGTGTGTGTGTGAGAGTGTGTGTGTGTGTGAGTGTGTGTGTGTGTGAGAGTGTGTGTGTGAGAGTGTGTGAGTGTGTGAGTGTGAGAGTGTGTGAGAGTGTGAGTGTGAGAGTGTGTGTGTGTGAGAGAGTGTGTGTGTGAGAGTGTGAGAGTGTGTGTGTGTGAGAGTGTGTGAGAGTGTGTGAGAGTGTGTGAGAGTGTGAGTGTGTGAGAGTGTGAGAGTGTGAGAGTGTGAGTGTGTGTGTGAGTGTGTGTGAGTGTGAGAGTGTGAGTGTGTGTGTGTGTAAGTGAATGTGATGAGGTGTGGTTTGGATTTCTGCTGTAACTCTTCATTAGCTTTGCCGTGTGCCGCGTAATCAGACGTCCTTAACTGTCTCAGCTGGCGCTAATCTGTCCGACTCTCTCGCTCTCTCTTCCAGCTGTTCTCACACTCCTTTTCCTCTTCTCTTTTTGTCTCCTCTTCTCCTTTCCGCTGTCTTTGCTTTCCTCTCTTCCTCCTCTCCGCCCCGTGAGCAGCAGCAGGAGGGTCCGCTTCGAGCGCATTAACACCGTGCCCGTTAAGGGTCACCGCGCCGTGCGGCGTAGTGTGAGGAAGCACCAGTCCCTCTCCAGAACCCTCATCAGGTACACACACCGAGCAGACTCCAGACACACACACACACCGAGCAGACACACACACACACACACACATGAAGTCAGGACCCAGTGAGAGCTGTTTTTTATACGACTGCATGTGTGATCACATGACCACGTCCAAAGCAAACATGAAACTCACATCTCTATAATATCTAATCCTACAGGAACTCAGCAGGAGGAAATAATAAAAGTGGAAACAGTGAGATGTGAAGTAAAGTTAGAGGCTTAAAAAAACGATGATTGTACGTAACATCCCAGAACAGCCCAGTTCTCTTTTTTGCTGAGAATCTCTACGCGCTCTGATAATTAACTCTCGTCCGGCAACTAAACACTAAGACAGAGCTGAAGTGAAATACGGTGGCTCTAAAAAAAGGCAGGAACGCCAACGATTCCCTACGAAAAGCGCCACAGAGGATTAGCGCATCCCTATAGAGAGACCTGTGAAACTGGGCGTGGTGCTCCAGGTGGGATTAAACACCGACCAGCCGTAACATTAACACTATTAACACCCTAACACTGATATTAGTTCTTCTGAAGTAAACTGGTGACAGGATCACCCAAGCCCCGCCCACACCCACAGAAACCAAAGACAGCGGAACACTCAGTGCACCCCAGCACCGCGCCCGTTAGGACGAAGAGCCCTCGACCCGCCTCCAAACTCCCCAGATCCCAAATCCAGTCCGGCACCCATGGGAAGCACCGGTACTGTTTGTAACACACTTAGGGTCACACAATCAAAAGAATTATTTAAGTTTGTATGAGATGTGAATGTGTGTGAATCAGAATGATAAGTTGGTCCCTGATGAACAAGCCGACGGCGACAGTGCTGAGGGAAAAACACCCTGAGATGGTAATAGGAAGAAACCTTGAGAGGAACCAGACTGAACAGGGAACCCATCCTCATCTGGGTGAATATATGATAACTAAGACACCATCCTGCCTCCTCACTACACCACGCCCCTGCCCCTCCCCCCCAGACTACCCACAGATGGGCGTGAGTGGCCACAGAACATGCCATAAGTGTCACACTGAAGAGTCATACAAAGCTGTAGCTGCTTCATTAAGTTTCTGGAATTGCTCAGAAAAATTCCTGGCCCGTGTTGGGAAGCTGTGGATCGCTGCGACACACCCACCGCGATCGTACCATGTGACACCCAGGAGTCGCGGGAGTCACAAAAGTTATGAAAGTGTCAACTGGGCTCAAACATGTTCCCCACTGTTTCCCCTGTGATCATCCTTTTCTTTCATTTTTGTCTAGATCTTTATTTATTTATTTACTTATTTATTTATCACTTTTTGTGATTCCTTTAATGATGTAAATACAGTCTCTTTAATTTAGGAAATTATAAATGAATAATCATTTCTTAGGTGGTGGTGGGGGGGGGGTGTAAACAAATGCACAAAAACAGGAAGTGATGGATGTGATGAGGACAATTAATATTTGCAATTATTTTTCATTGTTAAACATCATAACTCAATGAGGTGATTCTGAATTGGATCACACCCTGCGATGAAATAGTGTCTCATCACAGTGGACACAGCTGGACACACCTGGACACACCTGGACACACCTCTGTAACGAGCAAGAAGAGTTCACCTGAAGATACACGTGACCTGTGGCTCTGACTGCAGACCACACTGTTACACCGTGTCATGACCTACATGCACATTAATGCAGAAGTAGAAAGCAGACCAAACACACACACACACACACACACACACACACACACATCATTGAACACATGACTGGAGTTCACAGAGGATTTTATGGGATTGTTGAACACAGATTCCACACACATTTCTGTGAACTGTGTCGTTCGCGTGGCTGAAATCAGTTCCAGTCCCCAGGCGCTAGTTAGTGACTTAGTACGAGCTGCATCTCACAGGTGAGTCGACTCAGGTGGCCTCAGCTGGAACAGATGTTTAGTGTAACTCCTGTTGCTGTTCTTTTATAGTAAACCACTTTTATGTCTCACCACTTGAGGCCTGGATTGTTCTTTGTCTCAAGAACGCTTGTTCTAAGATTGCGATAAAATGTCGTTCTGAGGCAGATTTAGGTCCCAGAACACGACGGCTCGAAGCTCAGACTGAGTGAAACCCTATGCTGCCAAAAATAATGTCTTGACTACAGTCCAGTGTATTTATTAATTCTCACCATAAGATTACAATAAACCAAATGTAAGACAGTGAAGCCCACCTTTTTCGAACAATGTTTCCTAATTTCAAGCTAAATTTTCAGATTCTGCTTCCAGATAAATATCATTTTCCTTCTTTCTAGCTGCACAAATGCTTAAAGTTAGCAAAAGTTAGCTGGCGTCATCCGTCAGCACCGTTCACCCGAGATTTGACCAAACCTTCACAGAACCTTTAATAGGAAGCGCAGATGTACAGTAGCACATTCAGTAGGCAGACGAATCACGTCACCCTTGGAAGACTCGTAGTTTTTTTGCATAATTGTAAGCATTTATTTCTAGTAAGAATATAAATTATCTGCCAATAGAATGAGAAAAGTAGCACTGACAATAGTACAATATGTCCAGACAAGATGCTTTAGTGTAATCTTATGTAAAGAAATTGTAGATGCATTTAATCAGATCCCAGATATCTTCGCTCGCACTGTAATGTTTATTCCTAGTGTAAACTGACTGTCCAGTGTCTCCAGGTCCTCATGTGGATGCGATCCCAAACACCCCGAATAGGGTTTAAGAAAGAATTAGCTTAGCTTCCTCCTTGTTCTGCATGGCTCCAGGTGTCGAACTGAATGCAGAGCTATTTATAGCGGATCACGACAGTGTCAGCTCACTACACGTGCCATGAGCACGCTCTTGTGGAAATATCACAGACTTTCATCGTATACACAAACCTTTAACACATGATCAGGATTTGCAATTGTCTCTTAACTTCATCAGGAATAATTTAGACTGATTGTTAGACCGGTGAATTCACTATAGCTTTATTTGTGTTAACACAAACTTGGTTAAATGGCATTGTGAGGACCGGAGCATAAACGTACATACATTGTGCACACTGTTTGTTGTTATCAGCGAAGTTAAGTGAGTCATAAATGAATCAGATGTTTGCCTCAGTGGCACATGGCCAAGCGGTCGTGCTGAGGGGTGGAGTAGTGGTGTGTGTGTGTGTGTGTGTGTGTGAGAGAGAGAGCGAGCCCCTCTACTAGAAGGGAAGTGAGTCCGGAGGCATGTCTGGGCACGTCCTTTTTTTCTTTCCCTTCAAAGCACCTGTTGATCTTCAGCACTTTATTCTTTTTCTTGGAATATGCCTTCATTAGCTCACTGAATTTTCCACACTTTCTCTCAAAACCGCATCACCGTGGAGACGATGTCCTTCCTCTAACACTCTTGTTAGATGTTCACTTGCTGTAGCAGAACCAAACTCACAGGAGCACAATGGCGCGGGAAAGCAGCGCCTGTGTTCGGATCAGTGAGATGAGCCTGAAGGACGTGTTTCTTTGCCGCCAGGGGCACAGCAGACTGGTTCGGGGTTAGCAAGGATGGCGACGCGACACAGAAATGGCAAAGAAAGAGTCTGCGCCACTGCAGTCTGCGCTACGGCAAGCTGAAGCCTCAGGTGATCCGGGAGATGGAACTTCCCAGCCAGGACAACATCTCCATGACCAGTACGGAGACACCGCCGCCGCTCTATGTACCTACGTCCCAGCACGGGATACCAAAGGTACACCTTTTGTGGATTAAACATATTTTAGATAAATCAAAGGATTTGACATTCCCTGCCCATTATTTCTGATGGACCTCTTCCTCGAGAACGTCCATTAAATGACGTGCACTTTCTGCCCAGATCGTGGACCCGTTGGCGCGTGGACGGGCCTTCCGCATGGTGGAGGAAGTGGACGGTTACAGCGTGCCCCATACGCCCATCACGCCCGGTGCCACCTCTCTCTGCTCCTTCACCAGCTCACGATCCGGTCTCAACCGGATCCCTCGCAGACGCAAGCGTGAATCCGTGGCCAAGATGAGCTTCAGGGCGGCGGCTGCCCTCGTCAAGGTGAGTCAAGATTAGTCTCCAGACTCTCTCGAGGCTCAATGATACCAATTAAAGCAGCAGCATGAGCAGAGATAAACTGGTGGTAAAGTTTAGAAATAGTGATTCTCAGTTGATCCTCCTCTGTGGGTGGCAGCGATGGCCTTCGAGCGCTGCGGCTGAGTTAAGGGTCGTAACTTGTAATTCGGACATATTCACTTCTGAAACCTAGTGCACTGACGCTGCTGGTCACTGAGTGAAGGAGATACGAGGGGCTAATAAAAACTAACTCCAAGGCATCTGTTTTGTTTTTGCACAGATGAGAAAAATTATGTTCTGATGTCTTCCTGTGCAGTGCCTTGCAAAAGTATTCACACCCCTCGAAGGTTTCACATTTTGTCACGTTACAACCACAAACGTAAATGTATTTTATTGGGATTTTATGTAACACAAAGTGGCACAAAATTGTGAAGTGGAAGGAAAATTATAAAAAATTTACTATCGGTGGGAACTGGAAAATCACCACATTGGGAGAACACTGGCAAACAAAAAACAGTTTAAAATTTAACTGTTAACGCTAGTCATGTGAGAGTGTGATTTTAAATATGTCTTTGAGACAGCTAGGTCCATTAGAAATGATCTCACGTGGGGTAGAAGTGAAACCAGCAGTGGGCAGGATCGATCCGAATTCCTTCAGGAGGAATCCATTCCTTTAGGTAGAAGTGCGATAAGGTCCAGCACCTGCTTTGATTATGAATCCTGTGTGTATTTCTGATTTCTTCTTTTTTAGGGACGCTCGTTTAAAGAAAGCACGCTGCGGCGGGTTCACAGGCGCAGCTTCACTCCGGCCAGCTTCATCGAGGAGGACGTGGTGGATTTTCCAGATGAGCTGGACACGTCCTTCTTCGCAAGAGTAAGTCAGAAATCATTAAAGCGCTGACAGTGTCTGTCTCCTTATTAGACTCTTACTATTATATTATTATATTATTGTGCTGGTGCATGGAGCTCCTCCAGTGCAGGTCTGTCCTGTTGACTTTTTTTTTCTGCTTGTCAGTTTGAGTTGGTGTACACATGGGTGGCCTCGATGTCAGGTTACATTACTTAGAGGTCAAAAGGAGCCATCTGCTTGTTAGCGGTCTGCTTAATCTCAAATTAAACTGTAAAAATAATTAAACGTAATACAGAGTTAAGTGAAGTAAGTCTCGCTTAAGGCTTTAGTGTTAGACATGCTGTCTCCGGGCCGTACGTAGAGTCGCACCTCCACCTTCTTCACCTCACCTCCCACAGGACGTCCTGATGCAGGAGGAGATGTCGACGTTTCATGACGAGGTGTTCGAGTCTCCTTCTGACTCCACCACCAAGGACGTGGACAGCAAACAGCTGGACGAATCCGAGCTGACGGGCAGCGCACTAGACAAGAACGAACTGGAGAGGAGTCACCTGATGCTGTGAGTCTGCATACGCTGGTTTAATCAGCACCGTGTAAACGAGTCTGTGATTATAAAGGCAGAAGTCAGCGATTCACTTTAACACGAGCCAAGAAATAACACACATCTTGTATGCTTTAACAGACCTCTAGAGAGAGGCTGGAGAAAAGCCAAGGAGGGAACTCCGGCGCCACCAAAAGTCCGGCTGAAACAGGAAGTGGTCAGCGTGAGCGGGCAGAGGCGAGGGCAGCGGATTGCTGTCCCCGTCAAGAAGCTGTTTGCACGAGAGAAACGGCCGTACGGGCTCGGCATGGTGGGCAAGCTGACCAACCGGACGTACCGCAAACGCATAGACAGCTACGTGAAAAGGCAGATTGAGGATATGGACGACCACAGGTACATTGTTTTGTTCTGGTTTTCTCAAACTGTTCCTTGAAATAGAAATTCTTGACAGTTTGAGCTACTGTGCAGTTTATGACCTGTGCCTGACTATCTGTGAACCATGTGGTAATGTATCCAAGAAGCTTCTGGATCTGCTACAAAGTGTCTGGACTTATCAGGAAGGAAGGAGGCGCATTGCCCCCAGTGGCTGAAATACGTCACTACATTGAGTCTAATATTCGTTCAATATTCGTCCAAGAGTTTAGAAAAGTGACACTTGTAATAAATGGGGATTGTTTAAGACATTAAAAACATAAACCCTGTTAATTTAGCATCTTATTTACCTTTCTTAAAGATTCGCTGTTGCAGTTATAACAGTGCATTTCTTCTGCATGGCAGTACCAATGATGTCCACTAGAGGCAACGAAATGCACACACAATGCCTGGACCGTGTACTAATGAATGTTTGCCCCCTTCAGCACAAATGTTAAACCCCGCTGGTATGTCAGGAGCTGTGTTTGTGACAGTTCAGGAAAGTTTTTTAGTTAAACAGGAATTCTGCCTAGTTTTGGACTCTAAGATACATTACAAATAACAACATGCTTACAATTTCCCAAAAAACTACAACAATCAACCTACAAATAACTTGTGCACCGTTCAGTATTTCACCTAAATTATATATTTTTTTTTTGATGGGTCCCTAAACCATGGCGAGCTGTACCAAATTCTGAGAAACATCCTGACGGTTTCTGATGAACCCTATGTTCAGGTTTAGGGTTAAACATCTGGAATGTGTGAAGGACCCCTTAGCCATGTGACATTAATGGAGATGCTCTGTTTCTTTAAATAATGACATAACTTCATAGTTTCATGTGTCTGACACGAGAATGAGATGGTAATCTTGACTAAGTCTTTTTTTTTCAGGCCTTTCTTCACCTACTGGATCACGTTTGTCCACCTCCTCATCACTATTCTGGCTGTGTGTATTTATGGCATAGCACCCGTGGGCTTCTCTCAGCACGAGACGGTTGATTCTGTGAGTGCAAAGCATTTAATTTATTTATTTATTTTCAAGTTTTAAACCAAAATCATGGTATGGAGGTACGACTTTATGATTTTTGTATTTCGAAGGTTTTAAGAAACAAAGGTGTGTATGAGAATGTCAAGTATGTGCAGCAAGAGAACTTTTGGATTGGACCAAGCTCGGTATGTTGGCCGTCACTCCACATGATATATAAATAAATCCTGGTGGTGTTTATGTTCTTATGGTTCTTCCATTTACCACCTTCAGGAGGCTCTGATCCATCTGGGAGCCAAATTCTCACCCTGTATGCGACAGGATGAGGAGGTGCACGCTCAAATCCTGAAGAAACGTGAGATCGAGCGCAACTCTGGCTGCTGTGTGCGCAACGACCGCTCGGGATGCCTGCAGACGTCTGAGGAGGAGTGTTCGGTGAGCTCCCACCGCTCTCAGTGTTATAAACTCGCTGATATTGATCGGAACAGACACTGCGTTCAGAGAGTACGAATAACATTGTGTTACACAAGATCTGTGCTGTAATAGTAATATAATATAAAATGTATGTACAAATAGTCGAACCGGGACTCATGATGAAGTTTCTGGCGTGAGAGAGATTGACATTTACTTCAGGCCCAGTGCGGTGATGAGACTCTCAGTA
Source organism: Clarias laeviceps (assembly GCA_030014305.1). NCBI lineage: Eukaryota > Metazoa > Chordata > Actinopteri > Siluriformes > Clariidae > Clarias > Clarias laeviceps. The sequence goes on from JAQMYJ010000023.1 coordinate 16,917,408, forward strand.
AAACATCTGAACGGTGCGAACATTTTAGAGAAGGCTGTATGTCTGTGAGTGACGATCCCGACCGAGGTGTCTCGGAGTTCACTGCAGTCGTTCCCATGAACATTCAGCAAGCATAAGAACTCGACAGCGTCATCTTGCGGAAGACATTTCCACGTTTAAAGGAGCTCCTGGCAGGCCGGCGTTTCAGTCAGTCTGATCATGTCTCCGGCGTACTGAGTAAACTTTCTACCTTGATGGTGTCCAAGCACTAGTGAAACACTGGGATAAGTGTATTATATAGATTATATAGAGAAATAAAAAAAATTCCCGCTTTGACTCGAACAGCCCTCGTATAGAGGATAAACTGTGCTGCATACAATGGAACCTTAGATTATGAGCATAATTGGTTCTGGAAGCGGGCTCATATATCAAAACACTCGTAAATGAAAGCGAATTCCCCTATAAGAAATAATGGAAACTCAAATTATTCGTTCCACAGCCCAAAAAAATACTTTTACACACGCGCTTACAAACACAAAATAAAATGTTTCACGCACACACACACACGTGGTCACAGTGTTATAGTAAACAGTACACGCGTGCACGGATGTTGATTATACCATTGAGAGACGAGCAGTAAGGCCCAGCTGGGGGAGACGATTACCCACAATTCCACAGCACAAGAGAGAGAAAAAAAACGTTGGCTCAGTTGTGATCACGTGACTCTCAGCGTCAAAACAAGAATGCGTGATACATGATACTCGGTACTCGTAAACCAAGACCTGTTCGTTTTCCAAGTCAAAATTTATAAAAAAATTTTCTCATATACTGTATATGTTACTTTACTTATCCACGGGTAGCTAGAAAATTTCAGATGGCATTTAAACCTGAAATGTCTGAATGGTTGTGCGTTTCTTGGATGGTTGTCTTGAGGTCTACACAGAGTTCCAGGCCGCAACATGACTTTTCTTCTGGTCTCGTCTGAATTGTGAATTGTGAGAACTTGCACACAAGTACACATGAATTTGCCACGAATAGACACCAGTCAACTCCAAAGACGTTTGAAGATAAGGAAAGCAAAAAACTATGTAATCCAATAAAGTGTGTGAAAACTGAAGAGGTTTGAACTCGGCCTTCACGCTCTGTAAATCTAAAACCCCTTGAAAAGCTTTCGAGCCCTGTGTATAGATGCAGTTTCTGGTACCATTAAGATGATAACTGCCGATAAACCATGGGGACGTTTTTAATAGAGTTCAGCACGCAGTGTGATTTTAGGACACGGCTGGTGATCGTAAACGAGCCTGTGACTCAGTCCCGCTGTTTTTCCCTCTCGCTTTCTCTTAGAGCACACTGGCCGAGTGGGTGAAGTGGCCGAAACACGACAGCACTCCACTACTAGACGGCAAACCGCGCAGCTACGGCTCCGTTTGCCATCAGGACCCCAGGTGAGATAAACGTCTGTCCCCGTGAACGCGCGGGTCTGTATGATTTACACACTGAACGATTGTCTGGGGATTTTTGTGCAGGATTTGTCTGGAGCCAGCTTCTGTAGCGCCGCACGAGTGGCCTGATGACATCACCAAGTGGCCGGTAAGTGTGACGGCGCAGCTGATGTGGAGGTGGTTATTATGTACAGGTCCACTGTCTGACCAAAAGAAACTCATCATATGGGTTTAAATAAGAAACTTGCTTAGGAGACTGTAACAGGATTATTACTGCAATTATTAATAAGTTATAGCTGCGTGTGCAATTTTTTTAACACACACACAATGTGATGAGAACTCACAGGGTCGGGACTAAACCGCTGTGTGTCCATGAGACTCATCAGAAAAAAGGCTCCAGTTTACTAGGGAGCATAAAGACTGGACTTTGGAGTGATGTGGAAAAAGGTCATGTGACCTGATGAGTCCAGACTGACCCTATTCCAGAGT
>JAQMYJ010000023.1:16956868-16967908 GCA_030014305.1 Clarias laeviceps
AGAGATTCTGCTGTACAGAGAGACACACAGACATGTACGTGGACTTCAACCTCAAATAATAATAATAATAATAATAACAATAATATCACTGATTACATTAAAGCTGTTAACTATTTGTACAAACACTTACATCAGAAGTCTCAATATTATTCTAAATGTTGGCACTACAGCTGTCTAATCACATATTTACACAAACAATCAAACACAGGGTTGTCATCTCTGTCAAGGCAACAAGAATGAGATTTTATTATTTGACTTCATACTAAAATCCCTCTGACAGTGAAGCGTTCAGAGCGAATAGACGAATCAAGACATTGTCCGAGTAAATATTACGCAATAGGACAAAAAGACAGGGCCGCGAGTTTGTCTAAGGGTGAGTGTACTCAGGAACACATCCGTCTGTTTACTAGCACGTAAACAAAATTAGGAAGCACAAATGACGTCTGTAGCTCTGTCAACAGATATAAACAGAAATAAATGCCCAAACTAATACCTTCTTGATTTTCCGGTCTCTTTAATAACCGCTGGCCTACATATGGGAGTGCAGTCCGTATATTAGTCCTAATAATGGCAATGCGTGCAGTTTATTATAAAACTACGACGCCTGTGTACTTCTTGCATGTCTGTGTATCGTTCTTGTCTCTGTATGACTGCTACTTATTGACAGACAGCACCTGGAAGCCCCGCCCATGACTTCCTCCAAACTGTAATTTTCCCCCTCTCACAGTAGATAAAGTACTTTAGCTGAATAAACCCCTCGTTTAGAGATGGGAGTGTTTGTTTGTTTGTGTTTGGCCACGCCTCTTGTGCAGAGAGGTGATTTATAGACACACGGCGCTCCTCCAGTGTGTATCAACACAAATCCCAGCAGTCACATCTGGAGCGGGAAGTTCAACAAATATACACGATGTACGTATTCTGGCACTTTTATACCTTTTATACCTCAGAGTTTATCATTAGTTTCTGTACAGTCTGTAAATCCTGCATAATTTATACCCTTCAATTTAAAATCCAGTTTTATTTTGGTAACTTTTGTAAATATTGTACATTTTCAGCTTAAATCTATCAGTACGACAGGAAGGAGAAATATTTACTTTTATTGAAAAATTCCATTTGTAATTGAATTATCCTCTCTGGTGCAGTTTATCTTTCCTTTCCGGTAACTCAGAGTCGTCTAAACGTGTCACTGTGTGTTATTCTGCGTATGTTTGTGTACAGTACATGACATAACATTTAAATGTAAGCGTCAGGGGATGCAGAAACTTTTGGAAATACAGTGCTCTCTCTTTTTTTGTTCCATTGGAAATTTGATCTTGTTTTCTGTAAACGACTCTGTTGTATGTAGGATGTTTTTCGTTCTCTGTAAACATGAAGCAGCGCTCTGGTCACCTCCTGATCATTCAGCGTTAAGGTGGTTGTTGCACAGATTAATTTGTTGCGATTGTGTTTAAACAACACGTCAGTTGAGGAAACTGTGCCTTTTGATCATTAATTATCGATTACTGATCAAATATGGATGAAGAAAATCGTGTGAAATTTGCATCCCTCGTCTCAGGAGTCGCACATTCTTGCTGCGTCTCAGTAATGCGATAAGCTGCAGTGTTTTTTTTTTTATTATTATTATTCCTCCGTCACTAGGAGGTGAAGTCATTATGCTTTAGAGTCGTCCATCTGTTCGTCCGTCTGTCCATCTGTTCAGGAATCACATTAACGTGATGCTGTTTCGAGAATGATAGATCTATTAGATATATAAATCGATAGATACTTTATTGACCATGAAGGAAATTCCAGCGTTGTGTTTGAACGTTTGAATGATTTTCCGGGTGAACAGAAGATGGACTGATTAGATTTCAGACTGTATCGATCCCGACAGTAGTGTTGGGGTCAAAACCGAGTCAGGTCCAAGACCACAGCCAGTAGGGAGGGGAATAACCAGGGGTCACCCGATACAGCATCACCACGATATCCAGCTGCTGATTCGATTTGGATTGCGATTCTGTAAATATCACAATTTTATAAATCTCTTGGTTCTATACAATTCTAAACACATTTAACTTATAATTTGCTCCTGGCAATGTGTGAATAGTTTAGAGAGCACCACCTGTAGGATCACTGAGGAACAACGACATTTTACCACCTCAGACGGACCTGTGTGTGAAACCTGGATTGTGGGCACAAATAAAGTTCTTTTAAAAAAAAAAAAAAAAAAAAACTGGAAATTTCAGTCGTTTTCCTTTTGTTTTGCTAAACATCATACTTAAAGGTCACAAATTTTACAATTTCTTTCAGATAATGCATTCTTTTTATTCATAAGCGTTCCTGCTCCCCCTAGAGAACACGTCAGGGGGGAGGGGCTCTACTTATATGAGGTCACATTAGGGGTAAATCTAATTGTCTTGTTTAAAAATGGAGAAAGGAGAGATTTGATTGTCTAAACATGACTAATTTTATTATATCTGTTTATCATGTCTGCATAATTATGTACAAAATCATTCAGTATTTCCATATATAACTTAAAAATTAATAAATAAATAACATTACAGGGGAATATATGCAAGAACGAAATATAGTACAAGACCGACCAGTTTTCAGATGGAAACAAAACTCCTAATGTAAACGCTCCTGGGATTTGCATAATAATAATAATGATAATACATTTTATTTGTAACACACTTTTCATTCATTAAATCTCAAAGTGCTAACATTAGATAAAAAGGAGTGTTAAAATTTCCTGCTTTTCGTTAGGATTCTAGCGGCACTATTTTGGATGTATTGTAATTTTTGAAGGTCCTTGACAGGGATCCCAACAAAGAGTCCATTACAGTAATCCAGCCTTGATGATATGAAGGCATGAAAACAGAAAGGAGTGAGTGTGACAAAGTTACCAGAAGAACTCAGATTCTCCAGCAAGTTCAATTAAACTTAACAACTGTTTTACTTATAGTACTGAGCAAAAGTCTCATAGAAAAACATGGCATAAGCAAAATATGCTTTTGAAAACATTTCTGCATTAAAGAAACGTCTATAAAGAGCAATAAAATAAACAGTCAATATTTGGAGTAAAAACTCATTGCTTACAATCAGGAGTTTTAGACACAGATGTAGGGAGGAGGAGGCGACACACACACACACACACACACACACTAATGATGTCGTGTTCGGCGTCCCTCGCCCACTCTGACTCATTTTCACTTTGATTCATGAACATACAGTTGAATTTTCCACTGAAGGAAAAAAAAATGAATGTATGATGTCAGTTATAGTTTTTAGAAACAAAGAAAATCTGAAAAATCTAAAATATCGGAAATAGGAACGAGAACTGCAGTCTGTATGATTTACACCAAACATTCCGTCTGTACAGAATCAGAAGTGTGATTTTTACCTGTTAAATAAACTACACAGCAGCGCTCAGTGCTCAGTAAGGGGAGATTTAAATGAATTTTTATGGAAATCCGCGCCTCATTTTCGCCTCATTCTTAACGTCCTCGCCGCGTCTGAAGCTTCACACTGAGCCGAATGTCCTGTGTGTGGTTCCACAGACTGTGCTGGTGAACCGCGCCCGCTCCTGAGTCCCGTCCCGGAGAACAGCAGCATGTCCAGTGACCCTCCTCCGCCGTACCCCGGGGGCCCCAGCGCCCCTCTCATAGAGGAGAAGAACGGACAGCCTCCGCTCTCTGGTATCACTCCACACCGTCTCATCTTCATACGCACATTATAATCCCTCTAATAATCCGCTCCTCGGGTTTAAACGGATCAGTAGGATCACTATTCCCTCGATACTCCGACAGCAGACGCAGAATCTTCATCTCGAATTCATTTAAAAATGCATTTCTAACTTGCTTAGTATTAAATATTTTTAAACATGTAAAACATATTATTGTGTGTAATTGAATCGTATTATTCACGTGTATGTATTTAGTCTTTTGCGTATTTATTTATTTATTTATTTCTAATCTTGTACAATAAACAGTGTAATATAATAAACAATAAGGAACATAACAGAACATTTTATTAAATCATTGAAGAGTTTTAATTAGTGCTGCACAATTTGTGATCATAAAAATCACATCTTGATTATTTTGACATATACAGGCACCTTGCAAAAGTATTCACACCCTTGAACTTTTCCAGATTGTCATGTTAGAAACACAAACGTAAATGTGTTTTATTGGGATTTTATGTGACAGAAAAAAGGGGCACAAAATTGTGAAGTGAAAGGAAAATGATAAAAGTCTGGTGTGCATTTGTATTCACCCCCCTTTATTCTGAATCCTTTAGCACAGCGCTGTCTAATCACGATGATGATTTAAACTGCGATATGTAACGATTAAACGAAGCATTTAGTGCTCAGATTGTTTGTTCACAAACGATCAGGTTAAGAACACACTCACCCGTATTTATTTATTTAATTATTATTTTAAAGTAGACAAGTTCTTAAGTGATTGATAAAATTGACATAAATTCAGAGGTATGAGATAACTGTGTACGTTTACTTTGTTTCTTCAGTACATATTTCATGGATCTATACTTTACTTGAGTGGTTTTCTTAGAAGATATTTTGACTTTAACTCCATTACGTATTACAGCAGATCCACTTGACCTTCACTCACCTCTGTGTGTATCACGCGTATTAAACTGAAGTCATTTCTGATTAAATGATTTCATGCGCTCTCTCTTTTTTCATGCTGTTAATTGTGCATTAATTATAATTAGTTTAATAACTCGTTAAAGTTATTGACATTATGTGTTGTAAGTCTTTGTTGTGTTTATTGTTTTTCTATCTCTGTAGGATCCCTAATAAATGGACAGTTAACTAGTGTTTAAACCTCTGCTTTGTTAATGATGGACGGAGTCTGAAAGTCAGAGACACACCGTTAGACATGATGTCATGTGAAAAAAATAACTAAACCCCTCCAGCACTGTAAAGGAGAGATTCCTCTTGTGCAGCTGTCAATCATTCTGGAGTTCTGTGCCAATTTTATGTCTGTGTTTTTTTTTTTTTTTAAATGCATATTTTAGCATTTTGCAAAATGTGAGAAGGTCATGTTTGCTCTTTTTGATCTCACTCGCGTTCATTTCTTAAATACTGAAATCACTGATTGTGTATTTTAATAATCATGTGATGTATATGATTAAAACCGTACGCCATGTGTATCTGCTGTGTGCCGCAGGCTCGGCCCCGGTGACGAGCGGGCCCCCACACGGACACCCGCTGCCTCCGGAGTACGGCCCTCCGCCCTACGAGGCCACCATGCAGCCGGGCTTCGTCCCCCCACACGTGCCAGGTGAGAGTCCAGTGGCCATGCCACGCCCGTCCGGTAAAAACCTCTTGAACAACTTCTATTAATGATGAAACTGAGAGTAATGCACTGTACACACACACACACACACACACACAGTAACTTAATGCTCTGACATAACAGCGTGACTGTAACACCTTCACAGCGCAAAACCTCCATGTGTGGCAGCGTTTTAGTCTTAATTCGCGCTAGAATCAAGGAAAAGACTCGTTAGTGTTTGGGGGGGAGGGAGGGGGGGTTACGTGGTCAAGGGCGCAGGAACTGAAAACAAAAACAAAATAACAAATGAAAAAACACAGCGACAATTCAGTTAAACTGGAAAAGGAAGGTAAAGTTTGTGAATGAAATTTTCATTGCTGATTGGACAAGACATCTGTCACTCAAGACACACCAGAAGTAAATGTCCATGATTTAAATGTCCGTGAGGCTGCAGTACGTCCTGTATATGACGGATGTTTCATCCAATCTGTGGCATGAAATTCTTCATTCGCAAACCACGCCCACTTTTTTCCTTTTAGTTTTCTGTTTTGTTATTTTGTTTTCCACGTTTCTTACCTTAAAACACGTCATATTTGTGCGAGTGCTCATTCATTTAAAACAACAGATGTGATTTTACAGACATGGGGTTTTGCTCTGCAGGATGGAGAGCAGTTACTCGGCTGTGTGTGTGTGTGTGTGTGTGTGTGTGTGTGTGTGTGTGTGTGTGTGTGTGTGTGTGTGTGTTGAGCTCCGGACGAAGGAAGAAAGCCAGACGCCGTGATTTAGCTATTGTAGTAGCAGTTATTGCTAACGTTGCTATGAAATCCCCGCGTCGCCGGCGCTGACCGATGATGTCACGCCGTACACATTCACAAAAGGCACAATCCTGATTTGTCTGTTCTCATTGGAGTCACATGACCACGTATCAGATACGTGTCCGATTTAGGAGCACGAAACTGACTTTGATCCGACATTTGACTTTGAAGTCTAATTTGTGTGTTCAGACAGAACTAAACACAATCTGTGTCACATTAGGGGTAAAAAAAAAGGTTTGAGTAGAATTGAGTCACCTCGACTGTTTTTCAACTTTGTAGTTGTTATATTTTATTGCTGCTTCTTTGCTTGTCGTTGGATTTTAGATTTTTATATGTTGTTGTTTCAGCAGTAAAGATTTCTTTATTGTCATTGTTGTTAGTAAACACGTTCCTAACACGCAGCCTCGTGTTTATCTTCATATACGATATTTTTCTTTTATCACTTACTCTAAAATTGTCGACATCACACACTAACATCCAGGTACTCACTCGTTTTCTTCTTGCTGGGCCGACCATTCTACACACACACACACACACACACACACACACACACACACACAGTTGCAGCCCCTTCCAAAAGTTCTGGAACAATTTGAGATTAAAAGATTAATTTGTGGCAGATCACTTAATATTTAGGTGAGCAAAAGTATCGGAACAGAGGCTCTTCAGTCTCTGAACAGCTGATAAACAGTCTGATTTTCTCCTTAACTGACCAACTATAAAAGAATGAGACGTTTACTAACCAGACCTCACACACTCCATCAGGAGATCTGATCATGAGCCTCTGTCACATGTATACATGTTCGATGTTTATATAATAATAATAATAACAATATGAGATCCATATCTCGAATTTAAACGAGTATTTAAACCCCACTGTACTTTTCCTCACTGGTGTTCTGCAGCAGGTTACCACCCTCCCCCCGGACACTTCCCCCACCCCATGGCGGGGCAGTACGTCCCCGGGCCGAGTCACTGCGGGCCGGCCGCGGGTCACACGGCCACTGTGATGGGGCCGCCGGGCGCCGCCACCACGGTCACGGTGCTGCAGGGCGAGATGTTCCAGTCGGCACCGGTCCAGACGGTCTGCCCTCACTGCCAGCAGGCCATCATCACGCGCATCACCCACGACGTGGGCCTCATGAACACGCTCTTCTGTCTCTTCTGCTTCTTCGTGGGGTGAGTGTAGGACCTGGTCTCCCTTCAGAGGGCGTCAGGGCAGATATTTATGCGTTCACGTGAACGTCACGTCTCTCTTGTGTTCCAGCTGTGATCTCGGCTGCTGCCTGATCCCGTGTCTGATCGACGACCTCAAGGACGTGACGCACACCTGCCCCAACTGCAAGGGCTACATCTACAAATACAAGCGCATATGCTAACAGCGCCCCCTAGCGCTCAGCCTGGGTACCCACGGCTCCGTCCAATGCAACTTTCTGTTTTTTTTTTTTTTTTTTTCCCTGCTCTTCATTCCCCAGCTTTGTTTGTTTGTTTTTCCTGTTTATCCACTAACGGCTGTACATAACTATTCAAAAGAGGTAGATTTAGTCCTAGCGCAAGATTAATTTAAATTAGAGCCAAGAAGAAGGGATGATGCGGGAAGGGAAACGTCTCTTAACACTGCTGTGAGGATTTTATTTGAAGTCATATGATGTGAATGAAGTCCATTTCAGGGTCGATATGATTTATTATTTTTTTAATCATGTTGATTTTATTTCCGTTAAGTTATAACATGATTGTATAGTTAATTATTCTAACAAGCTAATGTGAAAGATTTTTCATGTTTGTGTCTGTGAAAAAACAAAACAAAAACAACAGCAGCCAAGGACTAGCGTCTGCATCGCGCGGGTAGTTACTGGTTAGTTACTGGTTACTAGTTACAGTACGCGAACACTAACATGTTTATACTCTCACACTCGAGGCATTTTTTTCTAACCGGATAGTTTGCGTTCGCGCGGTCCATCATTCAGGCTCGTGTAGACCTGACACACTGTCAGGAACCGTGATGCAGCTACACACACACACACACACACACAATCAGCGCTCCTGTATAATATTATTACATTATCGTATGAAGAAGAAACATTCGACAGCTTCTGCACTTTATTTTAACGTTTATTCTGTCTGTTGTTCTGGACTGTGAATGTTATCACAGACACTTTAACGCTCGTTCTAGCGCTCGTGTGCTTTTAGTCGGCCTTGAAGGAACCCGTTTCCCCGGGGAATTCAGAGACAAGGTGCAGCCGAGAGCGTGCACACACACACACACACACACACACACTCATCCTGTCAATCACAGGCTTTTCTGATCCTTTAGATGATTTATTCTGATACAATCATTAGCTGATTGAGAAAGAAGGGGAGGAGCTCGTTAAACTCCAGGTCATTAGAAACATCTCTGTAATCTCACTTCAGTTTGTCATGAGTTAATTATCTGTTTTAATTAATTCATCATCCACAAGATTACGTCGTTCCGTTCCTTGTTTCGCACCGTTTATTCTGCAGGTGTTCTGGAAGTTCGTCCTTCTCACTAGTGATGGTCCGTTCATAAATGATTTGTTCTTTTTAAACGAATCTTTAACGTGACTCAGATGAACGAGTATCTCGGAGAGTGATTCGTTTATTTTCCACTGGGCGCGCAGGCGCAAATCATCACAAAACTTGCGTATGTTATATACAGGAAACAGAAATGAGTCGTTACCTTCGAGTCCTTTCGGTCCCGAGGCGTTCGTTCTTTTGTCACGTGACTCCCATAGACGCTATGCGGTGCAATAGATTCAAAAGAACCAACGACTCGGACCAGTGAGCTGCTCATTCTGTTTATTATAATATGTCCTTAACTGCATTGTAATGTTTTCATTACTGGAACTATAGATGAAAATTTGTGTATGTAGACGTGTTGGGGGTCTGTTTATTGAAAATGCAACATTTTAATTTATTTCTGATCAGAAGAACGAAAAGAACGAAATGACTCAAAAAAAGATTCGTTCATTTTGATGAATGAGATTCAAAGAACCGAGTCACTAAAATGATTCAAACTTCCCATCAGCCTGTCGTACCCACCGTCATGTTTTGCTGCTTTCATGCCCCGCCCATAAATCTGTGCTACTGCCCCGCCCATAAATCTGTGCTACTGCTCCAAGTGACTTGTGGGTTCAAGTTTTTTTTTTTTGTGTGTTTTATTGCACATTTGATTTCATTTGCATGATTTATTTAACCGATGACTAGCGGACTCGTGGCTAATGCTACATCAGCGTGTCAGAATTTGCAACTGACATTAAAGAGAAAGGGATTCATTATTCTGACAACAGCTAGAACATGTCATAAAGTGCTACCAGTGTGTCAGGACACGCTACCTCTGATCAATGTTATTTTTTTAGCGTTCAGAACTGATCGTACGATATAGAACTTGTGAACGCAGCGCAGACGGAGGTCGCGGATCCTGTCAGGGTCGGAACGGAATGATAGAACACCGGCATCGTTCATGCATCTTTTTCTTTTTTTTCATTTCTGCACCTACGTTTCTCTTTTAATACAAGACAAACGTGCACCGGGTGTTTAAAGCTTCTTTATTTTGTCTCACAGACGTCACAGCAGGACTGAGTTTGTTTTTGGTCCCCTTTTCACCTTTCAGTCGGTTTCACCCGCGGCGACACGGCCCGACCTGAAAGCTCCTGTAGACGCATCGCTCCACCGCACTCGAGCCGACTCCCTTTAAACCACACTTTTCTGTTCGACCTCGTAGGCCTGCGACGCTTCGCAAAAAAATATTATAAAAAATTTAAGGAAAAAAAAAAAAAAGGCTTCTTGCTGTGAAAGACCGAATACGTGTCGAGCTTGTGTTCCTGGATCTTTAGATCGACAACGACGAGTAGTTTGTGGTGTAGTGCTGAAACTTCTGACCTGGAATTGTCATGTGAAGAACTAACTGACTGTGTCTGATTATTATTCTGAGAATAATAATAATAAATAATAATAAAAAAATAATCAGATCTTCTCGGAGTGCTCGTGTGTGATGTTTTATTACATTAAGCAGGTACATCAGTTCAGTCAGGTCTGATCATCTTAAATGTGGAAAAGAAGAAGTTTAAAAAAAAAAAAAAAAAGTGTGTGATATTAATGAAAGAAGAACCAGCGTGATAATGTAGAGTTATAAATAAAAACTTCAACTAATTATAAATATATTCCAGTTTCTTGTCCTAATCCTCAGCACAGCAGCCATCACACCTCAGCACATTTGTGTTCTGCTGTGTGTGTGTGTGTGTGTGTGTGTACAGGAAAGTGTTCCTCTTTCTCCAATACACACCCACTTCAACTCATGAGCTGATCAGTTCAAATCAGAAGCAGGACACACACACACAGGAAAGTGAAGCACACACACACTCGCTCTCAGTCTCTCCAGCGATGTCCACACTGCAGGCTGCAGCACTTGTAGAACGTCGTCATGGGTTCGTCAGCAGATCTGGTCTGGAGCTGCATGAAATAAGCCCTCGGGTGCTCACACTTCGGACAGGTCTCTGGGAAAGGAAAGACAACGTGTTCCTGAGCTGCTTCAGATAAAACAAACTCAAACAGATAATTAGTCACTAAATACACTATATGACCAAAAGTTTGTGGACACCTGACTGCCAATCATCTCGTTCTAAAACCCATGTGGAACTTCTCCTGTCTTTGTGGTCATAACACACTCCATTCCTGTTTTCTGTGAAGGCTGTACACTAGATGTTGGAGTGTGTGCGTATTTGTATTCATTCACACACACTATAGGAGCGTTAGTGAGCTCAGGCACTCATGTCGAGGTTCCGGTTCGTCCCAGAGCCGATGGTTCAGTGGGGGTGAGTTCGGTCAGGAAACTCGAGTTCTTACACTCTAACCATTTTGATTCATACACATTCAAATTCCATACAAACTTAAATAATTCTTTTGATTGTGTTAAGCTGCTTTGGGAC
>JAQMYJ010000023.1:16995120-17005277 GCA_030014305.1 Clarias laeviceps
AACATACACAACATCAGCTGCCACTCACAACATACACAACATCAGCTGCCACTCACAACATACACAACATCAGCTGCTACTCAACATACACAACATTGGCTGCCACTCACAACGTACGCATTATCGGCTGCCACTTATAACGCATGCACCATCTGCTGCCACTAACAATGTACGCACCAATGGGCTGCGACTCACCACAGATGCACCATCGGGTGCCACTCACAACATACACACTACTAATATTAATTCAATTCAATTCAATTCAATTTTATTTGTATAGCGCTTTTAACAATTGGCACTGTCCCAAAGCAGCTTTACACAATCAAAAGAATTTGTTTCTTAATACTGCCTTTCACAACATACACACATTGGCTGCCACTCACAGCATATACAGTACATTATAAGCTTCCACTCACAACATACGCATGATCAGCTTCTACTTCCATCATTCACACATTGGCTGCCACAAAATATTAACGGTCAACTCGAATCTAAGTCAGTTGCTTTGTTTATCTCGTCTGTATCATATCTGAAAATACGGCCTGTAAACAAGCACCTCTGTACGTCACACAGAAAGCTCTACATACGATACATACATACGATATCACACACCTTCATCTCGTCTAAGTTGGCAGGCAGAGGACCGGTCTTGTGGTTGTTCATGCTGTTGGTGCCGGGTCCAGGGGTAGCACTGGGCAGGGACACTACAGGTGGAGCTTGGTTGTTTCCCACGGCCACGTTAGAACAGTTGCTCTGAACCTTAGGCAAAGGCCTGTCATACACACAGGAGAAAAACACGTGAATGCCAGGAGGTTGATTAAAACGGAACTTCCTGTGTTCTCATCTTTCACAATCAACAAGCTTTGTTACGGGCAATCGCAGCAGGAGTTTGTCTGGCATAAACACGGGTCAGGGAGCACAAGAATGTGAGGAAGTGCCGAGCTCTGACACGTTCTCTAAGCTCAGGCTAAAAGGTGAGGCGAAGCCATGTAGAGACAGTTATGAACTTAAATGAGATGAGAGACTTAAAGATCACAGATCAAACCAAGTAACGGAAATGTTAACATTATTAATAATTAATAAGATTATGAGTACTTGGCGTTTTGCCTGAGCAACCTGGTGCAAAGGAGGTAAAGTTAAACATTCAGATCTTTAAAGTTCAGTCACATGACAGCAGGCTGGGTTTTGTGCAAATGCGTTCTGGTCCAATTGTACCACCAACATAACGTCATGAAATGATTCTATTTCTATAATTAATAGGCAGCATATTGTACACTGACTTTATACATATGCTTTAAATAATCACCAGTCTCACCTGACTGTTATAAAACATGCTGCACAGGGCACTAGGCAGGGACGCTGGCGAGCTGGACTGTTAGGGTGTTTTTGTAAACAAGTGAGTCGTAATCACACACCTGAAAGGTGCAGGTGCAGGTAGAATGGCCTGGTAGCTGTAGTGCTGTTGCTGCTGGCTGAGGATCTGCAGGTGGAGAAACTGCTGCTGCTGCTGAAGCAACCGGGCGTAGGTCGAGTCCATGGGGGCCTCGCTGGGCTCCTGTTTTTGGTCTGGCGGAACATACAGGTGGTATTTGAGCTTCTTTATCCTCGGCTTGGGGTCTTTGCTCTTTTTGCTGCGGCTTTTTTCACCGGGAAGCTTGGGTTGAGTTTGCTGAAACGAGGGAAGAGGAGACAAAGGCCATTGCTTTTGATGTCGCTATACACTGAGGACAGAGACAGAATAGATGAGACAAGAGAGCTGAATTTCAACGCTCATTTCCTGCTATTTAAATCTGAAACTTTATCAGAAATATTGGAACAGGTTTTTCCTGCCGTCCAGGTGTGTGTGTGTGTGTGTGTGTGTGTGTGCTGTTAGATTGACTGATTAAACAATTAATAGCTCTGAATGGCGGCTCTTGGACTGAGCTCTGAGTTTTGACCACAAAGTCTGCATTTGGTGATAATCTGGATAAACCAACATGAAGACCAGAGAGAGAGAGAGAGTGCGAGAGAGAGAGAGAGAGAGAGAACAGTGTCATATGGCTTGGGCATTCACGGATGCTTCTGGAAACATTTATAGATGATGTAACTCATGATTGAAGTAGCAGAATGAATTCAAAGGTCTACAGAAATATTACAGAATAATCATATATAATCATCATTGGATCTAATTTGGAGGAACTTCATCATGCATTTGTATATTTTTTTACATTCACAGCATTTAGCAGTGGCAGGATGGTGGTGCTGGGGTTTGAACCTGGGACCTTCTGGCTGGCAGTCCTAAGCTTTAACCTTAATTGACCATGCTGTTCCAATACTTGTGAAGTCATCTATATACTGTATATGAATGATTACCTGCCGGTGCACACAGAACTGCCGGCCTTAATTGAAACGAAAAACCACTTGATGACATTTCACCCTCACTAGTGGATAGATATAAGGGCTGAAAGTCAACATCTGTCTAGAATGGCAGGATGGGGAAACAGGATGCCTGGAAGAGGACATGACCCTTATTGTTTCAAAATGTTCAACTACAGGATATACACGAAAAAGGGTCTGGCATCTGATGGAGAGAGCTGAAAGCCAGCACGCTGTAAGAATATCATTTCAGGTTTTGATGGTATAAGCACAGATGCTCAGATCCAGGCTCACTCCCTAAACGGGAAGGACAACGCTTGGGACAAAAATGTGGAGTGAGCTTCGAGGGTGCAGATTATGATAAATGCACTGCCCTGAGTTCAGTTTGTGGGATTAGACTTCCATCAGGTCTTTTGTGTGCGTAATAAAAGTTAAAGGGAAGACAGGAGACAGCTGCTGCTTCGTCTGTTCGCTCGTTTAATGAAGCTTTTCAGCCTTGGTTTTGGCATAAGGTAGCCGTGACGGGGAAACAATCTCACTGTCAAGAGACTGAAAGTTTAGTGTCAGTATTTCACTGCTTCCTCCGCAAGATGCTTTATAACTGTATTATTAAAGAAAGATTTATAGGGGCCAGATCAAATGAATCAAATCACCAAGGTAAGGTTCATGTCACGGCTCTGAAGAGGTAAGAACGTCTTGTTCATTCCTCCCTTAGGTTTACAAAATAAAAGTTAAGTTACGTTCGATCCTTGGCATTAATGCCAAAGTACAAAATGATTTGTTTTACGTTCTTGAAAAACGGGCCATTTCACAGATAAGCAGATCGTTCTGAGGTCTGACGCCTTCCACTGCGTGCTCTGTTCCAGTTATTGCTCTTTTAAACCGCAGAAATGATTTAATGTCGTTCATAACTTCTGTTTTCTTTACCGACACAATTCAGCAATCTGTTACACCCTGACAGCCAGACCTCGTTGGGTCACCGCCCACTTGACCGAGAACATTTGGAGGAAATGAGATCACCCCAAAATTTCACTCACCTTCACAAGAGTAAGACCTAATTTGATGGGGGGTGCGGAGATGGTGGTGGAGGTGGTGGAGGAGACCGGCTGAGCAGGAGGTATGTGCTGAGTGTTTGTCTGATCCTCTGCTGATGCTTGACTGAGTAACTCTGAGCTCTGGGTCGTAGGTGGACAGGACCGAGATAAAGACAGACACAAACCACATGACTTCAAACACAAGGGAGGAGAAAGTACAAAAAAAAAAAGAGAGAGAGGACAGACTGGATGGGAGCCAGTAACAGAGCAGACATGCTTCCATTAGTTATAGTGCAATGATGGAGAGCTTTTTCAAAGTAGCATTATGTCAAATCGGTGGTCAGTTCCTTATCAGCACTCTTATCCTGACTTTCCAATGTGAAACTCTTGTTTAATCTCCGCTGTGGAAAACACCAAAGTCTGCAATCTCTCCTGGAGCATTAATAATGACTTTCACCTGTAGGTTGGAGCCTGCGGTCAGAGTCGCGGAGGAGATCTCCGGCAGCCTGGCCTCTCTGGGTGATGGGACTGAGCACTGAGACTCCTGACTGCCCGGACCGTCTGGAGACCGAGTTTCTCTCCTGTCCTTGTTAAAGTTATACACAGGCTTCTGGACGCTTGTTTCACTTTCTGTGCCAAAAGACAACACCACACTATTTATATTATATTATATACACTGTCTGGGCCAAAAATATGTCACACTCTAGTATTTAGTTTGATTACACACACTATGGTGTCCAGTTCATGTGTGAAAATGATTCCTCGTGCTCCCAGAGCCACTGTTTCACACTCCTGGAATGTGGCCGTGCCATCAGGGAAGATAAACTCCATAGATGTGATGACCTGGTCATTCAGTACATTCAGGTCGTCAGCTGACCTCACATTACAGAGGTACCTCACCATACAAACACCCTGCCATGCAAACTTTCACCTTAAAAACTGAAATGTTCTTGGGGACTTCTGGAAGCCAATCAAAAGCCAAGCAAAGTGAGGGTTTGTGGGTTTTTTGCATTTTGTTCAAGATTTTGTGACGACACAACACAAGGGTCGCAATAACGTTATCAACTACGGCAGGAAGAAGAAAAGGGAGCGACTTTTTTTTTAAAGCAGCCGGTGCCAAGAGAAATCATAAATTAAGGTTAAATGATGTTTAATGTTTATTTATTTCATATTTTACTTCATTTACATGACTTTTCTAAATGTTTTGATTGTTATTATATGCAAAAATATAATTATAATGTTGCTAATTGGTAATATTGCTAATATTGTTGTGTGGCTGGAAAAGATTATCTGTATTTACATTATTTCACCCTAAGAATTCGCCTCCGGAGCAGATTAAACTCGTATGCCGAGGTGCCTCTCTATGGCCACATAACATTGCTGAGCCTAGACCTGAGCAACTGAAGCAAACCCAGACCATAACGCTGCCTCCAGAGGTTTGTACAGCGGGCAGGTCTTAACTCAACTTCAGTTATTTTCGTTGCTCGACACAGGCCAATAACTTGACCCTTCTGAAAGGGTGACTTGCTTGTTTTTTGGCCAGCCAGTGTATTCAGAGCTACAGAAATGCTTACGAGCTACAGCGCTTACCACTGCTGGTCTCCTTCACACTGGATTCTACAGGCAGGATGTTCTTCTCTACCAGCTCCATTGGACCAGGCCTTAACGCAATCTTCTCATTGAGGTCATCAGCCAGACGAGCTCGCTTGAGCTTCATCTGTGTGGCCTGCAGTGAGGGCTCGGCCTGGGTCTCTGAAACCATATGTAAAAAAGATTACGGCTCTGCAACACAGCCGAGGGTTTTAAAAAAAAAAAGGGATTTCTTGATCAGAACCCTGATGACAGTTTGGTTACCTTGAAGGATGTGCATGCGGACCAGCTCTGAACGCTCAGGTCTGCTACTGATCTTGTGCTTCAGGAAATTCTCAGTCTGGTGAGATTGAGGTGGAAGAGAAATGAATAAAAAAAAAAACCTACGGTTAGACATTTAAGCCGCTCTTTTGCCTTCAAACCAACTGTGCATCACTGAAGTTCACTTTCTCAATGCTGTATTTCTTGCATATTATTTATGGAGTGTGTGTGACTCACCCTGGCTCTCTCAAGACTTCGTATCTGTCCATGAAAAGCAGCAGGAGTCTTCAGTGCTGAAACGAGAAATGCATCAAATATCATTCTAAAAGTACGTCAGATGCTCCACACTGCAGTCAGGCTGTTCTCCGTGCTGGTTGTTGTTTCTAAGAGGCAATTCTGTCAAAATCATAGCGTTTTTTATCCTGTTAATCTCCTGTCGGGACCTGACACACTGATCTTATCTCCACAATTGAAACCAGTCAGCATTCTGCTAGACAGAGCGAGATGAAAGTTGTCTAGATGTGTTTTTTTTCCCCATATGGTCGCTTAACTGATTTTTCACCATGCGGTTGCCGGTCGGGTGAACAGGAAGTGACTGTTTTATCCATTCATCACAGGAGAGCTGAGTCTTTGATTTAGCAAGACAAACTTTACTCATCCTCTCTTTAGTGGCTTTGTGTTACTCATTCTACTAAACCAGCAAAGACACATTTCTGCAACCTCGAAAAAAAAGAAAAGAAAAGCGCCCTTGTTCTACAATACTAAACAGTAATCGGCGGTATTGTTCCTGGCGGTCTGACTTCACACAGCAGGAGGTCTGATGCACAACACAGCGCAGAACAGCCTGAGATTCGTCATTCACAAGATAACCAGCCTGAGAGCCGTGCAAGATCACACGGACATCAGTCACGCCACTGTAGATCATGTCCACGGATTAGCACTCGATTCAAATGTGAATGCAGTTCCACTAAACACTTTATATACATGTGTAAATATATCTGTACAGTATGTTTATATATGACCTCTTTTGCTTTTGAGTAACTGCTCCGCACAGTTCACACAGAATACACTGAGCACGGCAAAGCATCTCCGTACTGAGATCACACACACACACACACACACACACACACACACACAAAAAAAACCCATGATATATTTTAACAATAATAACCATATGTGTGTGTTTAAAAAAAAAAAAAAGACTTCTTTCAATACGGTTCAGATACATCGTCTGATCTTTCTGGAAGGTATCAGATCCGAACGCTGCATCCAGTCTGATTAAAAAATAGGGATGAAACAGCGTGAGCTTGCTTTACTCAGTCACATTACAGAAAAGAGATAATCTGTGAAAGCTTGCTGGAAAGTTCCGCAGGGCGTCTGGTTCAGGAGCTTATTACGGCTCTCGTCGGCAAATTGCTTCCTGTTTGGGCCACGCCCACTTCCGTTTTAAACTCAAAAACAAATGAATATCTGGAACACTAACCTAACGTAGATCCAGATCCAGATCCATGCATCATGTTACAATCTGCCTCGAGGCGCATCGGGAATGAACTCCGATGACCCTCCGCCGTGTTTAAAGTGAACTTACTTATGTGACCTTCAGAAAATCTGCTGGATATTTTAACCTGGATGTACCGTGGGATCTTAATGAGGTTGAAATCACGTGGTGTAACTGATAACTCCTGTGTTTAGAGGTTAAGATCATTGTTTAACACTTTGCTCTCGTTAGTCTTCATGCTGTTCATTTTGTAAGAGATGAATGATTTATTCAGAGTTTTTCAGTTACTCTGATATTCTGATACTCACGAGGCATAATGCCCTGGTCCACGAGCTGCTCCCGTGTGCGTCTCTGCTGGAGTCTGAGCTGCAGAACTAGACAGGAACACACACACACACACACACACACACACACACACAATACACTTAAATTACAGTTACACATGACTGTTTTTTTTTTTTTTTTGCTAATATCTTTTTATAGAATATTAAATTATCAACACAAACAAAGAAATGCAATGCTTCAGGCGGGGGAGGGGCAGAAAAACAAATCACAAAATAAATATGTAAACGAAAGAAAGGATAACACATGGTTAATGATTACACACATGGCTTCATGACATGACAGAAATGATCACTTTGTCAATTCTTTACCAAAATCTATTTACTGTTCATGCATTACAGTAAGTGTTCGGTGAAATGACGTCTGGCTCTGGGACGTTCCAAAACCAAAATAGTCTGAAAAATAGGAATGCCAGACAGACACGAGTAGATATGTCTCGTGATATGTGTTTCAAACCAGCTTTTTAAGATCTTAAAAGTCTTTTTGGTGGCCGTCAATGCTGACATGAATATTCTGTAAACTAACAGTTATATCAGAATCATCTACTGACCAAAGTGAATCTGGGTGTAAAGGGAGATCAACTGTTAGAAAGAAAGAAAATGTACCACATGCTGCCAAAAACTCAAGATGAATGGGCATTCCCTATAGAGCATGAATAGATAACGAATGTGATGTGTACAGCATTTATTACAGATTTTATTCTTGGAAAGTTTCAGGCCTGCATGTAAACTTTATGAATAAATTTAATACACGACCCTAACCAGTCAAAATTATCTATTAACTCGGTGAAACTAAAACTAGCTGATCATTCATGCTATTAATACACTTAATCCGAAGCACATTACCTACAGTCATGTTTATTTACATCATTTTTCCCCTTTGCTTTTTGTTTTTTTTTAAGTACGTAATTAAAGAACCAGGAGACGGAACCTGAGCCCCTGACGTCACGAGCTACACATGGCTAACATGTGGTCCTGA
The DNA here is from genome assembly GCA_030014305.1 of Clarias laeviceps. Lineage (NCBI taxonomy): Eukaryota > Metazoa > Chordata > Actinopteri > Siluriformes > Clariidae > Clarias > Clarias laeviceps. Next base: position 17,003,179 of record JAQMYJ010000023.1, read on the forward strand.
GACAACGAGATCAACGTGGGAAGAGACTTGAGTGAAGTAAGACATGAGTCATGCAGCGGACAGGTCGAATCTGATCCATACGACTTGGGAAGATCAAAAGAAGAAAGTCCAGGTGCAGAACATGAACAGCATCATTAAACAAAAGCCTGTGTGTGTGTATGTGTGTGTGTGCTGTGGTTTTCTACAGAGGAGGCACTCTACTTAAACACACACACACACACACACACACACACACACACACACACGAGTGCAGATGTGCTAGTTTGGCAAGACATTGTAACACTACTCTTCTGCGAAAAACCATTAGTAGAGGAAGTTGCTGGTGGATGTGATGTGTGATGTGTGATGTGTGATGTTCGTCCACCCGTTTTCGTCCCCAGGCTGATTAAAGAAAGTCAGACTTGGCTGTCCAAGAGGAGACAAGCACAACATGGCCTGCTAAGGTCCCAAGAGAGCGTCCAGTATTTCTGAACAAGCCTCTGACTCACTCTGGCAAAAATAAACCTAAGCAGTGTGAGAACATGGCCTGGGAAAAATGGCAGATCTGGGGGCGGTGTGGAGCCCTGCTCCCTACAGGCTTTAGAGGGACGGGAGTGGCGTCTGGTCGCCTTCATCTCAGCATCATCCATCCTTTTCCCTCATCCTTTTCCATGTTTTCAGCTTGTCATGACCTTTGTGCAGCAGATGAAATGCCTCTGTATGTTTTGCAGGACTGCTGGGTAATATCACAGATTTATCTGAACCTGGACGTCTGCAGTAAGAACCCTGTCTTGAGGTCTTGGCTCATGTTCTGCTCTCCAAATCCGTTCCCTCGGCTTAGCTGACAGACTGCTTGATGAGGATATCAGGCTGATTCTGTACACATTTACACTATAATGTGTCTCAAACGTCTCTATATACATATATAAGATAAATCAACACTTTTAACTACGATTTTTTTTTTTTTTTTTACAAAACATTCTGTACTCGTGTTAACACACTTGGTGTTTATGCACGTGATTGCACTTTGATTGCATCTCAAACTAAGTATGAACACATTTGGAAGATATTTTGGACAGATTTCCGACTGTACTGACATTAACACCGCTCTTAATGAGCTGATTATGCAGTTAGACTCTGTATAAACAGTGTGTAAAGCCTGAGCTGGATGTGTTGATGGAGAGCAGGTTTATAATCACATTAATGAGCACAATATTATCTCACCATCATACTTTAAACTTCAAACCCTGTCATGCATCTGAGTAAATACAGGCTGCAAAACTACTGATATACGAACTACTGGAATTCCAAAGCACAAAGCAGCCATGCAATCAATTCACATCTTCACATCTGGCCAGAGCTCTGATAGAGAGCAAGAACTAAACAACAGCATCATCATCATCATCATTATAATCATCACCATCATCATCATCATCATCATCATTATTATAAGACTTCAACTTGTCCAGAAAGATTAGTCTCAGTTTACTAAGTATTTTTAATTATTATTATTTGTTGAAATAATTTAAGCTTCACCAGTGAACCTGGTTCGGGGAAAAAAAAAAAATCTAAAATCAGCCGAGCTGAGACTTTACCCCTGCAGACGGTGGGGGATTCGACCTCGAGGCAGGCCATTACAGCCGGGCGGAGAACCGAGCGGAGAACCGAGCGGACGGAGCCATGGAGCGCAGCTGCAGCCTGGAGCAGAACTCACAGCGTCTCTCTGCGGAGGCGGAGCTCAGCACACTGCATCAGACCCGCCCCCGCCGCGGCTCAGCCAATCAGCACAGAGAGGTGGGGAAAGGGGCGGGGGGTGTTGGCTAAGGCGGAAGACGGTTTAACCCTTTTAAATAATCTTTCACGCTCGCGACATTCAGAACGCTGTACCAGTCGTTACGCATGCGCAGTTCTGTTCAGCTCGGTTTCAGCTCGGATGATTGTGACAGAGTTGAAGGTTTTAATAGTCATAGAGGCATCACATGGCATCAAGGACATCATAACATTCTGTACTAGTCGCTGACGGTTTGTAGAAAGAGTTTAAATCTAATAATAATCTGATCTGATCTTTAATGTAATCAGTGATATTATTATTATTATTATTATTATTATTATTATTATTT
>JAQMYJ010000023.1:17011407-17023493 GCA_030014305.1 Clarias laeviceps
ACCCCGGTGAGACCGAACCAAACTCCTCTAACACACATACAATAAACACGGACTTCGGACATTTTCCACTCACTCGCATAACAATAGTTGCTCTGAACGATTCCCAGCTTGAACTACACTATTGCCAAAAATATGTGGACACATGACCAATCACACAATCATGCCTAACCGTAGCAAAGTTGGAAGCACACAGCTGTCTAGAATGTGATTTTATGCTGTAGCATTAAGATTTTCATTCACTGGAACTATGAGGCCCAGGGTGACAATGCGGCCATGCACAAAGACATGAATCAAACATTTAGGATAAATTGGAACACCGACTGCACCACAGGCATAGATTTACACACATCAGACAAAGAATAGAAACACTTAAACTAAATTATGAAAGTTACCTTAATGTCCTAATCCAGGTGCATGTGCATGAGGAATATCTTTATATTGTTACAGTGCTGGCAGATAAATAGGTCACCTATTCCCAATACCTGTACCATTCCCAATAAAGCCTGCAAGCTGGAGGAGGTTTAGTGTAGAAATTTACATTACACAGCACAGGAAAGGCATGTAGGGATGACAGCAGCAAACTAGTAGTGTAGCTCATATATATAAAAAACTTGTGATAATCAAGAAAGCATGATCATTTAGGTAGAAAAAGAAGAAGGAGTGTTCTCTAAGTCACGAAGCAGATCCAGGTCCATATGGCCTAATTACAATCCTCACAGGGAAAAGAAAGACAACTAGATGGCACTGGAATTTATTTCACATACTGCATCATTAATACTCGGTATGCATTAATCACATGGCCAGGCCTTAAATAGAGGGGAACTTAATAGTGAAAACTTATCTAAACCTTTTTTAGAAATGTGATTTCTTGACACTGAAATGCTGAGAAGTTTTCCATACCAGTCTGAAGTCAGTGAAGTCAGTGAAGTCAGTGATTACCCAATAAATGGGAAATTTGTTTCAGATTGAAGAAAGTATCTATCTATCTATCTATCTATCTATCTATCTATCTATCTATCTATCTATCTATCTATCTATCTATCTTCCTTCCTTTCTTTCTTTCTCTTTCTTTCTTTCTTTCTTACTATACCGGTAACCTTACTGTAATGTTATGAGAAAGTTTAGAGAAAACCTTCTTTGTTTACATCGTTACAAGGACATACCAATGACATTACAGCAATTCCCATCTTACACAATGTTTGCTAAACATTTACAATAAAATATTTCATCCAATAGATTTTGCTTACAATAAACTCTTTTTTTGGATGGGAACATCAAAAACATACAGCAGAATTTTCTGACATTGTGGGAAAAGTGAATAACCTAAGTGGATATATTGTACATTAAATTAGAATAATTAAAATCTTCGCAGTTTTGCATACAGTATATGCAGTCTGTATACCCTCCAGGTTATTCGTACAAGTCAGGAATAAAAAAAATTCACCTTTAAGTACTTAATCAACAGTAATGAATTGCAAAACTAAAAACAAAAAGAGGAAATACTTATTCTGGTCATTTTATTTTTGCTATTTAATCTCTTAAGAAGTGAATGCTCTCACATTGTGTGTATATATATTTCTCATATGAGGAATATATATATATATATATATATATATATATATACACACACGATGTCATTCCTTATATGAGGACTGTTTTATTGATATATATATATATATAAATAAAACAGTCCTCATATGAGGAACTTACTATATATATATATATATACACTGTAAGTTCCTTAAATGAGGACTGTTGCACATAATTCATTTGGAAAACTTAGTTTTGTTTGAAGACACTGACTGTGGTCATAGTTATAATACAGAGAAACCGGGAGGAGAAATTAGACAACAGTAGAGACCGGCTCTCAGGAGGTTTATATTCTTTCAGTGTCTGCCTTACATTTACACACATCATGTATTATGACTCTGTACCTAAACTTATGAACAAAGATGATTTCAGAAGGATTAAAATATAAACAACAACAACAACAACAACAAAAAAGGTTCAAGTTGTCAGGATGGTAAGGAGTAATTCACAATTTTGCAGCATAGTGACAAACTTGTCTTCAATTCCCCAAGGTCATGATGGACCTCTGGTGGACTTTAAGTTTCAAAATCCTCATTGTTATTGGTTAAAGGTCCGTGCTAGTCCTATTTATTGTGACTGTATGTTTGGGGTTATTTTGTTTTTTAAACATCCATCATCATCCCAAATTCAGTTTTTTAAAGGAGATTATATTCTGCTCTGAAGGGTTCCAGTTCATTGCTCCATTCATGTTTCCTTCAATAGTGTGTGATGTACCAGGACTGTTTGCAGAAAAGCAGCTGCGTATCATTATGCTCCCACCACCACGCTTCACTGTCAGTATGGTGAATGTAAATCATCACCAGTGTTGTTTCATGTGACCAGATTGTACTGCTCCATATTGTTCTGACTTGTTCATGTGAGTGCTTCTTCACCCTGGTCCTGGATGATCCCTGCTGTGCTCATGTTAATGTTTTCCCAGGAAAAACACAAAAATGTTCAGGACAGGCCTGAGAAGCACTAGTGTAGCGTACAGTGTATAATTCCTCTGAAACATTTACATATATTTTTAAATGTAGTCTCTGAATATTTGTTCCCCTAGCATTTATTTTTAAGCTGATAAACTCATGCAATTTATTTTTCAATTTGTATTTTCAAAGTTGTGCGTAAATTCAAGAGATATGAACTGGAATAATGTTTAATAAGATAAACACGTGTGTCTCTGGGTTGTAGTGCATGTGTAGAAGAGCAGCATGAGGAATGTGATCTCTGCATTAAAGAATTTAACAAACAGTTTCAAATCACCGTCCTGTCTGTATCAATCTAATGCCAGGTCTTACAGACTTACAGAAGGTGTATGATGAAGCTCAGTAGATGGCAGTGCAGTTCTGATCTAACTCTACATCCTGTTCAAAGCATCATAATCCTCAGAACTCTATAAAAATCATATTTAGAATATGCATGTCATGTCATTCAGAAATCATATTCAGAACTCCATATGACACTTGATCAATCTAGATTTCATTCAGCACATTAAATTAAATAAAGCATTCCAATAACATTGCATTTTACAAGCATTTTTCTCATGTTTTTTTTTTTGCATTATAAAAACTCGCACTTGTTTAGGTTTCTTCTGTCTATAGGGATTAAATGGAGGAAGTTTAACCTCATTAAAGTACACTAGGTCATGATGACTGTGAAACACTGAAACAGATTTTAATACAGCTGCAAAAATGATCTGATAGCATTAATGAAAACTAATATTCAAGCACATGGTGGTGTAAAACATTCAGTCTATAGAACCTGGTGTCATTAAATGCAAAAGGAAGCATGAGATCAATGAAAGGCTGTGATTGATGATGTGACTGACAGTTTTGGAAAAGTCTAGTTCTCTTTTAACAGACCCTCATCTGTGGTTTCATTTGGTATATTGTATATTTTGATGTCTACGCTAGCTTGCTGTACTGATGTAATAACTAGCAAACTAATGATGGCACAAACCTACATCACTAAAACATTAGCTATATTTCCAGTAATGATGACTGTATGAACTAACACATGGAACAGGTTAATCATTTTAACTGGTTAGTCACTCATTTCTAAATGAGCACTTCCGCATCCAGATTTTAAATGAGTCAAACTGGGGTAAAACACAACACATTATCAAGACAATATCAAAACCTGGAAGGAGAGTGTGGGATCTTCAGCTTTGTGGACAAAATGTGATCAGAAATAATCATGAATTGGAGACATGATTAAAAAAATCAACAGTAGAAATCTGAGCTGTTAAATAATGAAAATAAGAGCATTTTCACCCCCCCCCCCACACACACACATTTTTCTCAAATATCTAAGAAACAGATATGTCTTTAGTAACTGCTTGAAGATTGCCAGTGACTCAGCTGTGCAGACATCTAGAGGAAGAACTTGTGTACTTGCATAACTTTGATTAAAATGATGATTGATGTTGATGTTCTTCCTTGGATTAGCATTAGTAAAGAATTTTGCACTCATGTCTCCATCATCAAACAGTTTTAAATGAAAATGTAAAAACTGCTGAGAAACAACGCTGATGCTCACAAGCTCAGAAGATCCCGGTTAGACACTTGCATTTTTTGACTAAACAGTTCCAGAAGGGAAACTATTTACAACTGCACTATCAGGGGTCACGCAGATAACCATGGGTTCCCTTTTGAGCCCTGGTTCCTCTCAAGGTTTCTTCCTGATGGGGTCTCGGAGAGTTTTTTTTCTTTGCCTCATCACATCCATTTTTACTCATTAGGGCCAAAACAGTTGTACCTGGAATTTAATCTGTGATAATCTGTGCATTGTTAAAATTGCTTTTCAAATAAAGCTGCATTCAATTTTAAGGAATTAGTGAGCAGCTTGAAGAACACACACAAAAAAAATGTATGATGTCATAAAATAATACAAGAACTAGATGAGCGCGTTTAAAGACACCAGACTCCAGTTACAGTGAGCGGCACGATTAGCTTTCTAACTAAAAACATGGAGATGAAAGTTTAGCGTAGCAGCAACTGTTATATAAAACAATAAATCTCATGTGGATCTCGGTACACGTACATTAGCACCTAAACACAGCTATAAAAACACTACTGATGTTTACTTAGAAAAGAAAAGCAGTTGCTATGGGAACTGTATTCTGGCCATGTGTTAATAAATCACAGTAAACAATAAGAGGAGTGATGTGTTTGGGTGACGGCGTCTCTGCTCAAGAGCCCTTCAGTGATATGGACAGAAGCCTGATGCAGCATCACAGACCATTCTCTATTGTGCGCTTCCTGCTTGAAGCACATCCTCACTACAAAGCAGGGCTTTCAGTTCACTTTCATTAAAGCAACCTGGCACACATTATTCCCACCGGAGTTTAATTTACATGGACGCGGTTTTGCCGTGCACATGATACAGTACGGTTCATTTCTTTAATGAATGTATGACTGAGTTAGACTTTCCTGTAAATTAAATTTCCTGTAAATTACAACCAGCAGGCTAGCTAGCTCATCTACAAATGCATGATTCAGCACGACTGATTAGGCTTAGATCTTACACTAATCAAGCAACAATATACAGTATTATAGAAGGGAGTTAAAAGGAGTTGTGCAATCCCTGATGCTTCATCTTCCTGCACAGAAACTTCTAAAAACCGCAGTGATGTGTGGGTTGAGAAAAAGAAAGGATCAGGTTTGGTAGAGATCACACAATCTGCCCTTGTAGAGAGCATCCCAGTTCCACGTACGTACAATAGGAACTGTAGTCATGCACGACTAAACAGTGAGCTTAAAGAGTTCCGGTGCAGCTGATGAAGAGAGCGAGGGTGATGAAGGTCACATCAGGCCGTTATTTATCCACCAAAAATCCTTATGACCAAAATAATGCCGGAGTTTTGTACATACGAGTCAAACAGAACACAGCGAGTAAAAACTCTCATCGAATTATATTTCTATATACCATTTTTATTATTTCACTATATAATCTCCTGCTACACTATTGCTCTCATCCCAGTGTCTCACTAGTGCTTGGACACCATCAAGGTAGAGAGTTTTCTCATTATGCCGGGGTTTCACGCCTGAAACGCTGGCCTCCCAAGAACTCCTTTAATGACTTTACTAAACATGTTGAAATGTATTGGAGCGAGTTCAGGACTGCACGGGGGACGTGGCGATAACCCCCAGCCGAGATCCTGTAACCTCTAAGTGTTGTTGGTGGATGAGTGTGTGTACAGTTCACACACACAGATGCGTCTCTTCCACAAGTCGGCCATGTTGTTTTTCAAGGATCAGGCGTTCCACTCGCTGACTGTTCACGGGAGCGACTGCAGTGAGCTCGGAGCCACCTCAGCATTCGTTTGCACCGTTCACGTGTTTAAGAGTCTCATCACCGCACTCTGCCTGAAGTCTTCTGTAAATGTCAATCACTTTTACACACTTATTCACCGGTCCTGGTTTGACATTTTCAATTTAGAAATCAGCTACACAGATGAGTCTCAGTGTTTTCTACGCAGTGCTGGTACTTTTAGGTGTAAGACCCTAAAATTAGTCCTTGGCGTCCTCATCGACAGAACTCTTCTAGGTTCAGTTGTCTAAACGGAGTCGTTGTAGCATTATGACGCTAAGCTCTGAAATTCCACCAACAACAAACACTGGCTAACTGGCTCACAGCAGTAAAGCTGCACAGGGTCGGACGGATGGCTAAATATGTCTCAGAGACAGGGCAGAATAAGCAGCTGGAAAATAACAAAAAAAGCTTCCATATGTGTGTGTGTGTGTGTGTGTGCATGCGTGTATTGGGAACTCAGACCAGGAGTCATCACAAAACCAACAGAGTGAGACTCGCTTGAGTGAGAGAAAGCGAGGGGAGGGGGAATTCCATAACCATTACCAAAATAAATCCCACATTTGAAACAACTTTCCCAGAAAGTCAGTTAACTCCCCAGGGCTCGTCCCAGAGTCTGGAGCGCATGACCTTTACTCCTTCACCATGTTCTTTACCCTTTGACTTCCCTCTGGTGGGGGCGCAGGGGGCGACTCCTGCTTTAAACAGCCTCTGTCTCTCCAGGTGAGCAGATCTGATACCTTTTACTTGTTGTTTTAAATGTATTTTAAGTTACGACACGTCGTCTGGATGAACGTTCTTTAGTGGCGCAGAAGAACAAGACCCTTCATTCTTTACAGAGGAACAACCGTTTCTTTAAAGATACGAACTAACTTTTCCCATTTAGAATAAAACGATTAACAATCAGAACTACGACAGGATGTCCTGCCTGATACAGAACCAGCAGTCGGCTCATTACACACAAGGTTACTCGTTTTGTGGTTCTATAAAAGATGTGAAGAATGAGGAAAAGTTACTCGTCAGAGATCCAAAGCAAACATTCACTTAGAAGCACTACGTATAAAACAGGGGAGGAGGTTTATAGTGTGACATGCACAAAACAAATCTGGGATGTTGACTTTCTTTTTTTAAAAATTTTTTTAAGACATTACAGACTTTTTCTGGATTGCAATCATCCAAAGATTTGCAAGAATTAATATTAATCTGCATCATGCATGTGACAGGGTGACAATATCATCACCTCCGCCTGCAGCGTGAAGTCAGACAGATGATGCAGATGGGCTGAGAGAGCTGTGCGTCAACCTTCGCTCCCACCCAGTAAAAGCACAGGAGGAAATGAAAAACAAATCTTCTCAGGAATTTCAGTCAGCGTGGTCTGCGAGTACCGAATGCGTTCCTTTCCTGAGGCAAGGTCATGGACACGGACACTTATTAACACGTGTAGCAGTAAACATTTAGACTGAAACACCCCCTCCCTCCTCCCCCCCCCTCCCCCTGCACCCAGCTTGTTTCCTCATCAGAATGAAACGATCACCTCATGGTAACACACATGGGCATGAATGTTTCTAACACAATAATAAGACAGCATGGTGGATGTTTGCGGATTCCTCCACAACACTGAGATGTGTTTCTCACACTGACAACCGATGCTGTCCAGACAAACGCAGAGGACGAAGATATAAACAGGAACACGTCATCCAGTGCAACACATCTGACCCATGTGAAGCTCCGTGGAACAGAATTCTTAACTCTCGCACTTAAAAACAGCGCAGGAGAATTTATGAGCTGCACAAACTGGAACATGGCGTGATGTCCATACAGTACAATCTACAGGATAATCTACAGGATAATCTACAGAAATTACTCTACTTATTGTACAGATGACTATTAGAGTGTAACACTACTGGAAGACTTGAGAGATTCCGTTTAAAAGGAAATAAACATGAATAAAATAATACACAGTATCATACTGTATATCACAACATGCATTAGAATTTTATTGGTTTAGCGCAGAAATACGGAATACAGATTTTGATCCTGGTTCAGCAGGCGGTGAGGAAAACTCCCTGAAACGACACGTGGAAAAAGAACAGGAAACTAATACTGAATGTACAGTAGAGGTCAATACTGTGGTCATGTGGACAACTCATGCGAGGGTTCTTTATTATAATTTAAAAATTACGGTATAAAAACACTGAAGACAACAATAGTATATGGAGTTACGTACAGTTGGAGGCAAAAAGGCAAAAAAATTTTTTTGTTTTTGTTGTTTGTTTTAGATTCTTCACTTTTTTTGCTTTAATAACAGCGTTTATCAAAGAAAATGGTGGCTGCTAGTTTGGAAGAATCTAAAATGTGGAAATGTATTTTGTATTACACATATTTTGCTTATTATAGTGCCTTGCAAAAGTATTCACACCCCTTGAACACGTTACAACCACAAATGTGTTTTATTGGGATTTTATGTGACAGACCGACACAAAGTCGCACAGAATTGTGAAGTAGAAGGAAAATTATAAGTGCTTTTCAAAACTTTTTACAAATAAATATCTGAAAAGTGTGGTGTACATTTATATTCACCTCCCTGAGTCAATACTTTATAGAAACATCTTTTGCTGCAATTACATCTCTGAGGGCTTCACAGACAGCTGTATTTATACTGAGATTAAATCACACACAGGTGGACTCTAGTAACTAATTAGGAGACTTCTGTAGGCGATCAATCCACTGGATGTTAGTTTGGGGTATCAGAGTAAAGAGGGGGTGAATACAAACGCACGCCACACTTTTCAGATTTTTATTTATAGAACAATGTGAAAAAACATTGTTTTAAAACTTTTACATTTGTGCTTGTAACGTGACAAAATGTGGAAAAGTTTAAGGAGTGTGAATACTTTTGCAAGGCACTGTATATAATATAATTCCACATGTGATATTCAGTAAAGTCTTCTATATTATTCTACAATGTAGGAAATAGTAAAAAACTTAAATGTGGAGGGGTGTTCAAACTTTTGAGAGGTACTGCATTAGTTCAAAAGAAATTGCAGGGACTTCTGTGTTTGCTGGTTGTCACCTTCGAGGGGCGACAAGTCAAACTGGGACATGAAGATCCAGGCTGAGGCAGCCAGCAGTCGTTCGCATGAACATTCAGAGACAGGAACGTCTGATCCTTAAAAAAAAAAAAACTTGATGTCGCCAACTTGCGGAAGAGACGCGTGTGTGTGTGTGAACTGTACACACACTCATTCACCAACAGCACTTGTACATTACAGGATATCGGTGGGAGTTACAGTATTGCCACGCCCCCCGTACAGTCCTGATACGCTCCAAGACATTTCCACATGTTTGGGTCATTAAAGGAGTTCCGGGGAGGCCAGTGTTTCAGATGTGAATCAGACAGGCGGTCCAATCATGGCTCTGAGGAAACGTTCTACCTTGATGGTGTCCAAACACTAGTGAGACACTGGGATGAGTGCATTAGTGTATCAGGGGATTATATAGAGAAATAAAGGGAGGTTTTACTCTCAGGACTGTTTTTCAGAAGTCCAGTTTTGTCTTGAACATCACTCATATTAGGGATTTGCTTTATTTCTGTAAACGTTTTTTTTAAACGCCTTTTTTCACTTTTTTCACGTGTTTTGTACCTTATATAAAGTACGTTTAGACAAAGACTTTAAAAACTCAATACTGATTATCATCATTACCAGCATTATGCATTGTGATTATTTATTATTAAGCTGTTTGTGTTTATGTTCATAATGATGATTATATAAATATAACAGATTTATTAATTAATTTAGCAGTTAAATAAAGTATTGACTATATAATAACATTCCACAGAATTAAACCTGTATCATCTCCACAGTGTTAGAAGTGTAATAATGATTAGAACCTCCCAAAAGGACGTCCCAAAAGTCCACACACACACACACACACACACTAAATAACTCACAGTCATGCATGTCTACATTCCCTACATAACCCATTGTAAGCGTGTTAGACGTCCACACTGAGCCTCCAGGTCTTTTGATCTGAAAGATTAAAGTCTTGAAACAGCAGTAACACTCACCGGCACTCTCTCCGCTCCACTGAGACGGGACACACAGGGGTCCAGACTTACAGTGAAAGACATGAGCTGAAGCCCTACCTGTGTGTTTGCTGTGTTTATCTCCCCCGCTGCGTGTGCAGATGTCAGGCTCCGGCCCTGACCGCATACTGTGTGTAGTCTGTACTGTACTGTATATTATTGGGCAGAGCAGTGAGGAGAACTGCCTGGGAATAATCCTCATCATAAAGGCCCCGCCCACCAGCTCTGACATCATGATGAGGAGAGTCCATGGGGAACTCCTTACACCTCACCTGGATCTAATCAGTACAGCCAGAAATTCTGAAACGCATGAAAAGTTTTTTTGTTTGTTTTCCTAATAATATAATTTGCAATAAAAAAGATTGTTATGAATTAGAAAATATATATTTTTAATTTTTAAATTCTTGTAGTCTCAGACTTTTGGAGTGCATCGTCCACTGCAGCCGCAGTAAAATGTATTCACCTATAATAATAATAATAATAATAATAATAATAATAATAAGGATTTAAATGACACACTGTCTAATCCTGCCATCTAGTGGGTCCCATGTGACTTTACACATGATAATAAAGACTAAATAATAATAAATAATAATGATAATAAAAAGTTAAACGACACACTGGGTGACACGGTGGTGTAGTGGTAAACATTGTCACCTCACACCTTCAGGGTAGAGGTTCGATTCCCGTCTCTGTGTGCATGGAGTTTGCATGTTCTCCCTGTCCTTGGTGGGTTTCCTCCATGTACTCCGGTTTCTTCCCACAGTCCAAAAACATGCAGATTAGGCTAACTGCTGTACCCAAATTGCCCGTAGTGTTTGAATGAGTTTGTGTCATGCCGGCGCTTTGTGTGTGTGTGTGACCTGCAGTGGATTGGCATCCTGTCCAGGGTGTACGCCGCCTTGTGTCCTAAGTCTCCGGGGATGGGCTCCAGGCCCTGAATACAGGATAAAGCGGTATAGAGGATGAGTGCGTGAGATGACAAACTGTCTAACACTGCCATCTTGTGGGTCACATGTGACTTAACACATGATAAAGACTAAATAATAATAATAATAATACATGTATTGATATGATAATAATAATCATCATGCTTTTTTGCTCTTTGTGTCGAATAATTATTTGACCACAAACGTCTCATATCGGTGGCATTTTGATCAAACGGGAGACGAACCTTGTGCAAGAATCGCATTTCAATGAATGGTTCAGAAACCCTGCTTTAATTTTGCTTTCTCTCCCTGATTCCATGTGTGTAATCTGAGTGTGTAGGTGTGAACAGCTGAGGAATCAATAGGAGGAAACCCGATGTTACCTGATGCAGGTGTGAATGGGTCTTACATATTCATAAAAAGTCATAGATTATTCAGTGAATCAGAGGCTCTGATGAAAAAAGTTAGGCACATCAGTCACTTTATCCCAAATATTCTGTCTATTGTATATCCACATTTTAATAGAGTTTAATAGAGTTAAAAAGAAAGTACAGTATATAAAAAGAATTTACCAGCAATATTTTTCAGTTCCCCTTTATGGATATCTTACATTTAGTAAAAAAAAAAAATAAAAAAAAAAAAAAGGTAGAATATTAAAAGTGTAGCGTGAGTACCTATCCAACCAATGAATATCCAATATTTGGGTCTCGCTTTAAAACAATAGTAGGGGGTATCAAAGCGTTTTGAGATTCGCACACCACAGATCTGATCGCTTTTGCCAGGTTTTAAATGGCTTAAGACTGCCTCGCCTCTTTCCGTCGTGGTGATGACGGGCTCTTCCACTGTGAAGACCATAGCTTTGTCTCAGGGTCGTACCCGTACACCCAAGTTTCATCACCAGTAATGATTCTCGACATGAAGGACGGGTCATTCACGGCACGTTGACGGAGTTCTTGTCAGACTTCAGTGCGGTGTTCCTTCTACTCCGGAGTCGGTAGACTGGGGACGAACTCGACAGAGACACGTTGCATGTTCAGATCCCATGTGATGATTGCCTGGACTGTTCCGTATGACATACATTTATTGGTCGAAGAAGGAGAGGAGGAAGGTGTGTTCGAAAGCAGACAGAGAAGAGGAAAGGCAAGAGTTTAGGAGTGATAGTAGGGACTTTGAATGTTGGGACCATGACA
>JAQMYJ010000023.1:17029695-17049065 GCA_030014305.1 Clarias laeviceps
CAATGTAGAAAGAAATAAAAATCAGGAACCATCATGGAGTTAGAAAGTCACCCCAAACTTTTGAACGGTAGTGTATAAATTTTCTCAATAAGGCACTCCTTCTGGAGAAGAGAAGCGACACTGAAACATGGTAACAAGAACAAGGTATCAGTAGGTTTTTGTGTGCCGATTAAGTGTTGTGACTTTGCAGAGCACTCATTATCTCTTATCAGGTAGAATTTGGAAGAAACCATAACAAACTCATGGCATGTGCAAAAGTACAGTTTAATCTGCTACAGGATTCTGAAAAGAGAACATAATCATCAGAAAACACCAGAATATAACACCGGCTAATATAAAATAAGGATATACAGTATATATATAATATGAAAACATAAAAAGGAACATAAGAAAGACATATAGGACAGAACTTGGATCGGAATCAGAAATAAGCTCAGTAAAGATGAAGAGGCCTGTCACCTCTAAGAAACAGCCACAATTCAGTAAAAGGAATATGGACAGTAGAAAATGAATAAAATATAAACAGCGAAAATAAATGAATAGCACAGTAGAGATGGTTACCCATGCTCTGTCTAATAGTACTTGAGCTTGTGTTATAAGTGAGAGGAAAGGGAGTAGAGCAGATCAGCTTGACCTCATGCTACCAGTGTGTAAGGAAGACGGGACATGGCCATTGAGCTTCTCACTGTGGGAACACAACAACTGCTAATGATGTAATTGCTGATAAAGATATGAGGGATTCAGGGCGAGTGCAATTTTTAATTTTGAATAACATCATTCTTTGGTTAACAGCATATAAGAAGCTTTTGAACTGCTTTTCAGTCTGCTCTATGCCTGTTCTTGAACTTGCATTGGGTTGGCTCACTTGGGCTTTTATTGAAATTAATGAAATCCAGTTTACTTCATCCAGATCAACTGACTGCTGATACCATTATAATTTCAGTTACAGCTCATGGTTTAGCACTGAAGTGTAATTGCAATTAACAGTGGAAGACCAAAAAAATCTCCCACAGCTGTTACATCTGTACACCAACTTTCCCACCACCTTGCGATTTCCCCAGACATTTTCTATAAATTACTTGTCTCTGGAAGACCTAGAGAGAAGCAACTGAGTACAGTATTACGAAGAGATTGAGTATAAAGAGAGAACAGAAGAGGACCAAGTACTGAGCCTTGTGGGACACCCGGGACAATCAATGTGTCAAATGCTGCTGAAAGGTCCACGATGATGAGGACAGATGACAGTTTGGCTGATTTAACAGTATGGAGCGTCTCTGTGAATGTGCCGCTTTGAATCCAGGTTGTTTAGGATCAAACAATTCCTCTCTCTGAATCATTTCTTTCTCTAAACAGATATTTTCTCTGAAATGACTCATTCTTCTAAATGACTCATATCCCTGAACAACTCTTCTTTCTAAATGACTCCCCCCTCTGAACTATTCCTCTATATAAAGAACTCATCTCTCAGAATGTCTACACCCTTTAAATGACTCTCCCAGAATAATTACTTTCTATAAATGACTCCTTTCGTATTCTTCTAAACCACTTCTCTTTAAACAACTCCAGCTCTCTAAATGACGTCTTTCCCTGAACACTGCGTTTGAAATAACTCCTGAGTGACTAATTTCTCTTAAATGACTCCTCTCGAACAACTGATCTCCACAATCTCTCTAAATGATTCATTACTCTGAATGACTTCTCTTCCTAAACAGCACTAAATAAACAGTTTTTTCCTCAAAATGTCTCCTTTTTCTGGAGTTTTGAGTTTGAGTACCATTATATGGACGTCCAGCCTCCTAAAACACAGTATGACTACAGATCCTGCAAGTCCTGCCAAATGGGGATGGGTTAGGACTGGTTGCTCCTTGTTTTTGGTTTCTGTGTAAAGATGCTTTGCAGCTATGATTGTTAAAATAATACTATATAAATAAAACTGAATTGCATTTGAAAGTGATGACTTTTTTCTCAAGTAGTTGAAATGTAATATCGAGTAATATTTGACCTGGTATATCTTTATGTAACCGATGCACATTTTTAAATCCTTTAATATATCTGATTATAGATCAACATATAAATTTCAGTTTATGCGGCTTTGCTATTTAGATAAATTGATGAAGTCTCACCCAATCCTAGACAACAAGCTTCAGCTTTAACCAGAACTGTCTGTAAGCCTTTATGCTTTTAAACCTCTAATACCATAGGAAGCACCATGACGGTCCCATAGAAACATTCGAGCAAATGAGTTGAATTTCTTAGCGGTGGACTACAAACATCAAATCAGTCACAATAGCTACCAAAACACAAATGTGTTTGATGGTGTTTTCCATTATTCTTTTGTGGTACTCAGGATATGGATGCACGTTTCATATTAAAGGAACACCTGAAACATCGCTCATATATAAAAGGGTTTTTAGCCACAGGATAATGAAGCACACACACACGACTGAACAAGTGAAAGTACTCTGTCTTATCAGTGTTTAGGAAAAGTATTTACACTTCATAATAAACTAAATTTAAAAAGCAAGCATGAAAACCTTATCTGTAGGATTAACATTACCAGTTGGTCTTTATTAACCCTTAGTGTAATAACGCTCTTATGAGACTCTAAAAATCAAACACTAACACTGGTCATCTTACAGTGCACATAATACATACTAAGCTTTTAATGTAATAATCTCAGAAACATAAATATAACACAAACATAGGAGCAGAAACCAACAGCATTGACAGGGACGTGTTGAGTTTGTAGGAAGTGTTGTGGAATCGTTACACTGAAAGCTGTTTGTGCGTCATCATTAAGTGATGTTTGTGTCTCCTCTTAACCATATGCTTGTCCAAATTTAATTAAAACCATACACTTGACCTATTGATGCTGCCACCGGTTGATTTCGAATGATCGGATCACAGATAAAAAGCACACCGGGACAACAGCAGTTTAAAAAAAAGGCACATAACTTTAATCAGACCTTTTCTGTTTTTTTTTTTGAAAAAATATTTACAGAAAATATACAGCAGAACTATTCAAAATCAGGCCAAGCATCAACCCAATGTGATAAAACCATAAGTGGCCAGTGGATAGTGACACATGGCAAACGGATGTCTTTAGACAGAAACGCATTAAACAAAAACACAGTTGCACAGCAGCCTAACAGAACAAATAGTTTTCATTTTCGTCTTAAAATCAATCCCCCCCCCCCCGTTTCGTCTCAACCTGTCAGACGGTAAAAGGCGGTCATGCTGTCCAAAACATGGAAACGTATTCTGGCCCCAAGCTGTAATCGGTGGTGTAGCCAGAGAGCGTCAGGGTTGGAATAGAACATAGATGCTGTGTAGAAGACTAGTGCTGTTCATCCTCTGGGCACGAGTGCCAGGTTAGCCTCTCCTCATAGAAAGCAATGACCACCTGCGGGCAGCGGGTGTTGGCCTCTCGTGCCGGCACCAGGTCTGCCTCATCCGAATCCTTCCTACAGAGGGAAAGTACAAAGGTGAAGGGACATTTCATTTCTGTTCAACCCAGTAACACCATACTCATCATAAACCCCAAGCCGCCGGATCGTTAGCACTGCTCATGACGGGAAAACTGAGCAAGTGTCAGCCCACTGGTTTATAATCGAAGTTTCCTGACTCCAGATTGAGCCGATTCCATTAAGAAAGGAAGACACTGGGTGACACTTTTTTTGCCAATCATACGTCACCCTGACTCTCCCTTCGGTGCTATGACATTGCTAATGCAGTGCTTATTTTTAACCTACAGCAACAAAAAGTCAAAGTGGACACGAGCCTCAATCATTGTGTGTCAGTCACTGCCATGAATCTTACAGTCCACTCTAAACACTGCAATATTTGGTTATGGTTGTGTTTGATCTTTGGAAAGCTAATAAACAGCACAGTGTTGAAATTTGTAAGAGATGGGCCTCCGATACATCACAGCTTGTTCTGCCACAACATTTTTAATGGAAACCCGCTGTTTATTTCTGTTAAAATTATTCACGTGAATGCGACTAAACGTTCTGATCACCAATTCATGAGCTTTCATTTGAACGTCTACTTCAATTAAAATTTTAATAAATCATCTCAAAAGCACATGGGACACAATTTCCAGAACATAAGAACTCCAGATTCTGCTTCAGCATCATGCGAGAGAACACACACAAAATAAATTTAATTTTCTGACAATTTTGCCAAAATCTAAAGAATCGAGTGTCTTACCATTTCATCAAAAACATCAGTTCTCCGCTGCTATCTGTTGCTCCTATGATCCGCTCCGGTTCCAAGTTCCTGGCAAACCCCCTCGGTTTATCACTCTGAGGGGAAAAAATTTTTTTAATACAGCAGAGCAGTCCATTGAAATTCTTTTTAACAAAAGAAACTTGCATCAGTCTCACACGCACCATCTCCTTCTTCCTCTTCGCCCTGCTCTCCTCCGTCTCCGGCTCGTCTGTTGAGGACTTCCTCTTGTTGGAGTCAGGCTTCTCAACCACACCTTTCTGTGACTCCAGGAAGGCAGCGATTAACTCGGGGCAATCGAGGTTTTCTTCTGGCTCCCAAGTGTTATCAGTCCTGAAGAAAACAGTGTAACGTGATAAGAGGCACAGGCCACAACACACAAAGCTAAAACAGTAAGCGCATACAGCCTTTCTACAGAACCAACACATTTACACATCAGTGTGTTTGGATGATCACAACAATCACTTCACCACACAGCAAACCTACACCATGGGCAGGTTAAAGCCTTGACGACACTTACATTTATGCCTTACTGTGCAATACGGTCACATCACCAGAGTGATATCACTAGTTATGTCATTTGCACGAGCTCTATAGCAGGGGGGTGGGGGTCACTTTTCTTCCCGCAGAGGGCTGTACTGACTTTGATAAAGCAAGTGAGGGGTGCAGATAGGACAACAGAAATGAAAACACGCACAGCACTGTTATTTTTGGTTAATAACACGACCTCACAGCAGACTGTTCCAACGTCTACCATTCTCGGTCAATCCGGTGTACTGAGGGAGCATAAAGACTGGACTTTGGGGAGATGGAAAAAGGTCATGTGACCTGATGAGTCCAGATTGAGCCTATTCCAGAGCAATGGGCGTGTCAGGGTAAGTCAGTCATCATGGTCATGCATAGTGTCCACAGTACAAGCCTCTGGAGACAGTGTTATGATCTGGGGTTGCTTCAGTTACTCAGGTCGAGACTCAGCAACGTTATGGGCCAATAAAATGAAGTCAGCTGACCAGCTGAAAGAACAAAATCACCAGGTTATCACATCTATGGAGTTTTTCATCCTTGACGGCATGAAGAGTGGTTCAAGGAGCACGAGACATCATTTCTCATTCATGGATTGGACATCGCCAAGTCCAGACCTTAATCCCATTGAATCTTTAGGATGTGCGTTGGAGAAGACTTTACGCAGCAGTCCGACTCTGGCATCAGCAATACAAGATCTTGGGGGGAAATTAATGCCACTCTGCATGGGAACAATTGTTGTGACATTGTATAAGCGATGGAAACTGGGAAGGGACTGAAAAAGCATCATCTGGTTACAAATAGACGTGTGTGTGATTGAGTTTGAATCTAATCAGAACAGAAGATCAGAATTACAGAGAGGGAGGGAAATCTGAGCTGTAGTTTAACCGTAGTCTTGATCATAGTTCTGCTCAGTAGTCATACTCACTCGGCGAAGCCTTTCCACTTGAGGAAAAACTCGACCTTTCCGTTCACGACCCTCTGGTCAATCACCTTCTCCACCACAAATTCTTCTGGTTCTTCCACCTCCTTTTTGGATTTGCTGGTCTGTTTCTTACCCATAACGACCTAAAGGGCACATCAATACCACATCAGACATTAGAAACAACTTCTTGTAAACACGACAGTTTAGATCTGTGGTCCTAGGCTAATACAGAATCTATGTGTGGGCCTAATTATCAGGCATCTTTAATTAATTAGATTATAGATAAAACACCAAGAGCTCAACACCACGTGAGTTTCCCCTCTCACCTGCATCATGATTCTTTTGTGGGGCAATTAAGGCATTTTTATATACATTTAATTTATCCGTGTTCGTATTTAGAATGTTAAAATGCCGCAGTTCCTCTGTAACCCTACAGGTGGTGCTGTAAACTAATCACACTTCAGAGGAGGGAATCATTCTGTGTATTAGGAGGGAATTACCCCCCCCCCAATATAACCCGAGATATTTATAAATTTGTAATATTAACAGTACCGCAGTACAAACAGCGGTTCGGTGGTGACTTCGTACCGGGAGGTCGCTGTGCTCTCCAGCCCTGAGACACCAGCTGAGGCGTTTCAGTGAAAATAAACCCGCGGCTGTTTCACTAAAGCTAAACGGGTTAGAGAGAGAAATACACGAGCACCAGTCGTACTGTATGTTGTTGAAATAAGCATTGTGACATAGATATAAAGTTGAACATTGGTCACTCAGTCAGGGATTAATCTCATTGAGCTGCAGCCGCTGGTAAGCGCTAATGCTAACCAGCTTAGCTAACTCTGCTAACAGGGGTAAAGTCATTGGGGTGCACAAGAAAAATCAGCGTTAACACCCAACACTTACGTCATGACTATTGTAATATGAAATACTACAGAATACTAAAAATGTTTAAAAAAAGGATCCATGTGAAGTATAAAGATAATTAACACTATGCAGTCACTATGCTAATAGCTAACGTTACTTAGCGGCTCCTGAGGCGGCGGGTAGCAAAACATTTAGCCTCATCCAACAAAGGCCATGGTGCAGATTCTCACTCTCTCACACACATGTATACACATATAAACTAGCATTACACGCGATTAGCAAATGCAGCAACACAATGCATAAACATCTAGAAATATCTGTAAACACAGCTAGTTAGGAGAAGTAAAGTAATTAAAAGAACACTCTGGAGAAGGAGGGAGGGGGAGGGGGGAGAGAGAGAATGAGAGAGAGAGAGCGCGCGCACAACGTCGTGCCGCATGGGCGCGAAAACAAGCGAACAAAAGCGGAGGATCAAGACAAAATAGACATATGAAACAAACAACAAAATCTGACAGAAGAAACTAATTAGAAAACGCGCGATCAATCTAATGCACACTTAAACCAAACTTACTTTGGCTTATTAAAATCCACAGAAACAGCGCAGCTCGGAGCTCCTCAGCGGCTCTCAGCACACAGCACGGCTCGGCGATGTGACCGCGCTTAGAAACGTGCGCGCCGCTCATGGCCACGCCCCCTGCGTCATTACGCAAGGCCAATGGATTTCAACAAAGACCGCGGCTGCGTCCCGACCGACTGCAGCTCACTGTGTAGAAGTGCACTACAGAAGTGTTCGGGCATGTCCTAAATCATCATCTATATAAATCAAAGTAAGGTTTTGTCTGTACGTGGGTCTCGCGGTCACATTATTTTCTCGGAACTCACGCTTTACGTTTCTCTCAAAAAATATTGTCTGTCTGTCTGTCTGTCTGTCCACATTCTGTCACAACATCACACAGAACTGTCTCTCTGATTACCGAACAACTTAGTGTAAACAAGGCGTAAACACAAACTTTTCTATATCCTCTCTTTCCCAGTGATTATAATGAGATAAAATGACAGTCCAGTGGAAGCCAATAATGTCACACCAAACAGAATTTTGTGAAATTTTAGTTTAAATATAATTAAGAGGTTCATGGGGATCTCTGGTTGCGTCAGTGCTAAGCTTTACCTTTAGTGACTGTTTGATGTACACTGATCTGGGAGAGTCTCTGCTCCTGTTCTGGACAAAATAAAAGTATTTCTACTCATCATGTCTAGCAGGCAGGTGGAGCCTGATGAAGTGCATGACGAGATTCAGGTGTTTTCATCTCACCACTAATGATGCTGTAAAGATGCTGTGTGACGTTCAGGCAGTGTGTTTCAGCTTATTGAAGTGCCTCAATATGATTTAACCTCTTTTTTTCCCTCCTTCACTCACTGTGTGCTGGGACAGACGAGGAGATAACGACAAAGTTCCAAATGTTTCAGTTTCAATCTCTTTATTATCACCACTTTTATATTTCATGGAAAAGTTCTTATCAGCTGAACTTTACAGTACATTTGACAAAGTACTCGCAACCTGACATTTCTACCCCAGAGAAACAGAGACTGCTTAAAGCAAATAAATCATTTGCGCTGAATGTGAATGAACATATAGTTTATATATATATATATATATATATATATATTTTTTTTCAATAATACCTTTGTTTGATCTTTTTTTAAATAAAATATGCATTAGGGGTGTATATTATTTATAACAGTACTAATGTGAAAACCAAGAAATAGTGGCTAATGGATCAAAATAAACCTTACACACACAAACACACACAAAATAATAAATCGATCATTGTGCGAACTTTACGAAGCCAACCGTTTCACAAAAGAAATTTTGAGTATTAAACATTTTACTTGCATCTTTATAGCCGTCAGTTATAGTTTTACTTCAAAACCTCAGATAATATACTACCCGGACTAAAAACAAACTATTCTGTTCATCTGCCTTTAGTTCTAATTATAGCGAGCAGTGTGGTGTTCAGTTCATGTGTGAAAATGATTCCTCGTGCTCCCAGAGCCGCTCTCACACTCCTAGAATATGTCGTGTGCCATCAGGGAATTAAACCTCCATAGATGTGATAACCTGGTGATTCAGTACATTCAGGTTGTCTGCTGACTTAATTTTATTGCCCATAACGTTGCTGAGTCTACAACTGATCAACCCCAGATCATAACACTGTCTCCAGAGACTTGTACAGTGGACACTATGCATGATGGGAGCATCGCTTCATGTCCTTCCCTTCCTACCCTGACACGCCCATCACTCGGGAATAGTATCAGTCTGGACTCATCAGGTCACATGACCTTTTTCCATCACTCCAAGGTCCAGTCTTTATGATCCCTAGCAAATATGTGTTTTTGTTTCTGATGAGTCTCATTAACAAGTGGTTTTCTCATGGACACACAGCTGTTTAGTCCCAATCCTGTGAGTTCTCATCACATTGGGTGTGTGTGTGTGTGGGGGGGCTCTTACTTTCACTATTAAACATAGCTCTGGTTTTCACTGTTAATTTTTTTTACCCTATGACTTCAAGTGTTTACGTGATCTCACATCACGATTATTCACGAGATCAGAACCATCCTTCCATGTTTTAATAACGGACTCTTGGGCAGTTCTTCACCCAACTCCAGGCATTTAAAAAATATTTTATTTGCTTAACGCAGGCCAATAATTCGACCCTACTGAAACGAGGAGTTTTTTAACGGGGTAAACACTGTGTTTATATACTTGTCTGTATACATAAAATGACCAAAAACTAACAAACCCTCAACCTTTGACAATCCTGTAAAAAGTCAAATGAGGTCAATACCAAATGTATAGAGGCCGAAAAGTTTGACTAGACAAGGCCATAGTGGGAAAAGTCATGTGTTCAAAGCAATTGCACAACCAGCTCTCTCCATACACTCAGCTTTAACACCCTCATACGCCCAGTAGTGTCATGTCTGTTAATAACAAAGTGTCTCCTTTATTTTTTTAAATGATCATCAACTGTGCCAGACTTTCCAGGACTGGAAGGACCCTGCTGTGTGCAGTCTTTTCTTTTAAAGTACAGCGGTACCTCAACATACAAGTTTAATCCGCTCCGGAGGCGAGTTCTTAAGGTGAAATAATGTAAATGCAGATAATACGTTCCAGCCACCCAATTACTAATACTAGCCATTTCCAAAACTATAATCATATTTATGGATCTAAAAACAATCAAAAGATTTAGAAAAGACATGAAAATGAAGTAAAATATGAAATAAATAGACATTAAACCTCACTTCGCCTTAAGTTACGATTCCTCTCGGCACCAGCTGCTTTAAAAAGTGGCTCACTTTTCTTCTTGCTACCGTCCTTGATAACATTCTTGAGACCCGTGGTGCTGTGTCTTCACTAAATCTTGTACAAAATGCAAAAAAAAACATCAAAAATAACAAACCACAAAAAAAAAATAAAAATAAAATAAAAAAAGTATATACGCTTCGCTTGGTTTCCACTGTGTAAACAAGTTTTGAAGAATTTAGCCAGCAGTTGGTTCGGTTTCTCTCGTATGCCGAGGCAAACTTCTTGCAAAATTTCAGTTCTTAAGGAGAAAATTCTTAAGGCGGGGGGCGTTCGTATGCCGAGGTACCGCTCTACTTCCACACACACATCCAGTGCTTTTGCTACACACCTTTTATCAAAGAATCTGTAGTCCATTATATTGTGATTTAAATATTTAAAAATAGGGGGAAGTTCAGTAGCCCTTTAGGAAACAAACACACACACACACAGTATAAACACAAAGGAAATCAAAACGCTCTCAAGGTTTTTTATCCTTCTTCCGCTTTGTTGTTTTGGCCCGCGTTGCGGTCGTTCTCAGGACATTTGTTCGAGGTCTGACTGAGACGCGTCCATTTGCGCCGCAGTGGAGCGTGTACTGCTCTGGACTGAGGGACCGTCCGTGTTCGTCCCTCAGCTGCCTCAGCACCGCTTGAGAGAGCGTCTTGAAACACTCGGCCGTAGCCGACATAGTCTTGGCGGTGCACGTCCTCTCACGCAGGAGGGCGTCACGCTGCGCGACCAGCTCCTCCACTTCAGCCTGCAGCCCCATGATGGCGTGCAGCTTCCTTTTTCTGCAGTTCTGCGCAGCCAATTTGTTTTTGCCCCGTCTGCGCACATCCCGCAGGAGCGCGATTTCTGGCGTGGATAGGCTCCGCCCTTCCAGCAACTCCAGGAAGTCTTCCACCGGCATGTTAACTATTTCAGTGGCGGAAAATGGAAGGCCGAGAGCCCGCAGGCGCCGTTCATCCCGGCTCGGCTCCTCCATTTCAGGAGATTCGTCCTCGCTCATCACTTCCTGCTTTATAATTCTAGGAGGTCGGGTGTAGATTTCTGGGTCGTGGTCGTCAGGTGACCAGGACGAGTAGTTGTGATCATGCCAGATGTTCCTGTTCAGACTTACCCGCGACCAGTTGTAGCACGACGATGCACAAGCTCCTCCATTACTTGAAAGTGACTCCACATCACTGCTGTAGCCCTCCGCTCCTGCCTCGCAAGACGACTCTGAAGATGACGTAGAGGCCGAGTCGAGGCTTTTGGAATTGGTGTCCAGCGACAGGCCCGAGTCAGAGTCCAGGTCCTCCAGCCATGGCTCTATTCCGTTGATTAACTGTCCCTCCACACTAGCCAGGCCCTCCAGACCCAACAAACCTATCTGCTCAAACACAGCCTCATCCAGATAACCGCCCACCCGGGACAGGGGGGGTCCATGAGCACTGTTCACAAATGAAGAGAAATGAGCACCGAATCCTGTCCTAGATGCATCACTGTTGGAAGAGTTCATAGATTCTAGGTTGAAGAGAGAAGGTGTTTGGCGTGGTACGGCGTGTGCGCCACCTCTGGGTGGGTCTGGCCTGTAATCGCCGCCGCTGCTAACCATGGCATCCTGAAGGCTGGCATTGTAACTGATGGGGTCCAGGTCAGGAACGTGCTGCGCGATCAAAGTCTCAAACTCCTGTGAAAGGGAGGGGTGAAAAAAAAAAAAAAAAAAAAGGCATCAGAATAATAACCAGCATGATAAACTGCAACTGCAGACAAACCAAATGCAAAAATACAGAAGTTTACCTGAAGGTACATCATCCCTTTAGGTGTAAAAATGCAGGTTAATGAGTTTTGGACCTTGCTGCTTTGCTAGTAATTCGGTTTCTGCACATTAAACGTGATTAGTTTTACATGGTCATAGCGAGGCCAGTTTAGGGTTCATGTAAAAAGTTTTTTTTTCTTTCTGGAAATAAATCTGTACAAGGAATGCTAATTCTTTGCGCATGCTAACATAGTCCATGCTTAAATAACTCACGTCTACAGATGGTTGTTAAAGATGAAACGTGATCAGCTCACTCTTTCTAGATAAACGTGTTTTCAGGGAATTTGACCACGGCATACGTGTGTGTGGTCCAGACGAGCGGTTTGTGTGAATCAGGAACTGATAAACTCCTTAAACTTTTAGACGTAACGATCAGCGTTCAAGCCGTTAGGGAGGGTACGGTAACGCAGATCAGGAATCAGAAACCACTGGCATGTAGGCTCAAAAATCATTATTAAATAATAATAAATCTGCATAATAAAGGCTTCGGTATGGATTCAACACTTTCAGTCAATTTAAGACCAATGGTAGTGTGTTCACTCAACACTCTGCTGTGTAAGACATGACAGTTTGATTCCATTTGGTTGAAAATTTAGGTCAGACATTTTCAGAAAATCTGCATCATTTTCAAAATCAAAGGAGTCCAGACTTCTGATTTTTTTTTCCAACTAGTTTCAGGGCAAATAGAATAAAATAAATTAATAATAATTCCCCTTTTCAGTACCTCCTCAAGTTGTCAAGTTGTGCTGAAATGACATGAACATTTTGGTCCAAATCTGTGTTCAAATCAAATCTTATGGCGATTCATCTAACTGTCTAGACATGACATCCTCACATCTACTACTAAGTCTGTTACATCACTAGAGAACTGTTTTGAATGTCGAGAGGTTCTGATAATGCATGTAGATTTGTCTGAAGATCATCTGAGCCACAATGCTTGAGAATGTTTGAGCTGTGGAATTTAAAAGTGTTTCAGAAACATAAAAATGACATAAAAATGGTGGCGTGTTAAACTTTTGATACATGTAGAGCTCGTCTGCAGATTTGTTTCTCCGGATTGGTTTTGAAGTTATATGTACAACTACGTGTACTTTTAAATTTAACTGAATGTTGGCATGAGCTGAGTGGACACACTACAATTAAGTAAATACACTCACCGGCCACTTCATTGGGTACACCATGCTAGTACTGTGCTGGACCCCTTTAGTCTTTCAAACTGCCTTAATTCCCTCGGGCACAGATGTAACAAGGTGGTGGAAACAATATTTAGATATTTTTTTCTTTCATATTGACATCACGCGGTCGCTGTAGATTTGTCGGCTGCACGTCCCAGAGCCACTCTACTGGAGTGAGATCAGGTGAGTGAGGAGGCCGTGTGAGTACAGTGACCTCACCGTCATGTTCAAGAAATCAGTGTGAGATGATTTTAGCTTTGTGACACGGTGTGTTGATTTGTGACATGGTGGGATGTGCTCATAAAGAGATGGACACGCTCAGCAACAGTACTCATGGACGCTATGGCATTTAAACCACATTCAATTGGTAGTAAGGAACCCAAAGTGTGCCAAGAAAATCTCCTCAAATACCATTACACCACCACCACCACCGGCCCCACCATCCAAATGTTGTAGCAGAAATTGAGACTCGTCAGACTAGGCAACAAGTTTTTCAATCATCTATTGTCCAATGTTGGTGAGCCCATGTGACCTTTAACCTCAGTTTCCCGTCATCAATCGTCATCTGCTGCAGCCCATCTGCTCCAAGGTTTGACATGTTGTGAGTTTAGACCTCAGATGTAACGAGATGTTATTTGAGTTCCTGTTGCCTTTCTATCAGCTCAAACCAGTCTCTCCATTATCCTCTGACATCAACAAGGCATTTTCACCCAGAAAACTGCCCTCACTGGCGATTTTCTCTGTAAACCCTAGAGATGTGTGTGCGTGTGTGAAAATGCCAGTAGATCAGAAGTTTGGGAAATACTCAGAGTAGCCCGTCTGGCACCAACAACCTCACGCCACTTAACCGAACCAAAAAAAAAAGTCACTTAAATCAACTTTCTTCTGATGCTCTGTGTGACCTTCAGGAGATCACTTTGACCGGGTCTACATGCCTCAGTGCAGCGAGTTGCTGCCGTATGATTGGCTAATTAGATATTTGCATTAACACACAGTTGAACAGGTGTACCTAATGAAGTGGCCCGTGAGTGTATGTTGCAGATTATCTGTAATCTGTATCTGACTTTGATTTGTGAGTTAGTGATGAATTACATAATTAATAGCACAATACTCTACTGAACTGTTTTCTTCTTTTGAGTCAGCTAACATATACGTGCTGTATCTGTAGGATTGTACAGATGTACCTATTGTATTAATAAAACTTCCTTGTGATTGATTACTCAGATCATTAATTCCATTAACCAGGGCAAAAGAATAAATAAAATACTCACACTGAAGTCTGATAGGAAGTCTGGCAGCTGAGAGTGGACTTCAACACCAGACTGAGGTTGAGGTAGGACGCTGCTGCTTAACAGATCCTTTTGACCAAAATATTATACCATTTACTATAACAGTTCACAGGCTGAGCACACAGTAATCATAAAACTAACACAACAACAAAAACAAATGTAATAATTATATTAATAATAATAATGTCAGCCTGCCTCTTGTTCCAGCGCTGAGCTTTGAGCGAGCTGGGCTGACGAATCGAGATTAATTCCTTCCTCGTTGTCTTTCGCAATTTCCTCTTCTTCTTGTGCCAAAACCGCCTCCTAGGAACGGGCAGAAACAGAGGAAGAACAAAAAAAATCAGAGCGTTAATGTTCATGTGGGGCACAAAAAAAAAATGTTAGAAACTAACACACGTTTCTGCTTAGAAAATGAGTAGCAGCGTGCGCAGCACCACAGCTGTAGGACAGAGGCCGTGCAGAAGGATCATGTTGTCCCCCCCCAAACGTTTTATACCAAATGGTCATTGTTCTTTTCATGTCAGTCACATGCAGTGTAAAGGAATAAAGAAGAGAATTGGGTTAAGGACGAATCTCAATGGCAAATCAGTTTCACTTTCTTTCTATGGCACGATGCAGAACAAAACAATCACTTTACAGCTCATTAAATTGTTATTTCAGCTTTTTGTTGAGAAGATTATTAGACACTGGATAATATGCCTTTGGTGTGTGTGTGTGTGTGTGTGTGTGGAGGTGAACAGAAAGCAGCTTTAATAATTTATGAGAGATCAGGAACATTAGTTCATGAGGGCCTAGTAGTCCATAACATCTAAAAATCTAACAGGTCCAACAGGTGTGAAGCTCTTCACCCAGGAGTTTAAACTGAGCCTTGGATCTCCACAGTAATGCTCAGGAGGACATGTTTGTCTCCAATAATCAAACAATAAACTCCTGAAAGCCATGTGACCGAGATGAGCCAGGCCTCGATCTAACCAAAGCGTGCACTTGTTCCTACACGTCCAGCATGAAGTTTAACGTCTAACGAGCCCCCAGAGCATCAGGTGACCTCTGAAGAGGGGTTTATAAAGAGCTCACCGTCTGACCCGCGAGACAGACGGACGGATTAACTCACCGCACGGGTTCCGTCAGCGGAGACTCCGTGCTCGCCATGCTCCTCTTGAGGTTCCGCCGGTTCCGCGCCGTCAGACACCCGGTGCACGAGCCACGCGCTGAGCCGCATGGTGGGGAACCGGACCGGCGAGCCAAGCGCGCGCACTTCGTTCAGCAGCCTGCGGCTCGTGAGGTACTCCTCGAGCTCGGGACATTTCGGGTGCACGTGATGACCCGCCGCGACGTCCCGGTAACGATGAAACGGGGTCTGTATAAACGCCGAGCTCGGCCCTCCGTCGATCTCTATTAACCGCGAGTCCGAGTCGGACCCGATCTCCACCCGGACCCGGATCAAACCCAGCAGGATCGTGAGGTGGATCAGACCGTCCATCATATACTTCTTTGTATTCTGCATGGTGACTCGTTTAACAAAGCTTCGACTAACACACACACTCTCTCTCTCTCTCACACACACACACACACACACACAGCTCGAACAAAAGAGCACACGCTGCCTCTCTCTCTGTGAGGAGACAAAGGGACCGGCCCAGGCGAAACTGTTCCCTAACTGACGGCTAGCTGCTAGCACACACACCGCACCGGCTATTTTCCTCACTGCGCTCCTCTCATCCCCATCTTATCTTATCTTATCTTATCTTATCTCACCGGTGAGATACGAGAGTGCGAAACTCGTTTTCACGACATGCTGACAGGAACGTGGCTCAAACTTCCTGACAAAAACGAAGAGACAACTGTTTATTTGTATGACCGTGACCGTGAGCTCACGCACACGCTCCATAGCAACACGCTCTAATTGGCTGATTTGTCTCATCTGTCATTTTTTACAGCCAATCACATGCGTTTATTTTGTAGCGCTCGTGAACTGAAGAG
Organism: Clarias laeviceps; assembly: GCA_030014305.1. Classification (NCBI taxonomy): domain Eukaryota; kingdom Metazoa; phylum Chordata; class Actinopteri; order Siluriformes; family Clariidae; genus Clarias; species Clarias laeviceps. The sequence continues at coordinate 17,045,819 of JAQMYJ010000023.1, forward strand.
AATTTTCCAGAAGTTATTGAGGGACTCCGGAGATCTGTCGTAAACGTCATGTACATTTAATACAGAAAATTCGACACAGTATTTAAAATCCCATAGAAATTAGTCTTGACGTGTAATAGTAGTAGTAATAGTAGTAATAATATACATATTCTTGAACTGAACAACTCTGACGCCACTTCCGGGCACTCCCTCAGCAGTTTGACCCACTAACCCGGTTCACTTGTACTGTATTGTGCTCTCCTCCGTATGTTGTGTGGTACCGGTGTTATGCACTAAAATGCCCCCCTGCCATGGATTGCCCCCCCAACATGACCGCTATCAAATATTTTATTAGAACATAAATTCATAGGTTAATGGTTTACAAATTGCATGAGACAATAAAATAAAATGAGCATTATGAAAATAAATGTTGTATATGAAAAAATATTTAAAAAAAATTTCATATACTGTACAACATGTATACTTTTATATTGTTTATTTTATAATAAAATTAGTTTCGTCAAATTTTTCATCATAAACAATATTTATTTTTATTTTATATATATGTTTATTTGCATATTCATGACAAAGCCCTGAAAAATAAATGTGCCACAAAATAAACATTATGCAAGAATTTGTATTATGGTCTTGATGGCGGTCAAGTGCCTAGGGTTTATTATAATAGTAATATCATATTTGATAATAAACCTACGAATTTATGTTCTAATATAATATTTGATAGTGATTATGTAGGGGGGGGGGGGCAATCCATGACAGGGGGGCATTTTAGCGCATAACACCGGTGGAGACTAACGAAGGAGACTTACTAGGTTAAGGAGTCTTACTGTAGGGTCTGTTCACACTTGTATTTCGGACCAAAGTGTAAAGAAATGAAATCAGTTTCGGACTGCCATTTTTAACATCGGACTAAAAAACACGCCATTTGGATTATATTTGGTGGTGTCTTTAAAAGATACTTTTATAAAATCAAACACTGTACAGTGTGGTACCTCAAGGCGAGTTCTTACTGTGAAATTTAATATTGTGAAATGTATTTTCCCATATGAAAAAAAAATGTAAACAGATAATCCGTTATAGACACCTAAAAATGTTACCAATATAACCAATTTAATATATAATCATATTTTTACATATAAAAACATTTAGAAAAGACAGATACATTAAGTAAAATATGAAATAAATAGATATTAAAGTTCACTTAACCTTAATTTATGATTCCTCTTGGCACCGGCTGCTTTAAAAACCAAACTGAAAGTGGCTCCCCTTTCTTCCTGCTACCATCCTTGATAACATGGAGTTATGTCTTCACCAAATCTCACAAATTGCAAAAATTATCCCCACAAAAAGTATGTAAACTCACTTTGCTTGGCTTTTCGCTGATGCAAACAATGGCATTCAGTTTGGCCCAGTTTGTTTGCTCGTATGCCAAAAATGCTTCGAACGCCGAGGCAAAATGTCAGTATTTAAGACAAAAATTCAAAAGGCGGGGCGTTTGGTATGCTGATGTACCACTATATATTGAAAACAGCAAAAGCTCAACTCCTAATGGGAGCAGATTTAAAAACAAACAAACAAAAAAAGATTAACCTCGAGAATTCTTCCCTTTTCAAGTCAGGGTTGAGAATAAGCAAAGAAACCAAAACTTCTCAAAATTGCAGTAAATTGCGGGGAAATTGACATTGGTAAACCTCATAATTAACTATTCTATTGTAAAAGCGTGTTTACAGAGGTCTGCTAGATGGACAGGATTAAAAAAAAAATCTGTTTAAAATTAATGAAACTTTTAATATACCACGCTTATTAGAAAGCAAGTTGGTAAACATTTAAAGTTTTTATTTCACATAAATTTTTATTCATAAATGCACGTTTCATCATTCTTAAGCCAGGCCCTTTTGAGACCAATTCTGTGTCTCAAACATTTCAAATCGTTTTTTTATTAATAGTATTCTTTCTGTTAAATTCTCTGACGCATACATGCGTATAATACCAGCATACATCAGCTGAATCTTGTAAGGTTTAGAATAACCCGCTGTCAATATTGAATTAAATTTAATAAAAGGTTGAATAAATAATCACTTTGCAACACAGGCCTCCTCGCTTACAATTAAAAAAAAAAAATCAGGCTTAGAGCTTAATTAGCCAATTATTTTATAACTTCTTCTAAAATAATGAAATGTTTGAACATTTGTGGACTGCGCTTAAAAGTCAGGTCTGTGCCAGGAACCCAACAAATTTAACTGAAAGGTGTGCCAAGCTTCACAAGCAGACTTGAGGCTGTTGTCTTAAACAAGTACGAAGTGATGGCTCTGAGTCCTTGTGTAAATGGGATATTTCAGTGTTCATTTTTAATACATTTAACAAAACAATCCAAACACCTGCTTTGTCACTAGAGGTTACCCGCAGCTCCGGCATGCAGATCCTAAATGCATGCGTGCTACTATTATTACCTTCTGACAGAGTGTGCGATCAACTCGCTGCTGCTCCTCATGCTGCTCCAATGTTTTGGCAGCCCCTCCTTCTGCCTGTTGAATGCGCCATTGCTGTAGAGATGTCGCAGTCTGGCCTGGGGTTTCATTTGCTTGTCGTTTGTGGCGTCGCTGACGACGCTCTGCCGTCTGATCCAGGGTTTCAATGGCTATGGGCTCGGCCTGAAATGCGTTTTGCCTCTATTATGTAGTTTTCACCATTTCATGATGAGGTTAAACTACCCTATAAAATGCTTTAACTAAGGGCTCGCTCTGACGTACGCGACAGCTGTCCCTGCAAATGGAGTGTGCAGTCAACTTGCTGCCACCCCTCACGCTGCTCAAATGTTTTCAGCTTTTAATTCTGCCTCCTGTTACATCCAGTGACAAATGGCTGTGACACGCCCACAGTATTTTTCTCTGTAAAAACTGATGACGCTGATGACTGTGACCTCGATGAGGATCGGCTGTGACATGCTTACAGTATGACTTAAAGTTAATGACTCGTGCGTACTGGTTCAACACAGTATGACAATTAATGATGGTGCTGCCTACTGTTACATTTATTGTGGAATGCCTATGACACGCCTGTGACGGGACTGCCTGTACAAACACCACCCCCTGAGGATTTCTGTTTTATATTTCTGTTTTATATATATTTTTATATATTTATATTATATATTAATATATATACTCAGCAAATATACGTCCTCTGACTTTCAACTGTTTTTACTTTCAGTAAACTTAATGTGTAAATATTTGTATGAACACTAAAAGAGTCA
>JAQMYJ010000023.1:17051859-17063932 GCA_030014305.1 Clarias laeviceps
GAGGTTCCCTGTTGAGTCTGGTTCCTCTCAAGGTTTCTTCCTATTACCATCTCAGGGAGTTTTTCCTTGCCACTGTCCCCGTCGCCCTCGGTTTGTTCATCATGGACAATCTTATCATTTTGATTCACACACATTCACATCTCACACAAACTTAAATAATTCTTTTGATTGTGTAAAGCTGCTTTGCGACAATGTCACTTGTTAAAAGTGCTATATAAATAAAATGTAATTGAATTGAGTTGAAATAGGAAAGCCAACTTTACCTACCTGCTCTTGACATAAATATCCCCAAAATATCAATAGTATTATGCATGCATAGCCCAGTGGTTGACTTTCTTGTACTGTTTTTCCACCTGCTACATCAGAAAGTGTGTACTTGGATATGGAACACTGTTACTAATGTGAAAGCTGTCCAGTGGGGGAGAGGAGAGTTTTACCTGGGGACAGTGCAGATCAATAGTGCCTAGTGTGAAAGTGTGCCTTAGTCTGCCTGGGTCTCTTCCGCCATCGTGTGTTTACTCTTGGACAAAGCATGTTCCCAAAGTTGTTTATGTGAAAGTGACACTTGTTCTCCTGGCTCTTGTCTTGGACAGCCTCAAACAATGTTTAAAGGCCACGTCTCCTTCCTGTTATATTCCATGTTCTTCTTTTATCAGGGGATAGATCCCATACAATGATGTGGTGATATGCAGGGTGCTAGTGTAGTCCCTTCTTCTCTCTCTCTCCAATTCATGTTTAATTCAAATGTCCTCCCCCACAGCATTTCTTTGTTCTCTCACCTCTCTTGTTTCTTTAGCTTGTTCATTCCAGAACCATAAAAATCTTCTCAGCATTTCCTGGTTTGAGGTATTTTCTTTTAAAAACTTCTTTATTTGGAGGACTTGGAAACACCTTCAATCATAATTATTATTCATTTTTACTCCGCTCAGTGATGTATTTCTCTTCTGAGGGACGGCTATCACAGAATTCCTCCGGTGGGGTCTCCAGCATCACCACACCTTGACCAATTTACCCAAAATCTCTCCTATGCAAATAAAAAAAAAAAAGTCAGATTTGTTTGTGAGGATCAAGATGACCTGATGACCTTCAGGATTACCTGATGCTTTGTGACCTTCAGGATGTAACGTAGTGACTGATAACTTCTGTTCTGCTGATTAATTACATATTTAGTGTGGTGATCTTTGTAACTTTTTTGAAACAGGTAATAAGGTTACTAATTTGCTTTGGTTTTAAGGTTACTAATAACTTTGATAAAAAATTTTAATCGGTTAATTGTTCCTCCTCCAGTCTCTGATTGGATAGTTGTGTGGTACAGTGATAACCGTGCCACTACCTGAGCGAGCACAGAGATATGATCTCGGTCAGGCACGAGAGAGAGAGAGAGAGAAAAGTGCAAGTTGTGTGCATGAGAAGGAGTTTGAGCAGACGAAATAAAATAACATTTGAGTGAATGTTGCAATAATGAGCTTATTTGTATTTTGTGCTTTGTTTGTGTCTCTGTTGGTGGTGGGATGGGGGGTGTCTTAGTGTTTCAGGACCCGCCCACTGCAATCAGTTGCTTCCTGCAATTGGTTGGTTGCTCTACCTGTGTTGATCCCGCCTCCTGCCTGACGATTGGTTACCCAGGAGACCCAGAGGCGAACTAAAGCCCCTTCAGACTGAGCCTATGCTGACTGTTTATACTGCGATTGATGTGAGAGACAGTGTGTGTGACCCCTTATGAGGTTTTCTGGCTGTTTTTCCCCTTTGACGTTGCTTGATATTTGTTAGACCTTTTCCGGTTTGCTCTTCTTTGGCTTTTGGTTGTTTTGTTTTGTACATAAATGTTGTATATACTTGTATATAATTCTGTATAAGTGCCTCAGTAGGGAGTCGACCCCATTTCATTTATACTTTGTTTTCTCCTGGTTGTGGTTAGTCAGGGGAGTAAGAGAAGTGTGTTGTATTTCTGTTGCTTTGTGTTTGGTGCAGCATTAGGTATTTCGCTGCAGGACTAGCTAGAGGGAATTTTATTTATTATTTTGTCCTTGTCAGCTTCTGAAGCTCTCAGCCACCTTTTGGGGTTTTGCTTATTCACCAATGGAAATAAACACTAAGAAAACGTACGACTTGTCTCACACCCTTTTCATTCTTTTTCGACCCAGACAGTGGCGTAACAGTGCACAAAAAAAGAGAGGATTGTGGCAGAAAAATAACATCATAGAACTGGGAATGAAGTGAGATAAGAGGAGATGGAATGACCAGTACAGAAAGCAAAGCCCTTTTGGACACCCCTTGCCTTTTCTCCTTTCAAGTGCATGAGAGCTTTTTATTTTATTCACTGCGTATATCTGGCATGATCAAAGTTAAACTTTACAAACCTGAGAAGTGTTTAATAGTCATTACAGTCCTTTAGAACCTTCCGACACAAGCTCCCATTAAAGATTAAACATGAGCAAGACAGTTTTCTCAAGGATGGAATTTATAGATGGAGTTTACAGATGTAAATATAAATGTAAATTTCCATCATAAAATCAGTTGCTTTTTGCCTGGAGGTTAAAATTTAAATATAATTAGATTTCTTTGAAGGTTCCTTCCTCCCTCTCTCTTCTGATCCCAGCAAGTCATTTGCAAGCAAGTCGAGCAATCTTCTCAACTTTAACCCACTGATTAATCAACTGATTCTGCCGTTTAAACCAACAATCTACATGTAATTGTATTACCATTTGTGTAAATGTTTGCATCCAAATAAGACCTGCTATTATAAAAGTTTAAAAGAAAAAAAAAAGAGCTTTTATCAGTTATACTGTGTTTCAACTAAAAATCACACCTTGAAACTTCACAGGGGTTTTAGCGAAGATATCGAGTACCTACGCATGCATACTCTACACACACACTCTGATCATGTGACCTAATGATGAAGTAAGTGCAAGTTCTGCCTTCCACTAATGCAACACATCAGGTCCACATTAACACATGCTTTTGTGTTATTGAAGTAACCAAAACAATTAAGTACGACTTCTTTACTGAAATTAAAAATTGTGCTTTTGTTTGGGCTTCTTATAGTTCTCGATTTTTCCAGGAATGTGTTAATTCCCATAGATTTGGACTGAAGTTTTTGCAGTGGACACGCCCAGTTCCTCAGGCGTCTACCCTATAGTACCTCTCATGCCTTGTGGGGGTTTTACATGATCTTATAGCTGTTATACACAGCCAGGAAATTAACTGTAACTTTAAACCGTTACCAGAATAATTACGATATTACGTTTAAGTCTAAGTGGGAATTTGTCCTGAGAGTAAAAACTCCCTTTATTTTTCTATATAATCTCCTGCTACACTAACGCACTTATCCCAGTGTTTCACCAGTGCTTGGACACCATCGAGGTAGAAAGTTTTCTCAGTACATTTTATCAGACTGTCTGATTCACGTCTAAAACGCTGGCCTCCCAGGAACTCCTTTAACAGCTTGGAGCGAGGTCAGGACTGTACAGGGGATGTTCCTATACCTCCCCACTGACTTCCTGTAATGTGTACATGGTGTTGGTGAATGAGTGTGTGTACAGTTTACACAGACAGGTGCGTCTCTTCTGCAGGCTGACAATGTCGATTTTCGTCGAACTCCGAGACACCTCGGCTGGGATCGTGTCATTCACAGACGTACGGCCTTCTTTAAAGCGTTTGCACTGTTCAAATGTTTTACTGCAGCTAAGAGTCTCATCACCGTACTGTGACTGAAGTCTTCTGTAAATGTCAATCGCTTTTCAACTTCACTCACCAGAGATTTCCGCACCAGCTTCAGCTCAAAAATAGCTGAATGCTCTATTAGTATTAATAGTAGTGATAGTAATTACACTGATATAAGCATTCATTATTATCAGTACTATTAGCCCTTTTGAGTGACCATCTTTGTCATTATCACAAAAATCTTTCACACATGGAATTGTTTACATAATTAAAGCTTCCTTGTTGTTTTTCAGTCTGACTTTATGTTTAACTTTGGATTCAGTGGACGTCCATTAAGAGCATGTCTGTTCCTTTTGAAATACAGTACTCTATAACATATTGCGTAACCTATTGTTTGTGTTATGTGTGAAACATTTGCAAATGTCTTATTTCAGTTTAGACAGTTAATTGCCCGAGGACGAATGAGTTTAAAGTACTCTGGCACAGTTGTGAAATTAAAACTCCCTGGAGACAAGAGCAGTCCCGCCCCCCTGTCACTATAAAACTGATGATTCTCCATCCTATAGCGTATTACATTAAAACTCTACACCAACCGTAACCCAGTCTACACACGGGAACACTTTGGATTCTGCATACTCGATTGTTTTTGGACAAACATGAGTTTTGTGAGATCAGTGGTTGCTGAAAGCAGCTGGTTCTGCTCGAACACCTGCTTCCACTCTGGACACCAGCAAGTCTCCAACCCTGTAAGTTTATATGATGTGTGACTGAATCCTGATGTCGTATGTGATCACTGTTTTAATAGTCTTTCTTTCCATCTCACTATAAACAGTGTGCTTAAGCGCTTTGCTTTTACTGCTCGTCTCTTCTATGTAAGATAAATTTGTTGAATTTCATTGTAACACCTTGTTGTTTGTGCTACAGATAATTCCCTATGTTGGACCGATAATAACTGGTGGATTAAAACCAGGAACGGCTCTCTATGTCCAAGGGACGGTTCCTGATAATGCCAACCAGTATGAATTTTATTTCTCTTTCAAGTTCCACAAATATTCTATGTTCAATCCATGTTTGTCTATTTAACCTTTATAAGTTTTGAGTGTTTCTCTTGCACAGCTCACTCTTGCAGTCTTTGCAGGTTTTCAATAAATTTCCAAACAGGTCAGAACAAATACGATGACATCGCTTTCCACTTCAACCCCTGGATCGGTCAATTTATATATTTAAACAGCTTCCAAAATGGAAACTGGGAGGTGAAGGAATGTGTTCCTGATGAGTCCTTCACCAGCGGAGCGGCCTTCAATATGTTCATTGTCATCAAGGCAGATGGTTATGAGGTGCGTTTTATTTTATTTTATTTTTTTTATGATTTAATTAACTGATCATTTTTTATCTTGTAAACAAAACACAGGTTTTTTTCTTTTTCAGGTTTATGTGAATGACTTGAGACGCTACATGTTCCAGCACCGCATTCCTTTAGAGAAAGTTACTACACTCGGCATCTGCGGAGACGTTAATATTGATTTCTTTGGATTGTGTGAAGTAAGTAAACAGTTTTGTTTCTTTAGTGCATGTGGGTGGACGTTTAAGGTCATGCTGATTCACTGAGGAGTTTTGATATTTTAATTTTACCGTTAGAACTGGAGAAGACCATGTGTTGCAGAACAAGCGATCACAAGCACCGTGAGCTCATTCGCTAACGTGTTACCGACCCCTGCAGGAGTGTCCCATCGAGTCATTCAGCCTGTGAGTAAAAAACAGCACATACTGTAATAGACATGGGTGTTGTATCAAATAACTTGTCACATGAATAATTTTCCCATAATGCCCCTAGTTACAATATTTTGATGCAAAGGTTAGGCATAGAAGTTTCACACATACACAGATCGGCCACAGAATAATAATGTAAAACATTAAGCCCAGCATTGTGTACGTTCCCCTTGCACCCCCGGGGCGACTCTGGCTCCTCAGGGTGTGGCTCCACGGGGCTTGGCAGCGGATCTTTGGGGTGCTGTGGGATGTAGGGTGGGGCGGGGTCTCTGTGGGTTGGATTTGCTTGTCTGGTGAATCCCATGGGGCTGGGGGGGGTCTGTGGGGTTTGGAGGTGGGGTCATGGGCCTTGGGCTCTTTGCCAGCTGGGCCGCGTGTGCAGTGAACTGTGGTGCACTGGGTGTTCTGGTGCCTTTCTTTCATGACCAGCATTAAAACAAAAAATTCCGCCGATTTGTGCTGCATTGGCTTTTTTTTTTTTTTGGACCAGATGGGTTGGACTTTAGTCCTTGCAGGCTTGGCTGAGCCTATTGCCTTTACAACAGCTTTTTGAAACGACAGAATTTTGGGACAAAAACATTTCCCTTCCTCCACCTTCTTCCTATAACTTTCCATCTCTCTCTTTCTGTCTCTACAAAGTGACCAAACATCTTTCTGTTTCCTTGTTACTATTCACTCGATCCTGCCCAGGAGTTCTGCTGGAGTTTACACAATCTTTATGTCATTCAGATACGGTTGTCTGGAAAAAGACATTCTTCTGCATTACACCACCAACTGCAGCACACACACGTTTTGTGGTCATTAATTAATGACTTGTGGATGTTAGTGAGATTTTTATCTTTTTTGGACTAACATGTTTTAATGCATCTTAAGAGGGGCTGATGTGGGGCTTTTAAAACCTTTCCCAAATAGTTTTGGGAATGTTCATCTATAGCATTACCTATAGCTACCTATACCTCAGTGGTTAAGGCATTGGACTACAGTTCAGAAGATCCCAGGTTCAAACCCCACAACCACCAAGTTGCCACTGTTGGGCTCTTGAGCAAGGCCCTCAACTGCTCAGATAATATCGTGTAATGGAATAAAAATTTAAGTCGCTCTGGATAAGAGCGTCTGCCAATTGCTTAAATGTAAAATGTAGCACACGTGATTCAGATTCAACTGTACTATAACAGAACTGATCGCTTTACTCTTAACGAATAGGAACAAACACCTCCACTGTGTCTACTAATTATGATTTCACACCTGTAGACGCCACACTGTGAACTGTTTACGCTCACTCTTCAACTTACTGCTTAAGAGTGAGAAAAAGAGAGTGAGTGAGTAAGTCATTTCCTGATGCCTCTTTTATTCCTCCATAAACTTTAAACCGGCTGTGAGACATTTGCAGTTAAGAATACAGCAGTGTAGTTCCATCCAAATCCATTTAGTGGCGCTAAATATATTGTAACAGTGACCTGGGTAAAGCAGTTACTGAAGATAAAGGAATGATTTAAAATTCACAAGTCATAGGTCTTTAGGTCCTCTGATAATAAGAAGTCCAGTACGGTACCAGACACCAGTTCAGATTTATTTTCTACATTCTAGAACAATACTGGATTTTTTCAAAACTATGAAATAACACATATACTGTAATATTTGTCAATTAAGTAAAAACAACAGCAACAACAGTCAGTTGCTATTTTAAGACATTAAGGTCAGCTGTTCTGTAACAGTTCTCACAAGAACAGTATTGTGTCGAGTGTGTTTGTAAAACCCATCAAGCACCAGATCAAGACCAAAACTGAGCTCTTCTGCAGAGGAGACGTTCATTCAGAGTCACCAGCCTCAGAAATCACCAATTAACAAACAGCACCTCAGATTAGAGCCGTTATGAAGGATTTACAGAGCAGAAATAGCAGAGACATCTCAATATCAACTGTTCAGTGGAGATTATTGTGTGTTTTGGATAATAAACGCCTTCAGTATTGTTTTACAGTGTAGAAAGAAATAAACCTCAGGATCGACCATGGAGTTAGAAGGGGTTAGACATTACAGTGTTTGTGAAATAATGTCCATATTGTTGTGCTTTCCCTAGGTACTTCCCCATGTGGGTGAAATCAAAGAGAGGTTAAAACCAGAGATGGCTTTATTTTTCCAAGGAGCTCTCCCGGCACACCCCAAGGAGTATGTGATTGATTTACTCTTAGAGAAATTAAACTTGAAAGTATGAAGTTATAATGTTTTTTTTGTATTGTTTTTTTTTTTTTATCATAGGTTTGAGATAAATCTCCAAACGGGGCAGTCTGATAGCGATGACATCGCTTTCCACTTCAGCCCCCGCATTGGGAGACACGTCTCTCTGAACAGCTTCAGAAACGGACAGTGGGAGACGGAGGACTGTGTCTCTGATGAACTCTTCACCAAGGGAGCGGCCTTCTATATGTTTGTTGTCATCACTTCAGTGGGATATGAGGTTTGCTTTTTTTGTATTTTCCTTAATTTTCACACAATATTATAATCATATAAAATTAATAAAAGTTAAGGAAACATAAAATCATTACCATTATTTTAATGCTTGTATCTTATGCCTGTGCAGGTTTATGTGAACGGTTTGCAGCTCTGTGTGTTTAACCACCGCGTTCCTCTGGAGAATGTTTCAGCAGTTAGCATTTACGGAGACGTTGCCATACCCATCTACGGTTTTATTGATGTAACTGATGCCATTATTTTTTTGTTAACATCTTTATTCTGGTGAAAGCGTTTTTCTCGTTAAATATCTTTTTCTTTTCTATTTTCCTATCAGAACTGGAGCAAATCCTTCAACTTTAAGGACCTTTTAACAATCACAGGCATAGGAAGCCCATTCTCAAGTGTGTTCCCCATCCTGGCAGAGGTTTCACATCCAGTCATCTGTCCTGTGAGTGAAACAGCAGGTGCCAGTCTCCATGCTGGCTCTCTTGTTCTTGACAAACATGACTGAAAAACTGATCAGGCACGTTGTTCTGCTCCACAGGCGCTTCCGTATGCGGGTACAATCAGAGGAGGGATACGACCAGATATGGCTGTATTCTTTCAAGGGACTCTTCCTGCACATGCCAAAAAGTAAACTTTAACATTATTTTTACATTTAATATAGCAAAGGTCATCATAAAGTACCATAACAATTTAAGTTTAGGAATCCAAGTCAGATTTTTCTTTCATGCACTATTTGCAGTACAATTCACAAGCCTAAATGCATTTAATGTAGCCTTACATTAATATATTCAGAAATACATTCAGAGCCGAATCTTGCCATAATATTATTTTTTATAATAATAATAATAATTATTATTATTATAATTATTATTATTTTTAATAATAATAATAATAATAATAATAATAATAATAATAATTATTATTATTATTATAATTATTACTTTTGGTATATACTCTAATATTTTCCCTACTGTGTGTGTTCATGTATTAGCCCCATGAAAAAACATACTCTACTACTGTGTCTACCAGTCTGCAACTTGGAAGCAACATTCAGGAGCAATCATTCATTAAATCCCTGCTTTAATATTTTAGGAAATTTATTGTACAAAGCACATCAGTTAACTATGAGGGCCAAAACATACCAATCCTTCATTATTTATAATCGAAATTATGTTAATCATGATATTGGTCCAATCATCTCTCATGGATTGAGGAAGATCTGCGTCTAGACTGTTTTCTGTCCTGGCACCTTGGTGGTGGTTACTTCTTCAAGATGTCCTTACAGCCGAGTCACTGGCAATCTTTAAACGACATCTAAAAACCTCTAAAAATCTGTTTCATAATTATTTGGGTTTACCCAGTAGTGTGTGACTGTTGGCACTTCTAATTAGTCACCTAGTGAACCATTGTTGTCAAATTCCATAAATGTAAATATTGATTCAAGTCTAAAACTAAATTAATAAACTAATAAACAAATTAATGAATTAATTAACATTTTCCTCGTTGTAGGTTTGTAATAAATTTCCAGACAGGCCAGTCTGACACCGATGACATCGCGTTCCACTTCAACGCCCGCATCGGGCAGCACGTCTATCTGAACAGCTTCAGAAATGGAGAGTGGGAGAAGGAGGAAACAGCACCAGATAAACCCTTTACCAAAGGAGCTGCTTTCAATATGTTAGTCATCATCAATTCTAGTGACTATGAGGTACGTTTCTCAAAACTAAAAAACTAACAAAAATTTATTTGTATAATAATAATAATAATAATAATAATAAACCTAATCATACAGAGTGATGAAGAAAAAATTGTCATGTTTCTGCAGGTTCATGTGAATGGCTTGCAACTCTGTACGTTTAAGCACCGCATGGCTTTAGAGAACATTTCTACACTTGCCATTTGTGGAGATATTTCAATCTCTCTCTATGGTTTCATCGATGTAAGCGTTTCGTAATCATATTGTTTTTTTTTCTGTTCAGTGAAAATATTTCTATCCAAACTATCCATAATATAATTGAATATTATGTTTCGCATGCTAATTCCCATCAGAACTGGAGCAAAATGGATCAATCAAATGTCATACAATGTACGAGCTCATTCTCGAAACAGTTATCCGTCCTGTCAGAGGTCTCGCATCCAATCATCCAGCCTGTGAGTAAATGTGCAAGAACATGTTTCTAAAATAAAAACACCATCTGCAAAGAAATTGACTGTAACATTGCTCCCCCTAGGCTCTACCCTATATAGGTAGCATTAAAGACGAGATAAGACCAGATATGGCTCTGCTGTTCCATGGTGCAGTGTCTGATCATGGCAAAAGGTAAGGACCTGACTTCCAGCTGCAACAGCCATGTGAAACTCAATTCAAAACTCAAGTCAAGTGTTGTGTTTTGAGCCCATCTGATGTTTTTTATGATCTTTGATTTTATTCACAGCTTTGAGATAAATCTTCTAACAGGTGACTCTGATTCCAATGATGTTGCTTTTCACATCAGTCCTCAAACTGGTAAATCTGTGACCCTGAACAGCTTCATAAACGGCAGCTGGGAGACCGAGGAATATGCATCGAGCAATCCCTTCACCAAGGGCGCGCCCTTTCATTTGTTCTTGGTTATTCAGTCAGAGGGCTATCAGGTATGTTTCTTTCATTCAAAGCAGAAAATGAAAGACTTACAAACTTCAGTCATACATGACAACGATCCTGTTTCTCCAGGTCTGTGTGAACAGCGTGCAGCTCTGTACATTCAAACACCGAATTCCTTTGGAGAAGGTTTCTGCACTGAGCATTCGTGGAGATATTACCATGAACTACTTTGGTTTCGTTGAAGTAAGTAAAACTGTATTCTATTCTCCCTTAAAGGGATTCTGAGTAGTTTAAACATTCTACACTGCATATATTAAAAAGGGTGGAAAAGCTGACAGTTATCTTTCTCTGCCCAGTAATTTACATTAATATAATTTCTCCAGTCATCGCACATAATAATGTAATGTTGTGTACTTACTGTGTATAGTGACTTGTCTATAATTAATAATTAAGCAATGTCACACTCAAGGTGGTGCTGTTGTGCTGAATAAGAGCATGGCTATATCAGTAGGGTCCCAAATAGCATTATTATACGGTTCAGAACGACTTAGAAGTGATTACTGCAGAGACGGCGTGTTGTTTAAGACGCCATAACATTATCAGATGTGTGTTCTTACTTAAAGTGCTTCTGTGACTGGGTGTGAATGTGGGTTTTGTCAGACAGCTGCTCTTATCTGTGTAAATTTAATCGTGGCATGGGTGTTGGTGGCAGATGGGTTGGTTTAAATAGTTTAAAAATGGGTAATTTCCTGGGATTTTAACATATGCCTAACTCTAGAGTTGTGTACAAACATAATAAAAATAATAGAAATCATCTGATCATAGTATTAGGCAATTACAACCTCAGATAAACAACAATATATTAATTTTTTTTTTTACTGTGCCATCATTTTGCTTTTATGCAGTTAGTTTTTTTTTCTTTCTGTTTTTTCTTTTGAGTAATCCATGCTTGTGGAAACTTCACTTCTTATTGCTGCTTTCCTAGATTATTCTCCAACCAACTAATGTTTGTGTAATCTAGCTATTGTTTTATTTCATTTTAAGGTATTGCTGCTTCAATCTCTATTCGATTTTATTACTTTAGAAAGATGTTGAAACATTAAAAATTCTTAAAATTATGCCAGCTGTAATAAACATGGAAAGAATATAGATGTAGTTTTCTGGTTTCCTCCCACAGTCCAAAGACATGCACATTAAACTAATTGGAATTTCCAAATCGCCCGTTGTGTGTGTGCTTGTACCATAGGTTGGTAACCTATGGTACAAGGGGAGGGGGGGGGGTAGTCCAAGTACTGGAGAAACAGATAAGTCTTGAGTCGTCGTTTAGACATCATCAAAGTCTCTGCTGTACGGACATCTAGAGGAATTTTGTTCCACCACCTAGGTGCCAGAGCAGAAAAGAGTCTGGATGAATGTCGCCCTCGATCCCTGAGAGATGGTGGGATGAGGCGAGCAGTGCTGGAGGATCGGAGGGAACGTAGTGCAGTGCGTGGTGTGATTAGAGCAGAGAGGTAAGTGGGTACTGGGCCATTTTTAGCTTTGTAGGCAAGCATCAGCATTTTGAATTTGATGCGGGCAGCTACAGGAAGCCAGTGCAGG
>JAQMYJ010000023.1:17090372-17104719 GCA_030014305.1 Clarias laeviceps
TCTCAGTCGAACCAAAACGCCGGATCTTCTGCCTCTACGCCGGCGTTTGCGGGTTCCAGGGATCCGGGACAAAGGTGTCTCGGACGAGATGAATGGGGGATTTGTAAATGGAGGATCTGTGTTCCAAAACTTGAACTCCGGGAAACGGTAAGAAAGTCCTGCTCTTATATCTAGTAAGGTTTGGCGATCATACACAAAAAGACATAACGTGTTACTAGTAATAAAATAAAATAAAAATAGAATTAGACACGAAAAAACACTATTGCTTGAGGGAGCTCGCGACGAGGCAGCCATACTCGGCGCCATCTTGGATGAATCCAAGTAAGCTCTAAAAGAGTATACAACCTACAGGCCCGTGGTATCTATGCCAATAAGACAATTTCCTTACCACCAGTTTACACACGGGACTTTATTCCAGCCAACAGAACTCATATACCAACAAATGAAACAGCAAGAGCTTGGCACCACCTAGAGCACCTCTAGAGATTGCACCTCTGCAGGACTGTGAAGTAGGTCTGCTCATTGGGTATAACTGCTCACAAGCTTTACTTCCAAGAGAAGTGGTGTCTGGCAAGGAAAATCAACCTTATGCACAGCGCACAGACCTTGGATGGAGCATAGTTGGCCATGGTAATCCCTGTCTGGACTTTGGCGATGCCATTGGAATCAGTCATCGCATAGTAGTAAGGCAAGTGACACCAGGTGTGAAGCCTTTTGTCAACCTCACAACTGAAATGCACTATGTGAGTCGAACCAGAGTAAAGGAAATCACTCTCTCAGACATCCTAAGAGCCCTCGAATCAAACTTCTCAGAAAGAAATGGAGCTGATGAGCCCATGTCTCAGGAAGATCTCAAGTTTCTGTCAAAGTTGAGAGAAAACATCACTCAAAATGACACTGGTCATTATGAAATTCCATTACCATTCAAAGAGGAAAGACCACAATTATCCAACAAGCAAAACATTGCTTGAATTGCCTAGAAAGGAGACTGAGGAAAGATCAAAGGTACTTTATGGATTATGTAAATTTCATGGAGGACATCATCTCACGTGGCGATGCAGAGAAGGTCCCTGAAGAAGAAATAGATAGCAACTCAGCTTGGTACATTCCACACCATGGAGTTTATCATCCACAGAAACCAGGAAAAATACGTATAGTATTTGACTGTTCTGCCAAGTTTCAAGAAACATCTCTCAATGATCATCTCCTTACTGGTCCTGACTTGACAAATACGTTGGTCGGAGTCTTATGCCGCTTTCGAAAGGGTCCTGTTGCGATCATGTGTGACATTGAATGTATGTTCCACCAGTTTCATGTGAAAAGGAAGGATCAAGGTTTTTTGAGATTCCTATGGTGGGAGAATGGCAACTTGGAAACCACACCATCAGTGTACAGGATGAAGGTCCACTTGTTTGGAGCATCCTCATCACCTGGCTGTGCCAATTTTGGCCTAAAACATCTAGCAATACAAGGCCAAGGTCAGTTCAGTGAAGATACTA
The DNA here is from genome assembly GCA_030014305.1 of Clarias laeviceps. NCBI lineage: Eukaryota > Metazoa > Chordata > Actinopteri > Siluriformes > Clariidae > Clarias > Clarias laeviceps. The sequence goes on from JAQMYJ010000023.1 coordinate 17,091,872, forward strand.
TACGCTTCATTCAGAGAAATTTTTACGTAGACGATGGTCTAACAAGCATTCAAACTGAGAAAGAAGCCATTCAACTTGTCAAGGAATCAAGAGAGATTTGCTCCACTGGCAAATTAAGACTCCACAAGTTGGTTTCCAACAGGGAGAACGTGATGGCAACCATCCCAGAAGAAGAACGAGCCACGGTCAAAGATCTAAATTTGGCCTTGAGTTTACCACATACTGTATGGAAAGGGCTCTTGGTCGAGTGGTGTGTGGTGTGTCTCATCTGACTCATTCAAATTCAGAGTTCAAGTAAAACCCCATCCACTAACAAGAAGAGGTGTGCTGTCTACTATAGCCTCTATATTTGATCCCCTGGGACTCATAGCACCCTTTGTACTTTTGGGGAAGCAAATACTAGGGCTGGGCGATATGGCTGAAAACTGTATCACTATATGAGTGTTTCATATCGGTCGATATAGATAATTATTGATATTTTTTATGACCCATTTAAAATAAGGACCAGAAGAAAAATATATTACATTTAAGCATTATTTTAAACTTAACCTTCCTCTGATCATAGTCCCTTCAGTTATTAAGACAGAAATGTCAACAACCATGGAAAACTCAAATAATTAAAATGTAAACATAAGTCTAAAGTCACTATGAACACTTAACAATTATCTTTTAACATTTAAGGTGCAAAATGAAAGAAAATGTAAGAAATGCTTAATAAATGTAATAAAATAGTGCAAAGTGCATTTTCTGCTTGTGAAGAGGAATCCAGCAGACCAACACGAGACAACGATATGGCGCAACCAAACATGATACTGTTCCATGATTGGCTGTTAGCGTATCACTCCCTACGTTGCTAGATTATCAAAGAGCGAGTGCCTTTGTTAATGCAATTGTCACGGGCAACCGGAGACAGACCAGAAGACTAGCAGTTATCCCTTGTAGCGTGGACGGTAAACCCAAACGCGGAAATAGCGCGAACAGGCAGGATAACCACGCAAATTATTGTAATGACTCTCTTTACACGCAAGCGTTTACACAATTAAACCCGCGTTCTAGCAACACACACTCAATCAGGAATTGGACCCAAAATGGTGAGTACTCACATAAGATCCGGAAGTATCGGAAACGGCATGGGCAAACTCAATGACTGAGTGATGTGAAGCGCCATCTTTTCTCCTTTTATGCTTCCTGAATCGCGACCGTACTACTTCTGGGTCCTAGTGCCGGTCGCGGAGCGAGTGCGCATGACAGCAACCAAACTAGCTTCGCAACCTCTGTTTTCTTTCGACAAAGAATAAAAATGATCGAACGTTTTATCGAACACATTTTTTATTGATATCGATGACGTGTCTATCGCGATACATATCGTTATCGTTTTATCGCCCAGCCCTAGCAAATACTCCAGAACATGTGAAAAGAGAAGACTGGATGGGATGAGGAACTTCCAGAAAACCTTAGACCTCAATGGGAGTCCTGGATCAGAGACCTACCCAATTTGGCTGAAATGCAAGTCGAAAGATGTTTTTTACCTCACAATTTCAGCAATGTAAAAAGGTATGAGCTTCACCATTTTGCGGATGCAAGTATTTTTGGATATGGTGAATGTTCTTACCTACGTGCCATCAGTGAGTGTGATAAAGTCCATTGCTGTCTGGTAATGGGAAAGTCAAAGGTTTCACCAACTAAGGTCACAACTATACCAAGACTTGAACTCTCTGCAGCAGTTGTTGCAGTTTGTACCAGTGACATGCTCCGTAATGAGCTTGAAATCAAAGATCAAGAGTTCTTTTGGACAGATTCTACAGTTGTTCTCGGATACATGAACAACGATGTCAGACGGTTTCAAGTATTTGTAACCATATACAGAGAATCTAGTCAAGTACAAGGCCTGATCAATGGGCTTATGTTGCCTCCGAGGACAACCCAGCAGATCATGCCTCTCGAGGTTTGACAGCAGAGCAACTCAAGACCTCAAACTGGTTCATAGGACCAAAGTTTCTTTGGCAAAGGGAACTACCTTGTAGAGATCTCAAGGTGGGAGAAATAAAGAAAGATGATCCAGAACTCCGCAAGGCTCTTTTTTGTAACACCAAGGCAAGGGAAAATGGACCGTTACTGGATCATCTACAGAAATTGGTCAAGGGCAGTTAGAGCAGTTGCCAGACTGAAAAGACTAATCAAAGAATACAAAGGTGTGAAGCAAAGAACCAATGAAGGTACAAGCCTAGAAGAAAGAAAAGAAGCAGAACTTGTTTTAATTAGGCTAGTACAAGAAGAAGCATTCTCGGATGAAATAAGGAATTTGAAGTTAAAGAAAGTGGTTGTTAAAAGCAAAGACAATAAGCTTCGTAAGTTAAGCCCATTCTTGGATGAAGAGGGTATTCTGAGGGTAGGAGGACGCTTAAGTCTAGCCGCATTGCACCAACATGTAAAGCATCCTGCAATACTTCCAAGGAATAGCCACGTTTCAACTTTACTTATTAAGTATTTTCACAAAAGGGTACATCATCAAGGACATGGAATGACGATGAATGAGCTGCGAGCTAATGGATAGTTCATCCTGGGATGCAGCAGTGCCGTCTCGTCACATGTCTTCAAATGTGCTAAGTGCAGAAAGTACAGAAGATGTACAGAGGTACAGAAAATGGGTGACTTACCACAAGATAGAACAGAAACAACTCGACCCTTCACATATGTCGGCATGGACTGCTTTGGTCCAATTTATGTGAAGGAAGGAAGGAAGGAAGGATCTCAAAAGGTATGGTCTCGTATTTATCTGTCTATGTTCAAGGGTCGTACACATAGAGGTTGTTGATGACATGACAACTGACACATTTCTCAATGCCTTAAGTGCATTCATTGCCATAAGAGGAAATGTTCGTCAGCTGAGATGTGACCAAGGAACCAATTTTGTCGGTGCAAAGAGAGAGTTTACAGAACTCATGAAAGGATCAGGTGAAAGAGTGAAAGTTCTAGGATGTGAATTCCTTTTAAACCCCCCAACAGCAAGTCATATGGGAGGTGTCTGGGAGAGGCAAATAAGAACTATAAGAAGTGTTCTTACTGCTATCCTCGACCAGTCAGGACAAAGGCTTGACAGCACCTCTCTAAGGACATTCCTGTATGAGTTTATGGCCATTATTAACAGCAGACCACTTACCACTGAACATCTGAATGACCCATCCGGACCTGAACCTTTAACTCCAAACCACATCCTTACAATGAAATCAATTATTCTACCCCCACCTGGACATTTTGTCAGAGAAGATCTTTATCTTCCAAAGAGATGTATTTGGCTAATGAGTTTTGGACTCGATGGAGGAAAGAATATCTTTTAAACCTACAGGAAAGACAGAAATGGTACAAGAACAAAAGGAACTCAAAGGTCAATGACATTGTCCTTCTACATGATGATCAGGCACTACGCAACAAATGGAAGCTGGCTAGAATCATAGAAGTCTATCTGGGGCCATATAATAGGGTGAGAAAACTAAAATTACTAGTTAGTGACACCACATTTGACAAAAGAGGGAAACCCACGATTAAAGCAGCATTTCTTGAAAGAACTCTACATAAGGTTGTTACCTTATGAAGACCAATATCATTATTGTGCATTTAAGTTGTGTTTGTTGTTATTTGTACTTTTATTTTGAAGTAGACTTTTGCTTTGGGGTGTCAGCGCAAGGGGACGCAAAATGGTTGGTGTTCTCTCCTGGGAAAAAAGGGAAAAAGAAAAAAAACGCTTCGGTGACACTTGTATGAGGCATGAATAACTCGTGTACGTATGTAAGTAAAGGTTTAAACTTTTAAGAAAATAATTTTATTTGATGTCAACTTTTAGAAGTGAATCTGTTAAGAACTGAAGACTATTCCCTTTGCTGGCATGCAGCCAACGAGGTATTTATTTGTGTTTATTATCTGTATTTACTTTGGTATAATATTATTCCACATGCTGTGCATGCCACTAGTCATGTTAAGCTAACATCATTTGCACTTTCTTTAATATTGCATGTTTAGTTTTCACGGTGGATTTGGAAAGAAGTTCTAAATAAACCAGTAGCAAGAGAACCACTTGTGTCTGCCTGTGCTTCGGAGGGAATTACAGAAACCTTTCAGCACCACGGTCATGGGCAGCCTATAAATGGCCATCTGCACATCAGTATGGTCAGTAGTTTGTCTCGAGTGTACAACTTATGTGTTTTGTCTCTCTACACTTCCAGAGTCTGACTGCGCTGAAACTCATGCCGATGATGAAGGAAAAACTTCAGGCTTCAACCATCTCTTTTTGCTCCTCATCTTCAGCCTAAGCAGCAACTATCCTCTGGTTCATATATGTATATAAACAGATTTTAATATTAGACAAAGATAACCTGAGTAAATACAAAATGCAGTTTTTAAAATGCTGATTTTATTTACTAAGGGAAAAAAAGCTGTCCAAACCTACCTGGCCCTATGGAAAAAGTAATTGCCTCCCAAAATAATAACTTCTTATGCGGCAACAATTGCAATCAAGCATTTGCGATAAATGGCAATAATTCTTTCACATGTTTGTTTCAGCCACATTGGAAGGGCTTTAAGCATGAACAGCCTGTTTAAGGATCTCAATTGAATGTAATTATGGAATTTGACTAGGTCAATCCAAAACCTTAATTTTTTTTCCATTCAGAGGTGGACTTGCCAGTGTGTTTCGGATCATTGTTCTGCTGCATAACCCAAGTGCGCTTGAGCTTGAGGATACAGTAGGAACTGAAGGCCTGACATTCTCCTAGAGCACAGAATTCATTGTTCATCAATATCATCAATAATGGCAAATTATTTATTGCATTTTCCGCAATAAAAGCACTATTAAAAAGACAGACTGTTTACTGTCAGCAGAAATTTCTACCATGTTTGACAATTTCAACCTGTAAATCCAATCAAGTCAGTGCTCTTAAAACTCATACTGTGTTAGGCAGCTGGAAGTTCAACATAACAGAAGATGTCTAAGTTAACATGGAGTTCAGTCCAGTCCAGCACCAGGATGAGTCAGCAGGTGCAGAGGGAAGAACCCATAACAGGATTTTGACAGTCTGTTTTGTCACCTGCTCTGAAGCTGGAGTCTCTGGTTCTCAGGAGTGTACGCACCTCTGCAGTCATCACTCAGCATGTGGTGATGGAGACAGTAAAGTCTTTGATGCACATGCTGATGTACTGTAGCCAGTCACTGATATCACTGATATCATGCACTCCACCAACATAGCAGAGTCACCATTTGTTGCAGCTCCTGAGAACCAGAGACAGAGCAGGTGACAAAACAGACTGAGTGAAAAAATCTCTCTTTTGCATTCTTAAACCCTCTCTCACACACTCAAACTCATTCTCGACAACTTGTACTTTTCCCTTGCTCAATCTGCAAAGCTGCACTTGGTCAAGTTGAGGCAGTGTTTAAATTCTGCCACAATTACAGCCAACCAGAGACTAGGGGAGGGTCACTACCAGCCAATCAGAAACTGGAGGAGGGTGCAAAAATAGTCCTAATTGTGATGTACTGTATTAGTAAATGAAACCTGCTGCATTGATTCTAGCAGTTACATACAAACTCTGTAACAGCAAAAGCTATGTATAATTATGTCAGAATAATCCTAGAAGTTTGTAAGATTTAGCAATAAAACCTTTGACATTCTGTAGTTTCTGTATTTTACATATTTTACAACAATACATTATGTAACAATGTAATGTTCATTAAAACAATGTATAAAACAGTGTGAAATTTACCTTACGCTAATGAAAATACATTAGGAAGTGCTTCTAGAGTCAAGCACATCAACACCCTGCTGCCCCCATTAATGGACCCACTGCAGTTTGTGCATCGTTCCAACCACTTAAGAATAATGCGTCAGAGCACAGAAAGGAGGGGAAGTGGGTAACAAACTCATGCAGAACCAATAACCTGCCTCAGAACATGGACACATCTAAAGAGATGGTTGTTGCCTGCAGGAAAACACAGATATGATATGCTGAACATCAACAGCTCCTCCGTGGAGATCATGAAGAGCACTAAATTCATTGATATTGACTTGACAGACATAATGGACCATTAATGGTCCATTAACACCAGCTCCATATCCAGGAAGGCCCAGCAGTGTCTCTAATGTCTGCTAAGGCTGAGAAAATCTTGTCTTCCTCTTCCCATTATCATGCCATTCTACAGAGGGACTATAGAGAGCATCCTGTGCAGTTTTATCACTTCTTACATTTTTCCTAGACTGTGTTAACTTTCCCATGCTTCCCTAACAACAATGAGATGTCTGGATCCCTTTTGCCCTTCACACCTGGGCGATCCATCATGATGCCCTACTTCTGGTTCGAGTTCTTATCACATTGAGACCTCTCAGTGCTGCTGGTCATGGCCCCATATGGTCTGCTTAAAGGTAAATGAGACAACTGAGGTTCATTTCAGAAGCCTTGAAGATGTCTGTTTAATGATTGTATTTAATACAGTTGTTTATGTGAATGTGATGGTTTGTGACTGTACGTGCTTTAATAGTTTTTCATCTTTTTTCATATGAATTTTCTCTCATACAACTGCACTTATGACCTTAAAGTACAGCGTTATAAAAGGGATTTATTTATGGTTATAGTCTCTGGTATCACCCAAATGAGGATGGGTTGCCTTTAGAGTCCTCTCAAGGTTTTTTTAAAAAAAATTGTCATCTCAGGAAGTTTTTCCTTGCCACTGTCACCACTGATGTCACCACAAAAATGAAAAAAAAAAAAAAGGGCTGTCAGGGCTCAGTTTTGCAAATGGAGGAATTTCCTGGCTGGCATCACTGGAATTTTACTGGCATCACTTTTTGTGTGGTAAAGACAATGTACACCTCACATCATAAAACTACCTGTTACAGATGTCATGAGTAATGTGTGTGAGAGTGTGTGTGTGTGTGTGTGTGTGTGTGTGTATACTGTATATATGCAGTGGAAAGTAAAAGTATGTGAACCTATGGGAATTTCATGTCCAAGTCATGTGTAATGACAAATATAATGTGCCTAAAAATAATATCACAAAAAATCTGATCTCTTATGTCTTTATTGAACGTCACATGTATGTGACTCTCTTCAAGTCATTCCTCAGCATCTCTATTGGGTTGAGGTCTGCGTTCTGACTCAGCCACTCCAAAAGGTGGATTCTGTTTTTCTAAAGCTATTCTGTGTTCTGTTGCTCATTTTGTCTTCATTTGTGAAGCCATTTTGTGTGTTCTTTTGGATGATTGTCCTGTTGCATCACCCGACTTCTACAGAGTTTCAGCTGACGTACAGATATTCTCACATTATCCTGAAGAAATGTTTCAATACCTTGGGAATTCCAGCAAAGCATTTCCAAATCATGATGTTTCCTCCACTATACTTTACGGTTGGGATGATGTTTTCATGATGATATGCCGTGCCCTTTTTATGCCAGATGAAGTGTTTTGTGTTCTTCCCAAATAGTTCAATCTAAGGTTCATTAGTGCACAAAACATTTTGCCAAAAATGCTGTGGATTGTCAATGTGCTCTTTTGCAGCAATATTCAGGCATGTACAGTAGAGGTGTTCTTTTTATTAAGCAGAGGCTCCCTTCGTAATGTCCTCCCATGGAGAACGTACTTGTTACATACTGTAGACTTATGAACACAGATGTTAGCCGGTTCTAATGATGCCTTCAAATTTAGTTTCCTTTGACTGTCACTTGGGGTTCTTTACCTCATTGATGAGTCTTCGTTGTGCTCTTCAGGTCATTCTGACTGGTTGCCCACTTTTTGGTAGAGTAGCTACAATCCCAAAGTGTCTCCATTTGTAGATCGTTTGCCTTAAAGAATTTCTAAATCATTTTGTAACATTTTCCAATTTTATGTAAATCAAAAATTCTAAATTGTAGATCCTCTGAAAGCTCTTCCTGGTGAGGCATGGCTCACATTAGAGTATTCTTTAGCGAAGTTTTTATCAGTCAAAGTAGCTCTAGTCCACACCTCCAAACTCATTTTTTAACGCGACTATGCTAACACCTGATTCCAATTAGCTTTTTTATAGGTCATTAACTTAAAGATTTACACACTTTACACTAAGAGGCTTCTATGAGTGTCTCAATGAAGAAATGAATATATACACACAGGGGAACAAAAAATGTATACACATTTCAACAGTTTTTATTTATACCCTTCTTTTAAACTCAAATTGAATTATGGCAGCAATGTGTAGTATTATGTTTCCTCTAATAGATGTCAGTAGCTGCACCATCGTTGATGCTGTCATGTGACTGTCAGGAGAGTGGCGTATATTCTTTATGTTGAAGTTGCGTACAGTTCTGTACATAAAACGTTAGCTAGCAGAAGAGCTGTGCAACTAGAGGTCAAGCTGTTGTACTGAATATCAGTGTGGCCATGCTGATATTTACTACAACTGCATGACCTCTAGTTGCATAGCTGTGATATTGCTTAAACGCAGTGAAGGTAAAGTAGGTAGTACATCCAACATCTTCTGACACCCTTAAATCTGTAACAAGTTCCCTCTGTTTCTGGAAAAAAAAACATTTCATTTATTTTACAGCTGTCTTTAGGACCTAAAGGTCTTTTCTGTCTCTGTCTATTAAACAGTTTAGTCAGTGATGTCTTTTGTCCGCCAAAGACTTATCTGTGTATTTAAATAACTTTATTTGTGCTTATGTTTTCTTGCTTTTAACAGGGAATTGCTTTAAAATATCAGTTCCTTCCATTCCAGTAGGTCTGTTGCTTTCTGCATCAGCCTAGGATGGGTTCCCTGTTCAGTCTGGTTCCTCTCAAGGTTTCTTCCTATTGCCATCTCCGGGAGTTTTTCCCTCAGCACCGTCACCCTCGGCTTGTTCATCAGGGACCATCTGATCATTTATACATTTCCTCACACATTTCAATAATTGTTTGATATGTTAAAGCCGTTTTGCCTAAATGATCATTGTAAAAAGGCTATATAAATAAAACTGAATGGAATGCTGAGTTCATGATTGAACCTGGCACCCGGGAGCTGGGAGGCAGCAATGCTACCTGCTGTGCCATCACATGCCTTACATTTCTGACACAATTCCAAGGATTATCTCACTCATTTTTCCTGTGTTTTACTTGACTGATTATTGAACAGCATTGTATCTAGTTACGTCACTATGTTCTTTGGCCTCCATGTAGAGAGGGCTTATCACATGATGGACCTCGCTACTCTAGATCAGTCATGTTTTTAGCAAATTTCCCTATTATGATCAATCAAAAGCAAGTGCTTGACGTTGTTTTTGTTCCACAAAATTTCCAGTAATGACTGAGGGTGGAAGTTCAAGCCAGACTGGAAGTCTAATAATAACACAGGACATTTACTTAGGAATACAGAAACTTATGAAGATTTTGGTATTATGCTTTAGGTATTATAATGGGGTTAAGAGATTCCAGTTTGGCAAACTGGTCCAAATTATTGCATAATCTCAACATGTTTAAATGCCTTTTATGAACTTTATGTTATGAAACTAACATGTACAATAAAACGCAAATCAAAATCTACAAAATTGCTGGTAGTAGTAGCATGGATTTATGGGTGGGGCAAAACTTGACATATTTTTGGCATGCTCATGCAAGTAGGTGAGACGAATTTATAGAACACAGACAAGAATCACATCTTCTTCTCCTACACACTGTACAATCTAAACGCACAAACACTAGTGCTGGAGGGCCCTCTACTGCATAACCTTTTACTACAGTAAACAGGCTTTTTTTGATGGATTTCTGAATATCTGCATATTAATATCTGAACCAATTTAAGACAGTTAAATGAGGAAAAAATATTTAGGGGACAATTTAGCCATTACATACAAACACGTTCTATGGTTTTGAATAGCTGGACCACTGTAAAATAACATAGTATTACTGTGTGCAACTCATCTGTATGACATCATCAGTTAGACTCTGTGCTACTGAAAAACATTGTATTGATGGTATATTTGTATACATAGACAAAACACAGGATGGCTTGTAATATAAGTTTTAAAACCTTTCTGTATAAAGGTTATACTTTGTTACATTTTCATTACATAAAACAAAACACAAAAATAAGTTTGTGTTCTTATTTCAGCAGACAAGTTAATATTTGTGTTTTCCTTTCACTCTGTTAAGAAATCAATCTCACTGTCATTTTCTCAAATTCTGTATGTATGATATGTTAATTTTGTGCCACAAACTCCTCCTACTTCCTCCTACCTCCTATGTGTATGTTTGCATCCATAGGTGGTTATATATAAGATAATCTTTGCCTTCTCTAATATTGGTCACAAGTTGGTTTCCGCCGTGGACCTGCGTGTTGAAAACTGAGAGCAAACAAACATGGAGAAAAGGTGAGATACATGCGCAAGAGTTTTATTTTATGATGTGATGAAAATTAGTGTTCTCTTTCTACATTCTTCATTTTATTCTTACATCAGTTTACATTGGTGCATTATACTGTATAATACAATTATTTGATGCAAGTAATAAAAGTGTACAAAGAACAACTATGCACATAAATATATAAGGAATCATGAAAAAATTAATGTGTTCAGCTGCAATCACTGTGACCAACAAATAACTGGGAGACTATCCTGGGGAAAAAAAATGAAATAAATTAATAATAAGTAAAAAGAAATGTGATGTAGAGAATATAACTCCAGCACCTGAAGAAATATAGCAACCCAACTATGGAAGAACAAGAACAAGAACAAGAATATCACAATGAATGGTAGAATAAAACTATTTACTGTATCTTTTATAACTGTTGGAAGTGAATATAAGAATGAGATTATAAAGTTACATGTTTGCAAGGACACAGTGAATACTCAGAACTGGCCAAAGACTGTGGAGTATTACGCTTTGGTACGTTTCTCAGAAACTGAAATTCTCAAAACAACTTGCACAACTTTGACATAATTTCCTTGTTTAACAGCAACATAACAGCAATGTCTTTTTTTTTTCTTTTTTTTTTAGCAAAATGCAAATGCTTTGCATTTGCCATGTTCATGCATGTGATGATGTACAACTGTCTCTCATTATCTTTTATCAAATCTTATTATTATCTGTTGTTCATGTATTGATTACTGTGTATTCTACTAGTTCCGTTTTGAACAGTCTCACCCCTAAACATTGAGGCTTTAGCTCATTGCATAAATCATTACATTCAAAATGCTTAAACCATTTGTCTTAATAATATTGGCAATAATATTTTCTAGACATTTCTATTCGACTTTCTTTTTCTGGGAAATGTGTCCTAAACCGATGAACCAACCAGTGGGAGCCAACATTTAGTGCATCTATATGACTCAGCATTTTAAGAAAATTTATGCACACTTGATTGGCAGTAGAAGGGAGGCAGGCCATTAATCATATGATGTTGAAGGGATGCCAAAGCAGCATTCATATGGCATGAAGGATTTAGCAGCAAAATGTGGGAGCAAGAGCCTAGGAACAAGCTTAGACTTTCATTTCAAGGTTTCAAGGCTGTGCAAGGTTAACTAAGTGCTTACTGTGGATTTAATTTGCTGGATTTACGTTCGGGAATAACTGTAGGGCATTTTGCTTTACTTATTTCCTCACTGTGAGATAACAGTAACACTTAGCAATATATACAGTATAATATCCTTCAAGTTTTTTCAGTTTGCCCCAATGCTGTTGCATCTCAGTAATGCAAGCTATGCCTACAGCTTGTCATTTAACAGTGTGCATAATGCTAACAGTATGAAGTTCACAGTTTATTGCCTGACCAACATGCAGACTCTAGATCTAAATCCACCTTAAAAGGAGGCCTACACTACAGCCATATCATTACTGTCTTTAGACATATCTTTACTGTACATTCCATGGGCGCCATATAATGGCTGAGCCTGCAGTCTCACCCCAGCCTACTAACAAGAAGCTGGGATATGTGAAAGGATTTAACGGCGCCGTAATGTGTATGTGATGAATAAAGGATGAACTTATTTACTTAACTTACTTACTAAAGCTGAGAAATTATCTATCTAAGCATTGTTCCAGTTGGGTGATAAGCATGGGTTCAGGGTCCTTCTCAAACCAGCTTTGCAGCACCAACAAAAACCATGCAGATTTCTGTCTGCTCCGATGTATTAAGAGCTTAATTCTAATCCTCTTTAATATGTTCCCAATTCTCATTAAAACTTTGTGCTGAGAGCTTACTGCTGTATCACAGACTTTCTCCTGATAGATATCATTTCTCTGTCGTTTACAGTGACGTCGGTGAAATGGAGGACATGGGAGACATAGGGAGTCTCATAAAGAAGGTACTTTTGATTCCTTATAAAGGCAGTTTAAATGTTTTCATTTATTTCCTTTTTTTCTGTAAAAAAGTTACACTTGAATGTATGATACTTTTATAAATTTCATTATGTTCTTTTATGTTCCTGTTCTGAAACTGTTAGAAGATCGCATACAGATATCTTTTGGCTTCTTTGTTATACAGTAATAATGTTGTAGTGTTTTACAGTCATAGGCAGGTTGATAAATGCTTTAGTTATGAATGATTCTTCAGAGATAAGAGATAAGGCACACATTATGCATTGTCTGTTTTGTTTTGTGGGTACGTGAAAGAATTTAAAATGATTTAATTTAAGGTTCACAGATTTTGTAAAAGTGTCTGTTTATTGTAGTATGACGAAGAAAATGTATGTATTGCATATTTAAAACCATAAGTTTAAATAAGCCTTTCTCTAGGAGTTTTTTATTTTATTTTTAGTACACAGTTCAAGTTTATCTCAGTATATCTGTCAGGAACTAACCCGAGGTGACCAGAAGACGTAGCTTTAGCGGTTAGCCCTTGTAGCGTGAATGGTAAACCCA
>JAQMYJ010000023.1:17105543-17115634 GCA_030014305.1 Clarias laeviceps
AAACCCCCCCCCCCCCCCCCCCACCACCACCACCAAAAAAAAAAAAGGGTTTATAGAAATTACGTCAAAGGTCAGTAACCTGGGATTCCTATTAAAAAGCCTCACAGCCTCATACAGTAGACCCTCCGCCACTGCTAACAGTGATGATTAATTTCTAATATTCTTGTTTTTATGCCAAATCCACATTTAGGGAAATAAAAGCTTTATGATGTCTCATCTCACCATATGATCTGATTCTAGTAGAATCGTCTAGTAGCATTTAAACATTTAAGGCACATTTATGGTTAGATGGCAGAAAAGTGTTTTTTTCTTTTCTTCTCTGGCACATCCTTCTAATATTTGTTGCCATGAACCTGAATGTTCTGCTGTCTTCTGCATGTCCCAAACTGTGGGAACTTCTGAGGAATTGTTGCTTCTGCTCACTTGTACTTGGGGAAAATATGCATTATAACAAATATACAGAAGATTAACTGCATCTGCAACTGTATCTAAGGACAACTGACCATCATTCCCATATGTGCCCATGTCAAAGTTAACACAAAGTTGAGCAATTTGAGTTTTCTCACATTAACCTTGGAAAGACACATGTTTACAGACTTTATTGCTTTGTGTGCAGGAGCAATGAGACAGACTTGTCACAGTGAGATAGACTTGGGCTGTTTAGTTTCATTAGTGAAGGAAAATCTAAATGATTCAGCACTAAGACATTCTAGACAATTGAGTGGCTCCAACCTGGTGGAAACAGTTTCAGTAAGTCAGGAGAGTGCCATTAATTCTGGAACTGCCTCTGGAAGCTATTCAATTACTGTAATCTGCCACTGTATCCCAGAACTTTAATAGCATGTTTTTGGAATGTGGGAAAGCATTCAGCACCTAAATGTTTGTCAGATTTTAGCGACAGAAAGTTGTGAATACGTGACCATTTGGAGCAGGTCTGTGGGGATTTACCTCCATTCAGCTACGGGAGCATTAGTGAGGACAGGCAGTGATGTTAGGTGAGGAGGCCGGGTCAGTATTCCAGTTCCTCCACGTGGGGTTGCGTTCAGTCAGGGCTCTGTGCAGGACACTCGAGTTCCTCGACTCCAACACACTCCTAACACACCATGTCTTGATGGAGCTGGCTTTTCGTCTCACAAGGGGCATCGTAAGGGTTCGGTTAGTTTCTTTTAGCTCCACTGAAGGTGGCCTGTAACACTACAGGAGACGTTCTGTATAGTACATGCTTTTAGCTTTGTGGAAAGACCAAATATGGGTGTGATGGTCACAATGGTTTGACCATACAGTGTACTAGGGATGGCATTTCAGGCAAAACTACAGTTCAATTTTGTTCATAAATTATTTCAATAATATTAAAACATGCACTTTCAAATGCCTGCCAAAGTTTTCACTTCACTTTTGTTTCTCAAAGCATAGCAACAGAGGATGATCATTTTTTTATGGTGTTGTGAGGATTTTTCACATGTCTTTTGCAAATATGTTACAGGAATTTGTGAATGTATGGATACGGGATCCCCAACTCCACAGAGAGGATTACTGGCACACTCACATCGACTATGAGATCTGTCTTCATGTAAGGACAATTTCCATCTAAATTCCATCTATCTGCATTAACTTCCATTTCTTTTCCATGTCAAGTTCAACCCATCCAAATAAACAGAGTCTTAAACTTTAATTTACTCTCAATTTTACATGACGCTCGTTTACTATATATACTGTAACACGAAGAGTTTTATTACTAACTCAGATAAGCAAGTTAAAATTATCCAAGTTATTAACAACAATTTTAACATTAATAATGTTAATTAGGCTTTAAATGTTTAAAGGCAGTATTAGGCTTTATACAGTAATGTTTTCCTTACACTGGTCTTTTTTTTTGGAATGATTATACATTGTTAATTGAAGAAAACTCCAATAATGATCAATTGATAAAGTATGAATGAAAAATAAATTAGTTTGGGTTTCCTGAAAGGTTCAAAATATTGGGTCAAAAATATACACAAACCAAAAATATACATACACAGGGTCAAAAGTATACATATACCTCTAAGATTATTAATTCAGTGGTGCTTCCTGTTAGCATCTCAAAATCTAGACAGTCAGACTTTTACATCGGCACATTGGCAAGACACATCATCCCTTTATGACCAGGGCAATAAGCTTAACTCAAGTATTCTAAGAAAGCACTTATAAGTAAACTTCAATGAGTATTTGAAAACTTAAACAGAAGATCTGATGCAGATTCTATTAGCTGTTTTATACAAAGTCACCTTAAATGGCGAAACTGAACATACAGTATGTAGTCCTGGGACAAGTGAACATTTTCCCCTCTGAATACGTTCTCTAAAGAAAAACACTAAAGAAAAACTAAAACCATTAGATCTTACTCAGTGTTTTACAGCACAAATATCCAAATTGTTTAAGTGGAATGTAGCACATTTACAGGTACAGAACAGGTATATAATCTAGGTCAAATACTGGGAAACTATAAAATTCCACTCAAAGTCTGTGGACATATACTGTAGGGTTTGACTGTTACAGAATTCTTCTGAACTGCTCTCTCTGTCCTTTTGGAGACTATACACCCCAGCGGGCCTTGGTCTGAATCAGCAATAAATCCAGGTACTTTACAGAAACACTTCAAGTCACACGTTATGTTCAATCCATGAGGTCACAGTGCAATTATGTTATAAAACTGGACATACTATCTGAAAACTGTGTGACCTCCTGGATTGTCACAAAGCAGCTTTATAGAATAAAAATATATAGAAATCAGTATAAAATGTGTGAGGAAACATGAATCAGAATGATCAGATGGTCCCTGATGAACAAGCCGAGGGTGACGGTGCTGAGGAAAAAAACGCCCTGAGATGGTAATAGGAAGAAACCTTGAGAGGAACCAGACTCAACAGGGAACCCATCACCATCTGGGTGATAACAGATAGCAGGGATTGATCTGCACTCATACTGTGTGTTAGGAGGCTGGAAGTTCAGAAACAGGAACGGGTCAGGTGATGAACAAACAGGCATGAACAGGGCAAATACAAAACCAGAAAAACCCAGAACATAAACACAGTAGTACAGCAACAGAAAACCTCAGGCCTGCCAGCAAACTGGAGTAAATTGCAGAGTTTGTACTGTACAGTGATTGTTTGTATTTAGAGCCCATATATATTGTACTGAACTGTGTGTAATTGTGTCATCAGTAATTATTTAGGTGATTCAGACCATGTGTACTGGGAGTGGGAGTCCTCACTGGTCATGTTTGTAGTCACAGAAAGGGACAAAAGAAAGAAAGGAGGAAAGACACACAGAAGGAAGGAAGGACATTTTATTCATATAGAACCAAATTGCTGTACAGAGTCCTATATAGGTTACAAAGTCCCAGTCAAAAATGTGAACATACCGACTCTTTTAAAGGTTTTTATATACAGTAGCCATTTGGTAGTCAAGTAGAATACTTTTGCACAGCAGAACATGTCAGTCCACAGTACATAATATCATTATTATTAGGACATATTATTTGGTGTGTGGTGTGGACTTGAACAGTCCTTGAACATGTATTGTATAACCGTAATTTAATGTCTGAAAACATGCAAATATTTTATGGCTCTTTACTGTTGTTTGTCTAAACAATGTGTTTTTATGTCCTGTTTTTTGAGCGCAGACCAATAGCATGTGTTTCCAGAAAAAGACCTCTTGTGTGAGAAGGAGATACAGTGAGTTTGTGTGGCTTCGTCAGAGACTGCAGAACAATGCTCTTCTCATGTGAGTAATCTCCAGGGTACTACTGTATCTTTGCTTAAAATTTTTAAAAGACCCAAAATTTTGTACATTTAATGATACACTGCCTTGCCAAAAGAAAATTGCAGTTTCGTTTTAAATGAGCAAAGTCCTAAGAAATGTGGATTAAATAATTACTGCAGTAATTAATATGTGGCAACATTTACTTAAATTAAAATAACTGGGAACAATTCTTTTAATCCTAACTTGTGCAGTGAGGAGCTTCTCATTTCTTAAGCAACCCAGAGATGTGCTCCGTGGTCATGACAAGATGTTAATGTTTCAAAGATCAAATGTTGGGCTGGCATCAAGCAAAGACAACAACTAAGGAGAAATGACTGGAATTGGGTTTCAGAACTTTCCAACATATTATTAAACCCTGGAAGGATAGAGCTGAACTCCACACAGAACTTCACAGAAGAAATGTGGTCAGGAAAAAAAATCATAAATAACTGTGATCACTTAACACTTGGTGAAGTTGCATGGTAAAAAATAACCAATAGAAATCTGAGCTATGTTTAACAGTCAAAGTAAGAACATTTCCTAACACACACAATGTGGTGACAACTCACAGGATTAGGACTAAACAGCTGTGTGTCCATAAGAAAACTACTTGTTAGTGAGACTCATCAGAAAAAAAAAGTCTTCAGTTTACTAGGGAGCATAAAGACTGGACTTTGGAAAAAGGTCATGTGACCCGATGAGTCCAGATTTAGCCTATTCCAGAGTGATGGGTGTGTCAGAGTAAAAAGGTCAACTGATTACCTGAATGTACTGTATAGCCAGGTTGTCACATCTATGAAGTTTTATTAAAATAAATAATAAAAATTATTGTGAACTGAACAGCATGGGGGGAAATAAACACAAACCCTTGTGAGTTCAGCTTTTGCCTCCCTTTTTACAAATTGTGCAGATAGTTGAGGTGCTTAGATTCATCATGTTGTTAAAACTCAGAGTAGACATGTACAGAAGAGAAACCTAATCAGACATTAGTGGACTTGGGGTGTAACCAGACCACTATACATAAAAGCTTGTCCCTATATGAGTACCTGAGAGGTGAAGGTAAGGGTAAGGTGTGTGCACATGGCTATTCACACTTATCAGCATGTGCCAGTCTTTATTCATTTCTGGGAGAAAAAGGTAAATCTAAAAGGTGCAGCGTGATCCGCTCTGGAGAACTAAATAGTTTACACCACTTCTGACTGGTTTATTTGGTGCACCAGCAGCATTTCAGCATGTTATGGAGATAACGGTGAAAACGAATGTCACATCATCAACCCATTAACAGACACCGTGTTGCAGTGTCACTTGTGAAGCGCAGATTTCCAGTGAAGATTTCAGCTCTCATAATACAAATGCTGCACTTTGTACAAATCCCTTCTGCCTGTTTATGCTGTTCCTTTGTGTCTTCAGCCAACTGCCAAAACTTCCTCCTGCTAACCCTTTCTTCAGCCTCAGCAACACACTGCAGCTGAACAAGCGTATAGAGGGACTGCAGAAGTTTCTGGAAGTGTAGGTTTACCTCTTATATCCTATCAAATGTACTGCCCTCTACAGCCTGTTATCGTAATTGGCAAATAACCGTGATGGTGATAAACTGTGAAACACAACACACAACCATCACCTCTGTTAATGACTATTGTTAACAGTTAACTGACTATTGCTAATGTTAATGAGCTAATGAGATGTTTTGCTTTCAGGTTATTGTAAAGGCTGTTGGTTTTTATTACAGTAATAGTCTTAATGGCGATGATTAACACAGGATGTTATCACAGTGTGTTTTTTTTCTACCCATGATTCATCACCTTATCCAGTTGTTACCAGTCATCTATATATAATTTTTGTTATACTATTTTTTAGTTAGATTTTTATTATTTTTCCCTTTGCATTTTTTTAGAGTGATTAAGATGCCTCTTCTGCTGTCGGACAGTCATTTGCACCTCTTCCTGCAGTCGCAGCTGAGTATTGCTCACATGGATGCATGTGTGCATGGTCTGACTAGATACACTGTGGCCGAGGCAATCCAGCGCTACGTCTATGACACACACATCCCTCTGGAGGATGACACCACACACTACTGTGACTCTGACTGTGAAAGGTGTGCAGCTGCTCCCATTGAAGTGTCCTCCCAAAATGGAGGTCCTGGCCGCCAGTTCCTGGTCATGGGAGTCGACCCTGAACCCTTCATATGTATATCGTTATCTCTTGAGAGTCAGCAAGATACACATACATAAGATATACAGGGTGATGTACTGTACATGTTGAGTTTCATACAGTATCTATGCACACAAACACTTTGCTTGTTGGAAAATCATCCATCATGAGCTTTGGCTGGATTTAGTGTTTGTTCTCAACATCATTGTTTATGTCGTCCATCATTTTGCCTTTGTGTGTTGTCTATTTTTTTTCTTTCTAAAAGCTGTGTCTACATATTGTTGTCTTATTCTTAGTTGTAGCTAAGAGTGCAAGATAAATGGTTAAGTTTAAGTATAAACAGGTCAAACAGAATAAAAATACAGTTGTTATATTGTAATAATAATTTGCCATTGATCAGGAACACAATGGATCTAGAAATGTTTCTTGGTACCACTTGGGGACCTCCTGGTCAGCAGTCCAACACCTTAACCACCATGCCACCCCTGCCTCCAGACTGGGAGATTTATATATAATTACATGCTATAAATGAATACTTGTTAGTTTTTGTTCTTTTTTTGGGATTCGTTAATGTTCACATTACAGTTTTCTCAGTCGCTTCAGTACATTTCTCAGATCAGAACTGAAATTCTTAAAACAACTTCACATCATGTCATGTTGTCATGTTTATCAAAATATATTATATTGCTTTTTTGTAGAATAGTCTCCAAAACATCATCTCTTTGATTGTCAGAAGCTGTCAAGCATACTGTACCTTCTAGACATTCCTATTAGACTCGTTTGTACAATGAATGTGTCCTAAATTGATGACCTGCTCTCAGGATCATCTTGATTTCACCAGTGAAGAGACTGTTTAAAGCGTTTGGTCAACCAGTTTTCTAAAACACATGGCTGTCATGGATACGGTATGAGAGGACGTCACAGCAGACATCTGGAGAAGATGGACAAGACTTTACTTAAGACTCTTTCAGTGCCGTGTGGTGATGTGGAAGAGAAGCAGTGACCCGACAGACAGGAACATCAGGAGGTGTAGAAAGACGGCACTCTAATTCCTCAGGCATGTACAGTTCTGCCTAAGGAATGCTCACCATGTTTATGATTATAATTTTCTGTAGTATTTGTTCTTTGTGATGCTTTATAGCACCTGTCCTCTGCAGGGTCACGGGAGGCCTGAAAGAGTTTATATAATATAAATATAGATTCCTCTTCCATTACCGAATTCAGTGCAGGTGAAATGATGATGAAATAAAAAGAACACAGGGATCAAGAGAGAATGAGATCAAGTTCAGTGTGTGTGAGGTGATATAGAAACTCATTTAAATCAAGAATAGAATAGAATAGAAAACTTATTTAGACAGAGTTTAAAATGGTAAAGAAACTGTTTTACTTAATGGACAGGTTTGTGTTTTACTTTAATGGACAATAATATTTACTTAATAATAAAATCGCAAGTGTAACTTTCCTTTAAAAATGAACTTCAATTCTTACTGTCTCATGCATTAATATTTTTTACATTTTTGAAATGTAGGCTGGTCCAGAAAACTTCTGAAAAAATGGAGACTACAGGCTGTACAGTTTATTGGGACACACACACACACACACACACACACACACACACACACACACACACACACACACACGTGTTCCCAAGAGCTGAGATATGATTGGACTGTTGCTGGATTAGTCAAGGTTCTTCACTGAGCAGCTTCACATCTAAGCATCTGTTTAATGAAAATGAATTATTAGTGGGCAGTCTCCGTAAAAAATAAACAAACAAACAATCTTTTTTGGCATTTAGACACTTCAGTGTAAATTATTAAAAATAAAACAATTATTAAAAAACTATTACTTTACATTTGTGATGATGATCTATATGTAGAGAAAGTGTAGTTTTTGTTAATCTACAGGTTGGGTGAAAATGAACTGGGCAATATTAAATGGCTGTAGAACTTGAGGTCTACATTGGATCACCACCCCATGGTGCACCTCCTCATTTTGCTCTTCCTCAGTGTGTTTTTCAGATCTCACTCACATGGAATTTTTTCCTGTGAAGCTTCACAAAGGAGGAGGTGTACAAGACAAGGCCTCGCATACTGGAGGACTGTGAGGCACGGATTCATGAGGTTCTCAGCAATATTCCAAACCGCTTCCTTCAATTCAATTCAATTCAATTCAATTCCATTTATATAGCGCTTTTAAAAGGTCATTGTCTCAAAGCAGCTTCACAAAATGAAAAGAAAATTTATGGAAGTGAGAAAAAATGTGTTTAGTTGAAAATGAGATTATCCCTCATTATCTTCAGAAGTCTTCTGAAGATAAAGTCTGTGTACAGATGTGCATTCCATCGCGACTGTTTGAGGAAACTGGTTGAGGCCACCGGTGGCGACATTAAAATTTAAAGATTTGCTTTGATTTTCCTATGCAATAAAGTACAATTGTTTCAATAAAAAAATTTACAATTTATTTCAATAAATGTATATTAGAAATATGGACTTTATTACCAATTTTAAAGCCTGGTTACCTGTCACACACTCCGTAGATAGTCCGTCAACCCTTGAGCTTAAGAAAGTCTCTGAGGATCCATTTCTTTCTCCTAGAAGATGCTCAGCTGCTTGTAAACAAGTCAAAATTAAATATTCTAACGCCCCCTACTGGACTTTTACCATAACGAATTAACGAATAGACTTCATTAGTTAAAGTTACCCTAATTAGCTTTTTCATTATTCTCTAACTCCAGGTGTGATGGTTAGCATAGGTAAGTATTATAGGTTGGTGATTTGAGGATGCGGGTTCGAGCCCTACTCGTACTACCCAGTGACTAGGTACAGTAGGTGTGTCAGGAAGAGCGTCTGGCATAAAACCTGTGCCATATTGAGTGTGGGTCGGATGGTTCTGTGCTGACCCATTGATGGAAGCAGCTGAATGAGAGTTTAATGATCTTAATCTTCATGTCTTTAGATGTCTGTTACTGTGTAATATTTACAGGTAAAGTTTTTTTTACAGGTTTAAAGATGATAAAATCTGCTATTTTTGTGTTTAATTCGTATTATCAGAGACAAGTAATGAGCCAGGATATGGAAGCAGAGGTTAGCACTGTCACCCCGCACCTCCAGGGTCCGGGTTTGAGTCCCACCTTGGGGTCAGGTGCCTGGGGTTTGCATGTTCTCCCAGTGCTTGGTCGGTTTCCTCCAGGTACTACGGTTTTCTCCCAAACTCCAAAGATGTGCAGATTAAGCTAATTGGTGTTAACAAATTGCCCGTAGTGTTGGTGTGTGTGTGTGTGTGTGTGTGTGTGTATGTCCCATAATGGATTGACTAGGGTGTACCCCGCCTCATGCCCTAAGTCTCCTGGGATATGCTCCAGGCCACCCACAACCCTGTCTACAGGATAAAGCTGTATGGACGATGAGTGAGTGAGTGGTTTCAGGTCCTCCAGTGTATGCAATGTAAAGATATCATTAAAGAGGGAGTTCTTTTCTTTTATTTATCTAGATTATCAGAGATGAGGGATGAGTCAGGACATGAGTACAGAGGAACAACAATACAATACTTAATTAATATGTCTTTCTCTTACTTAGTGTTATTTTCTAGCACGAGGATATCTGAATTTTAGGGCAGTTTGGGGAGAATTATAGTTGATGTAATGTTTGCCAAATGTTAGTAAAGCTCCACTGAAGACTCCTTCATCACTACTACTGTACATCCGCTGCTGTTCCATTTCACCACTAGGGGTCGGTATTTAGTTTCATTACTTGGAGATCTGCTTTGAACTGGGTCTCTCGCTTTTTATTGTAAACACGGCTAGAAAGGTTTAGCAAGAAATAAAACGTGTGTTCATGCTGGTTGGTGCAGTTCGGTGGGTGTGGCTGTCAGTGGCCTGACAAATTTAGAAACATTATAATAAATGTCTGTTCTGTTTTCTCCCAGAGACAACATGAGAAAGAGCAAAGCTGTGAGCAAGGCTGGACTGGGACCACAAAACGGCCCTGGCATTTTTATTTGCCATGATTATTTAAACAATATGCTGAGGCACATGCAGAGGTGGAAAGAGTAATACAATTTTATACTTAAGTAAAAGTGCTGTTACTTTAGTGAATTTTTACTGAAGTACAAGTAAAGTTACCCTTATAAAAATCTACTCAAGTAAAAGTAAAAAG
>JAQMYJ010000023.1:17156199-17182402 GCA_030014305.1 Clarias laeviceps
GGGAAACGTTCTGATAGTCTTTTTCTCCACGGTATCATCCGCTAGTTTCCCGATGAATCCCACAACCGCTTCCGTAACACGCTGACGTCATCAGAGCTGTTCCTGAACATGTCCCAGTCTGCGTCATCGAGTGCGTCCTGTAACGCACAAAACAAAACATTTATTTAAATTCCCGAATGTTGCTCGCGGCAAGTCGCAGGAAGCCGCGCGCTAAATTGCGGCATCCCGCGGGAAAACACGCGCAGTCTTAATGGCGACATCTGTATGATGTTGCTTCTCTGAGTGTAGAAAGTTGCCACCATTTTTTTTTCAATACTTTTAGTGTTCTTGTTTTTGTGCAAGTTCTTTAATTCCTTTTGTGTACATTTCTGAGTCTCTTCCATTTCATTAAGTGGCAAGCGCTTTGGTTGCCAGTTTATACAACCATATGTGTCCACTCTTATCTTGGAAGGTGGGTCTTCTCCCTCACTTGTGCTGGATTGCCTGTCTTTTTAGGAAAGTGTGTTTTTTCCCCCTTCTCATGTTGTCAACGCTACTCTGCAGCTGCTTGGTGAGGGAGTCATAACCACTACCTACAACTTGATCTTCAATTATATTTTGGAATGACTGAGGATATGTTGAAACAATCTTCCTGGCAATTTCACTAAGATGTTTCTTCCCTGGTGAAGGGCAGATGGTCAGGATCTCAGCTACCATCAGCTGAATCAGTTCACGTCTTTTATGTCCTGTTGGTCGCTCCTTGTTTTTTAGCTTTCTGGTAATTTCTGATGGCATTTTACTCCAGGGTATTTCAAAATTGAAGTGCCAGTTGTTGTCCACTGGAGAGTGTCTATGAGGGTTTGAGATTTCACTTGAACTTGTACATAGCGGAGAGTTGGAATCATCTGCACTGTATTGACCTAGATAGAGAAAATGTGTATTTAAAAAAAGAGTTCATTAAATTGAACATTTTTTTAAATCAGCCAAAAGTTTTAAATTAAACACACTTGTAGATGAAGGCTCTCTGCATAGTGTATAAGATTCGGCTGGGCTCTGGTAAGTCGATCAGGAATCTCATCTTCATCCTTCTCACCTGGAGTGACAAAATAGGAATTAGCCTTGATATCAATCGCTTGCAAAGCTAGAATAATAGAATTAATCTCTTATGTTGTGAGGATATACTGTAATATACTTGCAATTAAATATACTTACATAAAGCATTAATACGTCCAATAAGTTTTCTAGCTTCAATTGTCCATATTTTAGATCTTCCAGGGTTTCCACACCTAAGGACTGGAGTCTCCAACATCAGGTCTTTTGAACTTGAATTTGGCAGCACAGATCCAATGAAGTCAGTAAGCCCACTGTCTAGTATATCACCCATTACGAAGAAAAAATGTGTAAGACATAATTTAGTGTTAGGCTAAGCATTCTCAAATGGCCAAATAAATCTTCAAACCTTTAGCCTGAATTATATTTTAGTATATGTGTCTGCATCTTTGTTAGTGGATGAGAGTTTCTGTTTTGACAACTCTCAGAACCAGAAAAATATTTAGGGCACAATGTCGTACAGTTAACCAAAACCTAATTTATAAGCCTTTTAGATATCCTCAAACATGACTTTAAAGTCCACAGTCAAGTACAATCATCATTATATTAACTGGTGATCAGTCACAATCACTGTCACTTTTTCCTACTCAGCATCTACTATGCTGTGCTTAAGAGAAATGGCTCTAGTTCCGCACAAATGATAAGCAGGCAATGGATAATAACCCAACAACAGCTCTCCATTTAGGCACTTCATGTCCCCATATGCTGTGTGAATTTCATACAGTCCCAGCTCCTCCAAGTAAGATGAACTATGAGGAGTTACAAGGAAGTACACATTTTTATCCATCATTAGTATGAGTTAGATTTGTCCAAACTCTGTTGGCATGCAAGGACTTGTGCAAAGGAAAAAGCTCTTTTTGTAAAGAGTGGCTCTCCACAGTACCTCAGTAGATGCTATGAGAGCACACTGATCAGGAAAGTTTGCTTCTACTGCACTGCGTACTGCCTCATTATACAAGTTGGCGTGGAAAGGCGTGAACTGTTTCACTTGCAAAGTAGGAGGAAAGACAGAACTGGAGTATAGATATGTTTGGAGAAGTTGGTGGTTATTTGCAAGTGTCTGGCGGACATTGGCGTTTTGTGTTCTTCTCACACATCTTTTAAAGTAAGAATGCTTGCTTTCAAATCGCATTGTCCACAGTCTTATCAGAGGGCCAAACTTCTTCGGTTTAGCTGACTGTAGGTGAAAATTTTCTTTACCTTCACAATGTATTTGACATAAATGGACAAGTCATATGCCACAACTCCTTCAAATACATCATGACCAATACAAGGTGAGAGGCCAGGCTGACAGACGTGAAAGTAGATGAGGGAGTTGAAAACTGAATAAAACTTTACACCTCTGCTGTCTGTCAGGGCACCACTTTGTATTTCTTGTACTGCCTCATTGTAGTTTTTTTGTTCTGGGTGGGGCTCCTTGAGAATCATGGAACTCACTCCTAGTGAGAAGTAAGCAGAAGTACAGAAATTCTCTGTGAAACCTCCAATATTGTGTGATCCCAAATTATCGCCAGCAATGCAAAAAAAATTGTTGCCTAAACAACATGCCCAGAGATGACAAGTCCATTTCTAGTTCCTTTATATCTGACAGCATTGTGGAGAACACTTTGTCATGTCCAAAATATTTAAAGTGTTCCTCTCTACACAGGAGCACAAGCTGTAGGTTTTCAATGCAGGATCGATAAAATGGGTCAAGGTTGGCCAGTGTAAAGTAAACCCCAAGTATCTTGTATTTTTTTTTCGCTGAACCAAGTGGGTTAACAATCTCGAAAGCATCTTGATATAGTATGAGCTTTATACTTACACCTGACTCCGCAAACAGTGCATTACTTTTGTACACTGAACCATCATTCACATCATTAAATACATGTGAAGTGTCATCTAGAGGCTTTGTACATTCTTGCCAAACAATTGGGTCTTTTAGCAAAGCCTGCAAAGTCTCTCTTATTGGGATATACTGAACAAACTGTTCCTTTCGGTTTTCATCAGTGCCTAAAGTAATTGTTTGAGGATGCACATAAGAGAAGTTTTTCTGAAAATAATGCCTTCTCAAATAGTCAGTAAAGTGTGCACGGCTACATGATGCATGCAAGCTATTGTCATTTAAACTTGTCAGAACCTCATTGATTTCTGTCTCACTCAATTGGGTATTTGCTTGCAGGGCACCAGTAAGACTGTCTACATCATCTGAATGGTTGAGGAAGGTACAAGGTATTTGGCCTGTAACTTCATATAAAATATTGCTAAATTCTTCATATATAGTCCTTTCATATCAGATGGGCCCAGGATATCCTCATACTCATCAGTGCTTACATCTGATGGACTATTAGCAACATCAAGTGGGCACAGGTGAGTTCTGCACAGATGTAGCATTTTTATGATATCTAGAGAGGTGAGAAGTAAAGGAGAACCTCAATGAAAAGACCCTGACATAACCTTTAAATGGGCACTTAACCTCTTCTTTCTTTGATACATGCAATTTCAAGTGATCTAAAAGTTCTTTCAAATCATTGTACACTTTCTGGCAAAGTGGATTTTGACATTTTAGTGGACCCTGTACTGCTTTACACTACAACACAGTTGACCGTCTATGGTGGCGAAAAATATGACTTTTAAAGGAATTGTATTTTGTGAATCTTGATTTGCACCCAACTATACAGCATGCTTCACTGTGCTTCATTTTTGTGTAATTGTTGGTGATTTACATACCCTTTCACTGTTTTAACAGCAATGTCACATATAGGACATGTAAAAGTTTTTAGAACACTCGCCATATTGCAGAGTCACTTCAATATATCGTATTGTCACCTTGTTCCAGGTAGGAAATCTCCCAATGATTTTTAGGTAATGTTAAAACTTGCAACTAATACTTTGCTGGAACTTAGCCAATTTAACGCTTCACCCACATTATATCCACCTTGTCTTCGGTAGTTTATCAAAATGTACACTTAGTGAGTTCTATTTTAGAATGTTTCTTGTAACTCTCGTTTCTTGAATAAAGACAGAGCATCCTCACAGCAACTTGCAGTGGTGTCCTGATGCCTGAAAAATGATTGCGCTGCAAATCGTTTTCTGAACAGAGAATAGTATGATTTTTTTTTCACAAGTGTTGTACTTTTACTTTCATGTTATTTTATTTTTTATTACTGTCACGGCGTGCGCCTGTCTAATATCGCTCCTCGCTCACTCCTCGCTCACTAGCTAGGCGGCCTCCCCTTCTGCAGGTGTACTAAGGATCGGGGCCGCGGAATGAGGCACGGCTGGTGAGGCATCTCCGTTAATGATCCCGGGCGTCTCCTGCGCTATAAAACACAGCGGGGAGTGTAGCTCTATATTCCAGTATGTTGATGGCAGAATCAATCGGGCTCAAATTGTGAAAGAGTTGTTTAGAAAGCATGAAACATGCTTTGGCCACCAAAGAGTCCAGACTTGTTGAAGTTGTGCTCTGGTGTTGGAGGGGACTGTAGTCCTTGAAGGCCTGGGTAACTATGCAGCAGCTTTAGGAGTGATTTGGTCAGGTCTGTGCTTTGCAGTAAGCTCTAAAAGGACTGGATGGACACACATAAAGCCATCCAAACGACATATCTGACGCTGCCCTCAGATTCACATGTTGTGAAACAAAGGCCTTTTCGGAGGATTCACAAGAAAAGGCCATAAATTACTTTTTTGTGTCTGACACATTGGGAAAAGACTGTTCATCTTTGCTAGTTTTTGGTTATGATATTGTAATATAAAACAATCAGTAAGAGACTGATAAGCCTCTGGTGCTCTCCAGGTATTTTACAAATTTTATTTTAAGCAAAATAGAACCCGCATTGTCCTGATTTATGCAGATCACTGTTTTAACTTTGACTAGTTTTGGAAGAGTAAAGTAATTTTTGTTCATTTTAATTGTTGAGGTGTTGTTAGGCCAATTTGTTTTTATAGAAAACACTTGAACTAACTACATCAATGGGCTACAATGGTAGACAAGGACTTTTGAATAGATGAAAAGTTGGGCTAAGTCAACCCTAGAAAAATATAATTAATTGAGTCTACAATCAATATTACTTGAGCTGACTTAAATATTTGAATTACAAGTTGAGTCAACTTAAGATTTTGAACTTGATACATGTTGTGTCAACTAAACAGCAATGTTAAATATTTTGTTTGGCCAGGAAATTTCTCTAAACGTTGAGTAGACTTTAAAAAAAAGTTGAATAAAAGTTATTCAAATTGTTACTAACCTTTACATTGAGGGGCCTTTTTTTATTTATTTATTTTTTACTGTGCAATATTGGCTCAACAGCGACTTAATTAGGCATACTTGTTCAACTGGATAGGAGTATTTTCAATACTGCTGACCTACTGGGATTTTTGCATGCTACCATCGTTACTGTTTGCAGAGAGTGCTTGAAAAAGAGAAAATATCCAGTATGGGCAGTTCTCTGGGTGAAAATGCCTTGTTGATGCCAAAGGTTCAAGGAGAAAGGCAACAGGAACTCAAATTACATTTCATTACAACCGAGGTATGCTGTAAAGCATCTTTGAATGCACAACACATCAAACCTTGAAGCAGATGTGCCACACCGAGTACCACTCCTGTCTGCTAAGAACAGGAAACTGAGGCTACAGTTCACATGGGTTCACCAAAATTGTACAATAGAAGATCAGAAAAACGTCATCTGGTGTGATGAGTCTTTCTGTTCACACGGCCCCCACAGTCACCAGATCTCAATCCAATAGACCACCTTTGGGACGTGGTGGAACGGGAGAGTCGCACAATGGACGTGCAGCAGTAACAAATCAGCGATTGTGTGATGCTCTCATGTGAGCACGGAAATAAAAAGTCTCCGAAGTGTGTTTCCTTAGAATGACGAGCAAGGTGTACCTAATTAAGTGTCCGGTGTATGTGTGGAAATAAAGTATGTCCAATATTATTAAATATTTACAACACGGTAGTTAGATCATATATCAAAGGATGATAGTAAGAAAAATATCATTACAATGAAATACAAGTTGAATGCGAGATTACTTTTGTTGAGATGGCAATAGAGAGGCATTTAGATCATTGGGCGGCATTTGAAGCGATCCTAAATTATCTTAAAGGCTTTTATAAATGTTTTATTCTTAAGATTTAAGCGTTAATCTATGAGACTTTTCTCATTTCGTCTCTCTCTCTCTCTCTCTCTCTCTCTTTCTCTCTCTCGCTCTCCCGAATTAAGAAGTCACCATTATTCCTCCTCTGGGAATTCAAAAAGGACTGGGGAGCACGTTCCTTCTGGTGATGACAGTATTGACAAGTTATCGGTGCATTAAAAACCATTAAAGGTGCCATAAAAGTGTAGACTATTGGATGGTGGGAATAAGAACTACATTTCAATGTGGGATTCGCTAATGCACTTAAATATTGCTTAATGTGTGTACATTCCGTTTAATAACGCCGTGCAGACTGAATAATGGTAATAAGAATGGTACAAAGACGCCATAATACAATAAAATAAAATAAGTTTATTTTGTTTATTCATGATAGAATATGATTACAGTTCTTCAGTAAATATGACGTAAAGCCATTATCCTTGACTGATAAAACTCAGCTAGACTGGGCTGCAAAAGGACACGGGAAACAGGGTTGATGGGGTTTTTCAGAAGTCCTTTAACCTCAACCGATATAATAATAACAACAACAACAATAATAATAAAATTAAAAAAATAAAAATAATAATAATAATAATACAATCGATATGTTGAGTATTTTTGGTAACTTCTTAGTTTGTACTTCAAATAGTATTTGTTTATACCATAGGTATTAGCCAAAATTTCCATTTTAAATTTATTAATAAACAAAATATTTGACGGAGAAACACGAGTTTGCGATTTCCGACTTCTCATTATATCGAGAAGATGTTTTTGTTTCATTAATTTCAAGAGAAAAAAAATTAGATGGACACGTAGAGTGAAAAACAAACTGAGACTCTTCCAAAAGAAAAAAGTGTCTCCTGACAGACAACATCACCATATAAACATTTATACACATTTCTTTGTTAAAGAGCACGTTTTAATTCGCTCACAATTCGGCAAAATTATAAAAATGAGTAGCTACGTGAACGATAACGCATTACAACGCTCGCATTATTGTAAATATATAATTTATGTTACGGCTGAAACCATTGTCAGAGTTGTGCATCAAACACATTTTGATTCGATTATTTAACTGCACATGACGTCATAACCCACATCACCTGTATGGTGCTTAAAATTACAACACCCCAGTGAGAAACACTTTTCCGTGTTTCATGCATCGTTTTTACTAACCAGCAAAATCATGACACCGCAAACAGCCGAGTAAACAGAGTGAGCTGATGTGACGAGGTAGTATAATGCAGGCTTCTTTTCAGCCAAACAAGGCTCTCCGCCAGCACCACTGTCTTTCTATCTTTAGCTTAAATACACGTTTATATAGTTCAGTGTTTTCTAGACTACACGAGGTAGGCGTGCTGTAACCTATTCCCAGCTAATATGTTTGCATTAACGCGGCAACTGTAATTATTGCGTCCCAAAATGCACTCGCCTCTTAATTATCTTTACCTTGATTGCCTACTATCTTACAATAGAGCATAACACACTGTCAAGTCCCACAAATAGTGCATTATTTTTTAGAGACAAAGTGCCTGGTGGGCAGTCCTAGTTCCATTCGTCCACCACAACTGTGGATCTGTGGTGCTGAAATCCTTATCCACTTAACATAAGACGACAATAGGCCATTAGGCCGAGGAGTAAGGATCAGTTGCAGATGAGCCGGGAGATGGCGTTGACGGTGCAGAGAAAGAAAGCTCGGATGAAACTTCTGCCTTTTCTGGACCGTCTCCTGGTGCCAGCTCAGTTTTGGGCAGCAGACCCTCTTTTTCGCGCTTCTTCTGTTTCATGCGACGATTCTGAAACCAAATCTTCACTTGAGTCTCATTCAGTTGGAGAGCAGCAGCTATCTCTACACGCCTTGCGCGCGTCAAATACTTGTTGAAGTGAAACTCCTTCTCGAGCTCTGTAAGCTGTTTGGTGGTAAAATTGGTTCGAACAGTGTTGGGCTGGCCGACATAGCCATACTCTCCTACTTTCCCTGAGAAAAAAGACGAATAAAAGACAGCAATTCAGGCATCTTCAGCACTGGTAGTATTGATAAACAGGCCTAAATATTGTCAGTTTTGGTTCACTATTAATATTCTTAGCTTTACGTGAATGTCAAGCTAGTAAGTTTGCTAGTAAGATTCCATCCAGTCACCTGTTTTTGGTGGATTCCGCTTAACTTTCATCCAGTCAAACGTCTGCGTCGTTGACACACCATCAGATAGAGATGAACAACACGGGTTGTGATGTGACGCGTGCAGAGTAGAGAGAGGGTTTGAACAACTTGCCAACAACGTCAAATTTGCCTGATCCTGACCGTGACCATACGCAGCAGCTGCAAACTGGAGTTGCCCAGGTAAGCGAACGCTACTGCCTGAGTAACCGTGTCGAAAATGATGATGACGATGATGGGACTCGACAGTATTTCCAGAGTAAACTAGCGGACCGCACTGACTTAAACCTGCAGTGGACTCAGAATCCTGGTTGACGGTGTAGTGATTATAACTGGTGCAAAAAGTTTGAGCCCCGTAAGTTGGATGGCCACCATAGGCGATTGACAGTGTACCGGCTTTATGATTTGAATGATTTGAAACAGAGTCCGGTGACGCTCTGCTCGTCAAGAACCGCTCGCTCCCGTTGCTGTTATTTACCGTGACGGAACACGACTGGAACGTTCCGTGATCTGCATGGAATGCACTGACAGAACACGAACCCCCGCCACCCCCGTCGCCACCGCTCATCACTGAGTAGTCTAAGAATGTATTCATTCTGGCATTGCAGCGTCTCTCCTACTGTCACGCTCAAACTGTATATAGCCACAATCACGGTCCACCCGCCAACCTTCCGCCGGCTTCAATCAGCGGAGTTACTCGGGAGGCGGCGCACAAGTGATATGAATGAGCAGTGACAGTCACGTGAGCCGGGTCAGCCAGTTGCCTTTGCCGGGTGTTGAGCCCCACGCGCGTCGCGCTGACAGGTAGTCGTTAAAGACTACAGCTTTGCTAATTCCGACCTTAAGTCGATCATAATGACGTAAGCACTCCCACTGGCTCCTACTCACTGACTGAAGAAACAATTGTGGTAGAAGGTAGAGATCATGTACTGCGCGGACAAGTGGAAGCCAGGACCGGTGCCCAGATATATTGGAACTATAGTGAACTATGCCAATGTCAGGTAAGACGACATGCAAATAATTAACTGCATCGTTTTCACTTATCGGATAGTCTAACTGAATTACTGATTAGAAGAAATTCCTCTGAGTGTAGTTCATTGTATTGTGAACGACGGTTATTTAGTCGCCATTTCTGTTCTGAGAGAGAGAGCATCGTCTCGGAACAAACCTTTGAAATATTTTGTGATCACAGTAAAATTGCTAAATCAGAAAAACGGCGAACTAATGTCACATTTTCACTAGGCTATGGATTATTGATGTGATACACTGGAATCTTAATTAAACAATACACCTACGGCTATCAGTTTTAATCTGCACAATTATCAGATAATTTCCTTTTGGAAATTATCATGATTTGAGTACTTTAAATAAAGTAAAAAAAAAATCATATTTTCCAAAGCTTTTCGACTGGGTGCACTGAATCTTAATACAATTGTATTTAAAAATACTTGGAGGAAAGCAAGGGAAATTTTTTTATTACCAGATTATGTCATGAGTATAAAAACATTATTGCAAAGAAAAACAATACTTTGTGAAATAACAAAGCTCGAAAAGCATAGACCCAACAGATTGCCGAAGCGCACAAAATGTAAACAAACAAACAAGCAAATACTATTTAAATCAGTTCTTAATACAAAACCTAAAGTTAAAGGTACAAATAGGTCACAGACAATTTTTTTTAATTTATGGCCAATTTTTTTTACGTGTTTTTTTTACACCGCGTGTGGAAATCTGCTGTTAGTTATGCCAATGCTTATTTACTTTTTCATTGTGTTTTACAAAAATAAATTGTAGAATGTTACTTACGTTTTGTTGTTAATTGGTATTTAACCAATTAATCATTTCATATTGCACTGTATTACGATAAACCAGCGAAGTAGAGAAGAGAGATTTTACACTGTTCACAATGTGAGAGCCATGTTGACATTACTCTGTGAACAGGGAAGGAAAAGTAGTTAATAGGACTACCCCAATTAAATTAACAAGTTGTGGAGGAATTTTTATGTGTTCTTTTTTTTTTTACTGGTTGTGGATGGGAAATTATCAGTTGGAACAATTTCATCTCGGAGACTCAACTTCTCGTCTCCCAAATGAGAAAGGACATAATTACAAATATGATACAACGCCCCTGGAGCAAACAGGGTTAAGAACCTTGTTCAAGGCCTTAATAGTGGCAGCTTGTCGGTGCTGAGGCATGAAACCCCTATTAGTAAGCCGGAGCTTTAACCGGTTGAACCACTACTGCCCCATGTGGCTGTAAATGTTATAAACGCTTTTTTTCTCCAGCTAAACAAATTCAATAATAATTACAATATACATTTATTATAATTATTTTAATTATATGATCAGTATAAAAGCAACTCCTCGGCAACATTTGCTACAGGACAGAAAATATACCTCAGAACAAACAAATAATTATAATTCAAACAAAAGTATATTACAATATAAAAAATGCACGTACCATAATTCTTAATCTCAAGTAAAAAAGTACAAATAGTAGACGATGACAAAATCATGCAAAACAGATTAAAGCCAGATTTTAACTTGCTCTGTCTATATCTTTAGAGACGGATATCAGTTTTTTAATAATGTGTTTATAATTCTATCTATTCTTTGACTGCACTACGACTGAATATTTCTCTCTTATTATGTTTCCACCTGACTACAAAAACACAAGGCCAGGCCTTAAAAATACACCACCGCCACCACCACCAATAATAATAATAATAATACATTATTTTGCATATGTAGCCTATATGATTATGGCACACTGTACTTTGTGCTCTAGATTAAAAAGAGAGATAAAAATGCGGATGCGGATCGGCTTTTATTAGTTCAGTGGTCCCTGCTATTGTCTCGTGCTGTCAGGCTGCGTGAAAGAGGTTGATTTATGAGCTTGTCGGGAAATGAAGCATCTCAGGCATTTCCCCCATGTAGGGCCTCAGACAAAGACTCTAGAAAAAAGCATGATGCGTTTTAAACGTAAGATGAAATGTTGTTATTTTTTGCATGATTCCTACATTTTGTTTAGTTCTGTCTGATACAGTTTGTGACCAAAAACACAAGTGCACGTGACCTTTCATTTACAGTTTGAAGATTCTCACTGGTGCATTTATGGTCATATTTGCTTTCCGTAGACTGCAGTATATATATATACACGTGTTTTCAG
Organism: Clarias laeviceps; assembly: GCA_030014305.1. Classification (NCBI taxonomy): domain Eukaryota; kingdom Metazoa; phylum Chordata; class Actinopteri; order Siluriformes; family Clariidae; genus Clarias; species Clarias laeviceps. Next base: position 17,167,734 of record JAQMYJ010000023.1, read on the forward strand.
TGTTTGTTTCTTAAACATTGCAAGATGTTTAAACCGCTTAAAAAAGCATTCTAAATAACTACACATACTTACTGACAGCATGAAAATATGACACGTGTTTGAAATGACAAGTTTGTTGTATTTAAACTCCAGATGAAAAAGAAAGATACCAAACTATTTTATTTGGTCCAGGGATAGAAAAATATATTAATTTGGAATATTAGTGAATACAAGGTAATCAAGATATCTTAGCTCTATAATAATTTAATGTTAACCTATCTGGAACTTGTGATAATATGAATTTTTAAGTTTTACAAAACTCGACAAAAATATTGTTCATGTGCTTTATTATGGGGTGAGACGCTGCCGATCTACATGTATGCATGTAAAACGTGTGAAAATAAATACATAAAAGAAAATAATAATAATTCGACCTTATCACTGGATAGGTGCTGAGAGCCTAACAGCACCAAAGTGGCTTTTTAAAAGCGAGGACGAATCCGTTAAAATGTTAAGTCTCGCAAAAGCCAATCCACCGACAGTGGACAACTGAACCTATCCGGACTAAGTAAGCTTGAATATTTGGCCTTGGGGATGCGACTAAGATTCTTGTCCTAAAGAGGTAACAGCACGGTTCTGACAGTTGTTGCGAGCCAACAGGGAAGCTGATGATGGCGCCATGTGAATAGAGATTATCATACTCATTGTAGAATAGGACTATTCAAGTTTGGAGACGGAACTGTCTATCAACTGTTTTCTTGGCTTCCTTAGATTGTACGAGGCTGCCGTTTGGGCTCCGTAAGACGGTTCTGAAACGACAAATCAACTTGGCATTCAGAAAGGTCAGTACCACTGGGAGAGCCTAGATCACAGGCAGTGTGTCCACCATAGCACATTCAAATCTATCGCAAGCATAAATAGATAGACAAGAGATGTTATAGATTACATTATTTTTAATACACATACGAAGCGAGTTTAATTATACACTAGACTATGGACACACGATGGTCGATGCGGTGCAGTTGGTAAAATTTCGCTGAAACAAGATTAAGAACATAAGAGATTAAGTGTTAATTAATTTATTATAATAAAATGTAACATTGCAGCCTATATTGCCTATTATAAGAAGTATAGGTTACTGAATGCATGATCAACCCCAAACAGAACAGTTCGCCATTTTTTATAATAAAATATTAAAATGCGTCTAGGATACACACAACAAGCGTAAAGCAAGCATTGTTAGATAATAATAATAATAATAATAATAATAATAGATAAGATACTCAATTATTTTTATTTGGCTTGAATGAGTTTCACTCGTTTCGAATTTACGGAAAATTGTCACATAGTTTTGGGAGCAGTTAAGCATTTTCATTACCAATCCGCATAAAGTCACAAGCCTTAGACTGTCCATTGTCGGAAACCGTCACATGGGCTCGCCGCATTGAGTGTGTGAACGTTAGTTCTTGAAAGCCTTTTTCTTGCATTCCCGGCAGTTCCAGCGGCCATGACGCTGCTGGTCCCCGGTCCCCTTTTCACGATCAAACTCGTAATATATGGCTTCTTTTCATGCCGTCGGTGGGATTCTCTGGCTGGAGGATGTTTTACACCGCCATAGCATCTTCACCAATTTGAGCGATGTTGTGTTTTGCAGTTAAACGAGGCAATGACACTTTAGCTTGTCGAACACCACGTTGCATTATTTCCGTTACAATGGTATACCAGCTAAACATCATTAATAGCGACAATAATAAAACGATTGTGCCTTATAACATAAAATTTAACTATATTCCTTTACCATTTACCTACCATTTACCATCGTCTAGCCTGTGATCAGCTGGCAAAATCACCTTCAATAATGACATCTTGCATTAAAAGGCAAATTAATACTTTTACATTAATATATTTTACATATATTGCTAACTGCACTTACTACATACAGACGCAACGTAATTTTAACAAAAATGTTAGTGTCTTTTTTTGTGGTCCACTTAATTTGTTCTTACACATTACACAAACAACGTTATGTGAACTTTGAAAAAAAAATCAGTATTAAGGATGTACTGTATCTACTGAATTATACAGTAAGTAGCATTATTTGATTCAATATAAAAGTGCAATATTGCATAGGGATTACATACTAAGGACCACTTTTAAACATCCTGCATGTGTGGCATATTTAAAACGTGAATTGAAAGATCGTGCGTGACCGCATGCAGTTTTAGTGCTTATACAATAAACAAAGAGGCATGGAAACCTGCGTGTGATCAATCTTACTCACCAAAAGGTCTGACAACATCGCTCCCCCACAACATATTTCAGCTCTTTAACTCTGCGCAAGATCCAATACAACCAGAAACAGACCAAGAAGCCACTACAGATGTTCTCTAGCGTTTTATTTTGTTTAACACTCACAATCTCTTTTGGATAAAATTATATTTAGTACAAGTGCAGTAAGGGGTGAGTAGCCAAATTCAACTGATTTATTCGAGTTAATATTAGGTACAATCTAGATTTTCTTTTTTAATGCAATTTTTTTACATAAATATTTGTTTAAAACATTTTCAAGAATTATTTGGCGAATAGCAATTACAATAAGAGACTAGTGAGTATTAAATTGCGAGGGTTAGTTGTAGGAGACTAGTGAGTGTGGATCTCTTGTTTCATGAGCATATATAATATGCACTTTCTTATTCAAGAACCCATCAACTCAGTTTTTGCTTATAAAAAAATATGCTTTACGCTCACGCCTTACGGTATTAGGGTTTCAAGCTGCTTGAAAATTACAGATCACTGCTCTTTAGTACTCAAGAAAATGATCAGTGGAAATTGCATAAAAAGTAAGCAAAATTATGTTAAGCACAATGAAGCTCAACCTAAAATATGGTAACAAAAAATGGTCTACCTGTATTTAAAATATAAATTTAAAAACCGTTCCGTTGTGCTGTTTGTATATATTGTATGTATGTATGTATGTATGTATGTGTGTGTGTGTGTGTGTGTGTGTGTGTGTGTGTGTGTATACTATAATACGTTGAAACTTTAACCTCTCTCTCTCTCTCTCTCTCTCTCTCTCTCGCAAATATAGGGACCTGGAATGCTGTCAGAGTGTAATGGATGAGTCTGCTGGGAGAACGAGGTCGTCAACAAATATCAAGATGCAAACAATTACTGAAAATTACTCTGTGACATGTGCAAGTTTGTAATGTAACAGCTTTTAATGACAACAGGGAAGGTTCAAAAGTGAAATTTAATGTTTTAATGAAAACCAACAGAACAAGTATAATTTGTTCACTTATGCAGTAAAATTGCTCTACAACACTCAGTATTTAGTGTAAAGTCCTTTATTTTTCAAAACCTGTCGGATTGAATCAAAAAGATGTCTGCAGTTCTTTGGTGTCCCTCACTCAATCTATGCCTGCTGGATTGCTTCCTGAACAGAAGATGGTTTCTTGACTGCTACAGCCACTGTTGTCCAACAGTTTACTGTAGATTACCCAATAATTTTTAAATGGTAAACTCAACAATCAGTTGAGTTTCCACAGTTTTCTAGAGCAGCAGAGGACCATCATGTACGATTGTTTGGTCAATCCTGTGATTTGGAAGAAGTATTTAAGTATTTAATGTCTGATATACCAATATTTTAAATCGTAAGACATTAAAAATGACTTTGTACAATAATGTATTGTACCATTGTCATTATAAATGTATTACATTTAAAAATACTCATTTGCTTTTGAAGTAAGCGGATGTTTATTTTTATTTATTTATTAGTTCTTATTACGGTCAAAATATTGTTAAATTTTGTGTTTCTTAGTCTTTAAACACACAAAATGTTTTTGTTTAAATGACTGCTAGGTAATTTCAGTTGCTAGATAGGTAACTGGCAAAAAAATTTTAGCATGTTAATTTGATATGACTGTGGCATTTCAAATATAGATATTCTGCCCAGAATTTTTTTTATTCGTAAAATAGAGTTTCTATATCTCTGTTTAATTGTGTAATTAAAAAGACCAAAACCTTATTGATATTATAGATAACCTTAATGTCTAATTAGTGAATTGGTGAGTGTGATGTGTCAGAATTTGGGTGGTGAGTAAGTGTGAAAAGAGACTTGAAGACATTTGAAAGTAAATAAATAAGGCAACGGTTGCATGCATCAAGTTCTAATATAGTTATTGCAACTTTGGTGTAAATATTTGATGTTTTGTTTTGAGTGAACAACAACAACAACAACAATAATAATAATAATAATAATAATAATAATAATAACAATAATATTGTTATGTTCAATGAACGTACCCTATGGTAACATATTCATGCAAACTGTTGCCTTAGCTTTTGCAAGTCATTTTTCAGTTTTTTTTCTATTTGAATTGTCCTGCTTCTCTGCACAGGTTAAAAATATGTAACTGATAAAATATTATTGTTGTTACTAAACATGTGCAAAGGAAAAGGGAAAAAATGCATTGATCCTCTAAACAGTACACTCAAGAGTTTAATTGATTCAAGCAATCATCAGTTGTTGTTGTTTTTTTCCCTATATTTGTGAGCACTTGCAAAATAATAATTAAAAAAAAAATCAGGATGGACCAACAATGTTCCCTGGAATTTCGATGCAGAGCAGTCTGTAGAGTTTACAAAGATCAGTATAAGTGCATAAAACTATTCAGTGAGCAGCGATTCACCAAAAAACATTTGTTGAAAAGGGTGGTCACAGGAGAACTGCCAGAATGGTTTCACACTGACAAGATATCTATGGTAACTCGCTTAACCACTCTATACAACCATGGTAAACAATAAAGCATCTCAGAAACCATAACATGTCAAACCTTGAGGCTACAGCAGACAAAGGTAACATCAGATTCCATTTGTAAATGCTAAGAACATAAATTTGAGGTTTCACTGTCACTACCAGTTTAAGTTTCATCTCTCATTTTTAAATGTTGCAAGCCAGTCATAAAATAAATACAGTACTAAGTTAAAAATTATTATTTGATGTTTTAACTGACCAGAAATGCCTTTCTGAGTTCCAAAATGAAACTTTTCCCAGCAAAGAAAAAAAAAGAAGAAAAAAAAAAAGAAATATCATATTTAATCAGCATCTGCTATTGTTATTATAGAATCTTCTTTACACACTTGCTTAAAGTGAATAACTTTGGCTGGAAAAAAGATCATAAATTTCCCCAAGCTTTATATCTTGCCTTTGATTGTGTCCTTCAAACTTTTTAGATCTTTCTGCCATCTAAAACTTAAATACATCTGGCAAGGTGTTAGCTATGTTGTCAACTTTGAAACAGTTAGCTTCTTACGTAGTCACAATAGATTATGAAAAGATTTTTGGATAACTTTCCAGAAATGTCCACATGAAATCTGTATCGGGGTTAAATAAAATTAATTTAATTTTTTTCACTATTACTGTTACTTATAATTTGTAATTACTTTTTTCCAGCAGCTCTGTTTTTTTGCTTTCCAGTCTGTTTAGGGCATAGTGATAGGGTTAACATAAATTTCTGCTCAGTCTGATTTTGAAGTAAGCAAGTTTAAATAAAAAGCCTAGTTGCAGGTTATTTCTCTTCAAGTACAACAAAATGCCAATTTAAAAAATAAAGGCAAAACCTTTGATTGTGTTATCTGCCTGGTAGTATCAGAACAATACTTCACATTTGGAATATAAACAAAATGACTATACTCTGTTTAACCATGAGTTCACATGCAGATGTGTACAAAATCTTATTCAAGGATGTAAAAATATAGCACTATTTAAAAAAAAACTATTTTAAAACAAGAAAAGGCAACTTCCTCCTTACCCACAAAAATCATTAAAACTAAAAAAGGATGTAACCTTGGTGGTGTTAATTCAGCAGCAGTTGCAAGTGAATAAATAATGTAAAGAGACATAATAATGTTATAGATGTGTCAGCTTAGGTGCTTCTTGAATTCTTCCCTGAGAGCAGTGTGGTGTAAAGTCTGAGTATGCGCACTGAGACGGTTCAAGTGTTCCCTCATGATGGCTGTTCCCTATGATGATAGCACTGTTATAGTCCATATTGCCATGAACAGCTTGAGGGAGTTGTGGCAGGTCATAAATTGAGCTCCCACTGCTGCTAATGCTATCCGCATAGGTTCCATTAGCATCTACATGCACACTACCACCCTGTGTTTGCACACAGAAGTTAGTGTTACCTTGGAAATTATGCATGTCAGACTCAGTCATGGCTGAACTGGTCCCCAGGTATGTCTTTTGAGAAGATGGGCCGTTGTTAAACGTACTGGTAAAGGCTTGTGGATATGATCCAGACAGGCTGTAGGAGTTTCTCTGAGCATTGGTATATACTGTTGGGGACAAAGTGTTGCACCTCATGCTGTTTACCATGGAATCTAATGAGCTTACAGAGTCCTCTCCCACGGCCACAGACCCTGAATTTGGCAGAACAGGACTACTCAAAGACTGTCCTTTCTGATCTTTCTTGTACTTCATTCTGCGATTCTGAAACCAGATCTTTATTTGCCGCTCAGACAAATTGAGCAGATTTGCCATCTCCAACCGCCGTGGGCGACAAAGGTAGCGATTAAAATGAAATTCTTTCTCAAGCTCGACAAGCTGTGCGCTGGTGTAAGCAGTGCGTGCACGCTTAGAGGTGTGAGAGTTGGTTGGGCTTTTGTCATCTGAACAGCTGTCTGAAGACAAAAGAAGACCAATCAGTACAGTCAGCAATTCTTACGTAATATTAGTACAAATGCTCTCATTAAATGAACTCTAAACATATATAAACCTACATCGACTTATGGAGCCTTTACACAAATTCAGTGAAGTGCCCTTAGTGGAATAAAGACATGATGTGTGTGCCTAATCAGTTTAAAGCCATTAGGTGCCTAATAAGTTTACCTCACCTCTGAAAGTACTAGAACACCAAGGCCAAACTTGTTTTTGTTATACATGAAAGATATTTGATTAGATTGGCCTGATAAAGCAAAATGTGAGACAATAGATTCTTTTTTAGCATTCATTTCCTGATATTTACACCAAAACATCTTTAACAACTTAGAAAAAGAAACCTTTTATTACAACCCACCCATGTTTTTGTGTGATCAAAAAAACTTACATAACTGTTAAAATTACTGTTTCAACAAATAATAACTCTGACTATGTAATCTTAGTTGATACTCTGAGTTTAAGCTATGAGGGCTGCATATGTTGTTAAAATGATAAATCAACACGCGAAACAGAGAGCATTTTGAAGCCAGAAAATAGTGAATATGAGAGCAAAAGTTTAAAGTCCATACCACAAGATGCTAACTGCTCACAGTAAAAAAAAAAATTGAAAACAAGATTGGAATTTGAACGAAAATGCAGAGTTAAGGCATCCTAACCGAGCTAGTTCTTTCATCTACTCTCATTTGGTCACCACAGGGGATCATCCATTATACATATTTTGATGTGGTACAGATTTTCACTGGATGGCCTTACTGATGCAACCTCCCACATTTTATCGAAGCCTGGGATCAACGCTGAAAGTGCACTGACTTGTGCCCCTCTGTGGCTGGGGTTCCCCATCAGGAAACTGAAGCACGGTATTCTACAAGACAGGTGGTGATATTCCCACTGGGGCTTCTGGACCCAAGATTTACCCCTACCAAAGTGTTGAAAAGGCCAAAGTGTAGAGAAATAAATTATTTGCTTATGGTACAAAACATACAAGCTCATGGGTCATCATGCAGCAAAACAATGCCTCAAAACCCACTTCCAACACACCAAAAGATTTTATAAAGAGAAAAACAAATAAAAGGTTTTACATTTAGGCATTTGGCAGATGCTCTTATCCAGAGCGACTTACTTTTTTTTTTAATCTCATTACACATCTGAGCAGTTGAGGGTTAAAGGCCTTGCTCAAGGGCCCAACAGTGGCAACTTGGCGTTTGAACCTGGGATCTTCCGAACCATAGTCCAATGCCTTAACCACTGAGCTACCCCTGACCTCACCAGAGGTTAACCAAACGAGTATCTTTTTATTTACTGAAGAGGAAAATAAATGGGAAACCCCAAAACAAACATTACTTATTTTACTTTTAAATGATTGAGATGTTCTGTTTCTATACTTTTACTCATGCTAAAATTGATTAGTCTGAACAATGGTGCCATGTCCAAGCTGTTAAATGCATCTACATATAAATGCCAGGGAATGAAAACTGCAATTCAAATGAAAAGACCTTGTCATTCCAATACTTTTAAAGGGGACTGTACATCCCAACAATGTATAACCCAACCCCATCTCACTTCCAGCACAAATATTATAACATGGTGAGAAGCCTTTAGCATTTATTCCAATGAACATTTTTGCATCACTATTCAGTGTGCCTGGTCATCCTATATAGGAAAGCCCTACATTTTATTAAAAATAAAAAAGTAAACTAATTTATTGGCTTTGTGGTTGATCATTGTGCTTCAAAGTCTATTACAAAAACATGAACGAATCAGTCATCAATAATGATGAAAAACATTGTGTGTTTTTTTTTACTATTATTTTATAAGGTATGCTCTTTAGAGTTAGCTCTACCTGCAATTGGTCATAATGTTTTAATCAGGTTATTCATCAACAGTTTAATATTTGTTTTGGAAGTCTTAATCATATTTTTCCTTAATGATATTTTTGGGGTCCCATTATCTTGGCTGATGTAAACACTTACCTGGGTTTTGGGTATAGCTAGTATATATCTAGATTACTGTTGTAAGATTTGGGCCTATTATTTATTAGTAATAAGATAAAATACTTTTTTTTGCCAACAAATTGGTGATCAAACATTTCAGTCAAAATGACTGATAGTCCCCTGTACTAATTTCACTTTTATAAATAACAGATGGATTGTTATTAGCTCCCTGCACTAGCTATTGTTCGCTGTTGTTACTGTATGCAATTTGAGGATACATTTTGATATGTATCAACATTTAAGGTTCATAAAAGTGGAAGAGTCACTCAAGCTCCTAGGTTTAAAACTGTAGCTAAAGTAAATGTTACATCCTTTTTCAGAGCAAAAAGAAGACAAGATTTCATGTAAGCAACATATTTTTTTTATCCAGTTATCTTGTCAAATATCCAGAAAAAAAATTACGTCATTACAACTTGTCATAAGTTTTGGCTGAAAATCCTTATTGAGGAATTCTGGCACATTTGTTCCTTTGGTAAAAATAAATATATTTTTATTTAAAATACCAAATCATGAAATTATACAACTAACAGGAAAGGAATGCTATAGAATATAATTAAGTTGAGGCTGTTGTGAACCCAGAAGATATTTTATTTACACTACATGACACTATTCCAAAATTATATTAAATGTAGGGACATCCACCTAGATGTAATTAACAGTTGCCTGTTGACAAATATGAATAAAATATTGTGACACTGTACAGATAGTCTTGCACTAAAGAAAGATGAATAGAAAATCATAAGCGCTATCGTCTATGGCTGACATCTTCGGACATTTGAAGCGCAAAGCTCAGCGACAGAGCCAGTAAATACGTTTGCTATTTGCGTCAGTAACATGAAGTATATGCAATCACCTAACATTAAAACAGTGATCCGAACGGAGCCCTTCGGCGAGTGTGCAGTGATGGTAAATGTTTCTGTTCATGCTACAGTGTTTTAGGCGTTGTAGGAACGGGATGGTATAAATAAAATGGTTGGACTGTAACAACAGTTCAAAAGCAGCACTACGCACAAATAGGCCTACTGACGGAATCTACAAAAGTATAACAACAGATGGATACCTCACATTTTTTCTAAACACGACAGTTCTCTTTAATAAATAAATAAACAGTGCACATATTAAGTGTTAATTCAAACTCAAATAATTATTTTCATTGTGTAAAGCTCAATAAAATTGAATTGAATTGAATTGAATTGAATTCAGCACACGCGCTGCATGATATTATATGGAGGTAAGGTCGTGGATGGGAAATGTTTGAAATTAAAATTCCAAGCATTCTTGTTGGATTTGACGGAAAATTCAAGAGTATGAAAAATCAGGTATTAGTTTAGTAGGCAGCTACACCATGTTAGGCTAAATTCCTGCCCATGTTCTATGTAACAATGCGACTCTACACTCTCACCCTGGTGGTATATTTTTCGTCTCTGCTAAACATATTTGAGGTATTTAAATTTACAGGCCCATGTTTGTATATGGATTCACAGACTTATTGGACTTATTTTTATAATCACCTGAACTTGTGATACGCCTACTGGATTTTTGCTGCTTGATGTTCTGACGTGACTCTTTCATCCAAGGGAATATTTGCTTGCTGGTGGCTGATGGTAGGGAACCGTGGCCTGCATTGTTTACATTTTGCCCACTGCCTGAATTGTGGGCTACGTTATTTGGGGACAGACGATTGTTGTCTTCTAGTGTATGTTGTGTTCCTTTGTTCTGCGAGCAGGCTTCAAGTTTGTGAAGCGTCGCTGAGGCATTGAAGGACTGCAATGAACAGACCGGTCGTTGGTCGTCACTTTCCACATGAAGGGCCGAAAAACAGTTCTGCTGATTGTCATCGCATCCATTTGCACGTTGACTGGAGTAGCCACTGTAAATAGGCAAACCGTCGCAGTAGGTTGCGTTGTGCATCTTTCTGTTTCCCAACGCTTATTTTAATAACTGACAGGGTCCTGACACTGTTGTAGAAGAACATTTGCTCGATGTTATCACGTGACACCTCTTCTCCAATAGGCTCCTGTGGTGCACCTAAAGTAGAGGGAGATACGATAGGCGAGTGAAATCGGCCCTATCTATCTTACTTTGCAAAGCCTGGCTGACAGCGAAGAAAGATCTAGAAGGGTGCTCACCACTTACCTTATGGCCAAGGGTAACAATAGTGAATACTGACGATACATTAAATTAACAAACGGATTTGCTCTATTTACACCAAGTGAACAGAGTCTTTGGTGAAGTAAAAAACATAAATTGGCCAAATTTTGCAATACCCATTGCTACTATACTTTTTTTTGTGCTTGTTAATTTGCAGCCTGCGATAAATATCCGGTGGTCTACATATGGTTTTGGCTTTGATAATCGGAAAATTCTCACTTTCAGACTGATTGGTCACTCGCCACAGCTGCCATGACACCATAACGACCGCATTCCCCTCCATTCGCAATCGCCCAAAAAAGATGGATAGAGGACCTCTAGAAAACCTGAAAAACCGGGCGGCCCTGCGTCGCTGCGACCACACCATGAACCTTTCCTCAGTATCAAATAATAATGGCTGCTGTCGCCGCATACACCGCCAGTGATGTATGAGGGTTACCAGGTTAGCGAGAGAGAGAGAGAGATGAGGCAGCTTTGTGCTTCAAAGCCAAGCCAGTAAGAGAAATCATCAGAACATGATACAATATATCCATAAGACAATCTGTGAAATACAAAGCAGAAAAGCAAAAAGAGAAGAAGAAAAAAAAAACTAGGCCTATGTGCAAATATGTAACACACCACTATGAACTGGAAGAGTTTAATATATTATTTGGGGTGAAAGAATGTAAATATAGAATCACCAGGATATTTAATATTTGTTGCAAATTAGAGCGTATGTATAATGCAACAAAACAAACAAGTATTATTATTATTATTATTATTATTATTATTAAGAAAGGCAATAAAAACCGTCTTAGGTAAGCCAAATGATAAAAAAGTGATTCTTCTTTGTTTCTCTCGCCTGAAAATGTAAGCAGCTCTATCCACACTAGCGGAATCTGGCTTGTCTGTGTGTGAGGGAGTGTGTGTGTGAGTGTGAACTCTCCCTGAACCGAGATTTAAGTCACTTGGTCATAAATCACAAAGTCCTCTATTAAACATCCACGCGATAGCCTCCGCTTTTTGCTTTCTTACCTTCGCTTGTGACGATCAGCGCACAGCACGCCGCGAGCTGCTCTCATTCAACGGCTCCGGGGAAAAGTTCAGTCGGAAAACAGCAGAAAGCGCACTTCAGGAGCAAGCTCTGAGAGCTGCAGCTAAAACAAACCGCCGAGTGACTCGAGCTGGAGGGTGCTCAAAAAACCCTTTCTTTTTTATAGGTTCACGAAGACCAGTACAAAAGTGATACAACGCCATGCGCCCTGGCTCTGGCGTTTACACATACCATAAGCCAAAATGGGCTGCGCTTAAGTGAGTGCTTAAGTATGCACATATAAACAGATCAATGCGCGTGCACATAAATATAAAGACAATCGCAAATTTCAGCAAAACCTAAGGCCAAACTTTAACGCTAACTTGCGCACATAATATGCGGTTTAAAGAGACGTACCACAACTGTTTTAAAAACCGTCATTAGCATATAATATTTGCACAGACGTAAAGAAAATTTGATTATAATGAGCATATTATCGAAATAGCGAGAAAATGTCCCAATAAACGAAAGATCTGGGTTTTTTTTTTAGAAGGTTTTGCGTTGTTGCCATAATTCTATAAAATACACCGAACATGCCATAGCGTGTTACTGTCAATTTGAACTGTAACTATTTTAACAATATATAGATAGCATAAGAAATAAAAACACAGTAGAATTTTTTTTTCAAAGAATGAGTAAGAAACTGACTGTATTTAGGGCTAGAAAGTTAAAATAACACCCACTCATATTCACGAAATCAATAAAATGCTATTCACGAAGCATTTTTAAAAGGACACGAGATAAAGATAAATGCTAGCAAAGCACATCGTGGGTTGATGTGTAGGATCCTAAAAATCCATGAGTGTGCATTTTGTTCATAGAGTCAGCACTTGTGAACACAAATTTCGTTAATCGTTTACTCCATTGTTTTATTATAGTGATTGTTCGGGGATTTTGACTGGCTAATTGTTCACACAATAGTAGAGAGGGCCAAATTTATTTTGCTATAATACACCCAATCAATCCAAAAATCAACAAATAAAAACAATAATTTGGGATTAGTCGAATATCATTTTAAAATGGCAAATTGCATCTCTAAACCAGAGTTTGATTTTGTAAAACGCGTACGTTAGCTGCTTAAAATATTTAACTATTTAATTAAAAATCGGCGCACAACGACAATGTGAGTTCTTAAACATATATTAATTTCCACTTAACTCCCATTTACAAGGCACACAGTCTCGAGTAGGTTAGTTTCATTTAATTCTGTAGAAAATAAATAGATTTATTCATTACCCGCTACCACACGGCACAATAAGCTTTAAATATGAAGGCATATTTAAAATGTCATGTGGTGACCATAGACATATATAATTTAAAAAAGTCTTAATAATAATAATAATAATAATAATTTTATACAATAATACATAAGGTTACATATTATATTATATTATATTATATTATATTATATTATATTATATTATATTATATTATATTATCATAATAAAAATATATTTAGTTAAAATAATAATATTTTAACAAAAGTTTAAATATCTTCCCTTTTTTTCCTTCACTCTTTTTTTTTTTTTTTGAATTTGGATCGAATAGTCATTAACTTAACTCGTGACCAGCAGCTCCCAGGGCCATAAATCAATGTTCGAGTGCCGAGCTGCGCGTTCCTCGATGCTAGTCCGTCTCGCTTTCTATCTCGTTTCCCTTAAGGACTACCACATGAAATGACCCTCTGATGCTCCTTGAGTTTTATTGTCTTTTGATTTGTTCTTCTGGGACACAACCCCTAGTTATGCACTCTACAAACAAGAATATTTTATAGAACTAGAATGTAAACACACACACACACACACACACATTCTACTTTCGGCATACATACAACCTAAATGTATTGTCATAAGTATATATATTCAGTAGTTATTATGATGCAGTTTTATGTATTTTATAATGAATAAAAACATTTACTACGCCTCAGTTTAATCATGGCTACTTAAATATCCCCAACTTTGACGTTCATTCAACGCAAGCTTTCTGACAGTTTTCACAGCTGTAATAACTTATGAGATTAATGAACAATCAACGGAAATACCTTAAAATAAAATCCATCCTTTTCGCGATCCTTTTTCTGCCGGAAAGAACTCGTCCAGTAATGTAATAAAAACAACATTCAAATTATCCTATCTAGTACGCTTGCACTCCACCAAAGCTTGATCGCACACCACCACCTCCTTGCCTCTTACCATTATTTCACATCCATATTTTGCTCTTTGATCACGTGACTGACGACACAACGTTAAAACCTTTATATTAATATATATAAAACACAGGAGATAAAATTGAAAGTAGCGAGGAGTGACTGAGGTGTCGGTAATTTCGAAACGTCTATATTTTCGTAGGTCATTTTATCTCGTTACTTTAGATGAACTTTGACTTTATAACTGGATCTGTGGTGGTGGCGGTGCGTGCGCTTGCGCGGAAAGAAGATATTTATTTTAAGTTCTGTGTGTCGAGTTAAAGTGACTGTTGTTTTTAGATGAATAGGTATGAAGTATTTCAGGAAATGGGCTGGAGCTCTTCTCCAGAAGGAAATCCCTGGCTGTGGATGACATGCTAATCATTCAACAATGGAGTTTCTTTCCTTTATCGAGAGCTAAGTGCTTTCACCTTTATTTGAATGGCTCTCCTCCTATTCCCTGCTAAACAACAAAAATAAGTAATATGTAACAAAAAAACAGCTGAAAAAATCGTGTATATATATATATATATATATATATATATATATATCTATATAGATATTACTGTGTGT
>JAQMYJ010000023.1:17182431-17200307 GCA_030014305.1 Clarias laeviceps
GTTGTCTCTCAGAAAGGTCTCTGTTTATTAACAGCAAAAGATGAGGTTTTATGTATGTGCCATCGACATATGTCGACAAAGATCATAAACCATTGCAAATGTCCTGGTGAGATCCTGAAGAATCAACGGAGAGGATGACAGAGAGGTGTCCGTCCAGAGACGAATCACAAGATGTTGGCTTGAGTTAGGGGGAGAGGGGGAAGGAGACAGAGAGAGAAATATAGAGAGAATGAAAAGATGAGCGTGGGAGCGTTCACACATTTAAGAACAGATGCAAGAGGAGACAGGAAGATAGCAGCAGGAAATATTTAATACGTTAATATCAGATCTATGAGGAAGATAGCAATAGGGTAGAAACAACTCCTGTATATATAAAATAATTCTTACACCGTGTATATACTATATGTGGATAATAAACATTATATGAAAATGCACAATATAATCACAAATGTATTCATTTCGTATTGTGGGTGTGTTCGATCAAGATAACGGTAGAGGCTCATGGGAAGTCATATGTCCAACGGGCTATCTGATGTGGCACTTGTTTGCGACAATACAGTGTTTAACCCGCATGAAAAGTCTAGCGGATGTGGTAGACTCGAAGATCATTAATCAACATGATCGGACATACAGCCTCCCCCATTCTATGGCTTCATGGCTTTCCCTAGGACAATTTTTATTTATGGAATAAAAGGTTTTTTAATCGTAGTGGAATTTAAGCAACGTTTTTGCCGGTTTTGCCAATTAATTCCGCCTAATGATTTAAAAGATTTGCGTAAGCGTGATTTGAACATAAAAAAAGGATTGTTTACTTAAAAATAGATCCTATGATTAAGAATCACTAGTCACATTAAATCTCATGACAGATAAAGTGAATAAAATTAATTAACTTGATCAATTTGATCTATCATGAGGTCGGATATATTAGGTAGCAAATACACAGTTAGTTCTCTATTTGTTGCAAACAAGATGATTGTTGGAGCAAGATTTAGAATCTGACTGAGTTTGTAAAGATCTGAATTGTGATGGCTAGACGAGTGGGTTACAGCATCTACAAAAACACAAAAGTGTTCTAAAGAAAGACACCCGGTAATCAAACAGTCATAGGAACCCAAAGCTAAATGATGCACATGGGGAGTGAAAGCTACCCTGTCTATTTCAATCGTACAGAAGGGCTCCTGTAGTACAAATTGCTAAAAAAGTTAACACTGACTATAATAGATGTCAGAAAAAAAAGATAATTTCTGCTTGTTGTGTATGGTATATGCAGTGTAGATGCAGACAGCTCAGATTGTCCATGCTGACACATGTCCACGTCAGACCCAGTGCACTGATCATTCTCCATGGTATATGAGGGAACTCTGCTTCTCATGTCTGCTATTCTTGGAGAAGTATATCTTCCCAGTAGTGTTCTTTTACCAGTAGCTGCAGTACCAATATATTGGCCCTAGCATTGAAGGGAAATATGAATCCCCCCAGAGGGTCATACAATTACACTTATGATGTGCTGTATTAGGAACACCTGTACACCTGTACTTTCAAGTGGTTATCCAATTTAATTAATCATGTGGCAAAAGCACAATGCATAAATCACAGAAACATGTCAAAAGCTTTAATTCATATTTACATCAAACATAACAATAAAGAAAAAGTGTGATCTCTGTGACTTTAATTGTTAGTGTTGGTCTCAGAAGGCTTAATTATTGCAGAAACTGCTAATATCTTAGGATATTTACACACATCAGTCCAACAACAAAACAACATAAACACTAAGGAAACTAGCCAGATTGGTATGACCTGCCAGGAAGGGTATAGTAAATCAAACAATCACAGAAAAGCATCCCAACAATGTACAAAACATCAAACCTCAAGATAAGCATGCTACAACAGCCTGCTAGATTTCACTCCCTTCTGCCAAGAACAATAATTTGAGGCTATCTTGGGCTATGGCTCACACAAACTGGACCTTTAAGAGTTGATGGCGGATCACCTGGTCTTTTTTATTCTTCACCAGTTCAGTCTGTGCCCATGATAGCCTCAGATGACTATTTTGGCCATCAGGTCAAACTTTTTTCTGCTTTAAAAGGTTGTATGGGATTCATATTTAAGGTTGTGATAGACTCTCAACTTAATGTATGATTTTTGGTTTTGAAGCATTCTCTGTGAACTCTAGAAACTTACAGTTTTTGAAAAACTCAGACCAGCCAACGTGGCACCCACAATCATGGCATCATGGCAAGTCAGGGAAATCAAACTATTATCTTCATTTTATTCAACCACTAGTCAAAATGTAACATAGTCCTTTATTTGACACATATGCATTACTGCACAGTGAAATTCTTTATGCTTTGCAGATTCCAGCCTTTCCACCGCCCCGTATATGGCACTGTCTTGCTATTAATAGTAATTAATATATTATTTATATTATTTTATATATGTTTAAAGTATGATGATTTAACAGCAATATTACTAGTAAGTAACAGTAGTTTTGGGCTATAGTTTTTGAGAAAATTAAAATTAGAATATGCTGGGCATTAGGCCAGCTTTTTGGTTTTCTTGCTCTCTTTCTGCTGTCTCCCTCATAATTTATATTCTTTATTTAAAAACTCAATAACTTAATTAAATAACTTAATTTTAGGTCATCAGCGGTTGTACAAGCATTTCACTTCATATCATACTGACTGTGTATGTGACAAATAAAATTTGAATTTAAATTCACAACATTTTTCTAGATGGATATTGAACATTTTCCTTGATGGATAATTTTAGTATTCAGTTTGCTAAATATTTGTGTTTCTACTATCAGATACTGAATACACAGATACACCGAACACTTAAAAGTTCCCCATTTTCATTAATACTTTTGTATCGCTGTATACTTTTCTTTTACTGAAACATTAGTCTCTGTAATACTTGATCTGTTTAGTGCGCTATTTTACATTTTGTTCGGTTGGTTGATTTTTTTTGTTTTGTTTTGTTTTGACTGGGTTCGGTACTGCCCCAAACATCAATAAATAAATAAATAAATACATTGCATGCAGGCTCACTTGAGATAGCAAGGTCAGAGGTCAGGGGTCATGCATAGTGTTACACTTCGATGATTGGACATCTACTTTGTGGCCTTTGCGTGAACTCAGAACTATTTGGCAGGTACCGCCCGAGTCATTTTTAGCTACAAAAAAGCTGCTATGGAGGTCGGTTGTCACAATAAACATTCGACCATTTGAACACCACTCATGAGAGTTATTTTCAAAACCAGAATAATTAAGTATAAGAGTAAATCAACGAAAAACGTAAGGTTGTTTGGCATCGAACAAGTGACAAACGAATCTTCCGTCTAAAATAATACCACACACATACACAGCTATTAAATATTTAATTGTCTACGTGCATATGACCGATGCACGCTATTTTTATTTACAATAGCCTACTACAAAATTCGTCATTAAATGAATTAGGTGAAGTTTTGATTATATCACATTTAATAAAATGACTGTAAGGGAAATATAAATTTTTTATATTATAACAATGCATTAAGTTTGGGAATCCACTTTACTACAGAAGTCAGAAAACATGACATGCGATAGCCTACTTCTGCAAGGTGTTACCTGGAAACATTTGCAACTTTTTTTTTTACTTAAATCAATGTGGACATTGATACCAGGTGATAGACAGAGTTACATTATCAATTTTTCGTTTTCGAAAATCCAAGAATATTTAATCACGTCTATTTTAAAGTGCTGAAACACTGTCTGCGCTCACCCGATTTGTAGCTCGAACCTAAGTCACTGGCTGTCTGAAACAGTCACGTCATTGTTAGGTTGTTCTACCTATACCGCACATATTACAGGTATAATTCTTGTCAGTGCCAACATCCTTCCCAGATTTCATTGTGTATTTGGTTTACGAAAACGATACATGAATTGATCAAGTTCACGCTACATAATCCAATCTAATACAGCAACTAGAAATAGTTTAGACTAAATTTGGTATAATGATGAAATACGTTTTGCAGAGATACTTAATATTTTATGTAAATATTACATAAAAATTCTCTTCAAACAACCGACCACTACTAATACTATCTACTGTTAATGAAAACCATGATGATTTCTGTATATTTAAATGATTTAAAACATTACTGCAGTAACAAATTTACTGAATTAATGAATTCAGCAATGTTTCCTAGAATCGTACCCAAGACCAGCTATTTAAATGTTGCCTGTGTAAAGTCATGCAAACTTTTTTTTAATTTACATAATCGTTTTATATTGGCACATGGCTGTTATTTATACCTTTATTTATAAATTGCCAGCATTTTTTAAACATTATAATAGGGGCTGAATATCAATTTTGTTGGAATTTACATTTTATTAAAATAATTTTAGTAACATTGAGTTTTATTCTACATCACGGTAGGTTAAAAGTCAGTATACCTTGCCTGTGCTTTATGGCTATAGTTAAACCAACATTGCCCAAAATGGGTGGAATGCATGTTAGTAACAATGAACTCGTAAATATGACATTCTGATCAACTGAATTTTAAAGCATTCTGGAGTAACGATTACGATAAATGTTTTATAATTTTAAATAAAACATTGTTATTTTAGCAGCCTTGGATTACTGACTCTGTCTAATCTACATATACAAATAACATTAAGAGCAAACTTATTTATTAATTCCAATGATACAGTTGCATCAAATGCTACAGTATTGCATTGGTGTGCAAATACTAACAAAAATAAAGACCACGATTATTCACAGCTTAATGACATTAAACACACTACACACAAAACATGGAACTAACAAAGACTACGTTTAAGGGTTATTTTTAGAATTATTCTATTTCTACATTTGTGCTTTAATTAGTGTTGTACAATCCTATCTCCATGAAGATAGATACAAACTCCGGTAACATTTTTAATTTTCATAATGGCGAACATTGTTTAATATCGAAAAAAAGAATGTCACGTTAAACTCTTTCGGTTTTTTTCCAGAAAAGAAACAAAGAAGCAAAGTTATCTACCCGTTAAGAGGGGTGAATTCTCCAGTTCCAAACCGTCCGAGTAAAGAGATGTGACAGCTGGGTCAATTTAAATAGAACAGGCAAGTAGAATCACCCCCGTGTTCAATATTAAATAGAAAGTAACAATGTGAAGTTAGTCCGAATACTGCTCTGTATTTTCTCGCTGAGTTCTAATGTCCTTCCAGCACTATAGACTTAATGAACACGGAGTGGGAATTAATGTCTGCTGCTGCTGGCCCGCGTCCGTTTTCACTTGGTGAGTGGAAGAAGAGCTGCTAGAACGGATCTTCGTATTGGGGAGCTTGTGGTCTTTCTTCCACTTCATACGGCGGTTCTGGAACCAGATTTTTACCTGTCTTTCTGATAGACACATTGTATGCGCTATCTCCACGCGCCGACGGCGAGTCAGGTACCGGTTAAAGTGAAACTCCTTCTCAAGCTCAAGAGCTTGCTGGCGAGTGTAGGCGGTGCGAGACCTTTTAGGCACTCCTCCGGCGTAGTTCGCGGTCACTAAACAAACAAATAAATATGTATCATCTATACACATTCCAGTATGACCATGAACACCAGGCAGCCACTAAATTTTAAACCGTATGGATGCGCTTTACATGGTTAGATTCGGTGTTTTATTTATTATTTCTGCAGCTTCAAAAACACCGATGTGGTGGAGTCAATTTGCCCAGATTTGTTATGATTAACGAAAGCCACGCATAAACAGCGGGGCGTCTTTGAAACAACATGAAATGGAGCCAAAGGGTGGAGTGGAAACAATATAGGTAATAAAATTTACGAGGTCTCCTAATTACCGACTATCTATTTCTTTTATTTTCTTCGGACCTGTGCCATTAAATCACCTTTGAATCCTAAATCTTGAATCCCTTGAGCTAGTAAATCAATCAGATAAGGGTCAACATTCTACCTAGCAGGTTTATTCAATTTGTAGCCAACAAACACCTTCAAATTGATTATCAGTATTTTATTGACATATACTTACTCGAATTGACGTGGACCTTTTTCATCCAAGGGTACACTACCGGCTCCTTTCCTTTCTGCGCGTCAGAGTGAGATTCAGTGGCGAGACTGCAATCCTTGTTGGCCGTCGTTGTGCAGTCTTCCATACCCAGATGGGGCTCGTGATTTTGTGGAACAGACCGAGGTTGTATGTGAAGCCGATCGTTGAAATCGGCGAGGTCATTGGTTGAAACATTACCGTAATCATAGTTTGTGTTTGGGTAATTTGGCCGCGGGTATGTTGCCCCTTCGTGATGGGAGAAGCCTGATTCTTTGGGTCGCTCGTAGTAGTCTGAAGAGACGGAGATATAGCCGTTGTCTTCGTATTCTTCGCAGGGCGGGAAAGATGGCTCGATGTAATTCGAATTGATTAAGTATGAACTCATGGTCGTTAATTTGTGAAGTGCAACAATTTAATTTTTATCGTACTGTCTTTTCTTGATCTCGCAAAAAACGCCTAGTCCCTCTGTCAAATGTAGAAGTTGTCTAGTCACGTGAAAAAAAGACCAATCAAAATCTTCTTTGGGTGCCGGGTAAACAACCACCAATAGCAGGCCATGAATGAGAAAACGACAATTTGACGGACTGACCACGCGTTGATATTTATTAATACGAAATCAAAAAACTTACAAATAAACAGAAGGTTAACTATTCGTTACAATAAATATACACTAATACGGAAAAGGAAATCTTATTGTTTGAAATACCCTGTAGGGTCTATATAAACACGATATTTTATAATTTCTTAGAAATTAATAAGAGATTTCTGTCCACGTGTTAATACAATGAATAATAGAAAAAAACAATCACATACCTGTAAATATTTGTATACAGTATCATCCACCTTTTCATACATCGTCATATCTAATCTGATTGGGGCATCAGTAAACATCAGTGAAAAATTAGAACTGACATAAGCATCCTATAGTTTAGGGTGCTTCACGTTTTTTTTAAAGGCACGTTGAATGTATAAGGGCTCTTAGGCTTGTACGTGAAACTCCTTTTGGTCGGGAAACACTTGCTCAACATATGACATTTAACGGTCCCCATATTGACAAACGAAGAACCTGTAAGGGATTTAATTTCCTAGATTACACTGTGTAACAATAAACCGCATATGCTGACAAACAGTCGTTTACAGCAGAGGTTCTCAAACCTCTGACTGCATTAACGAGAGAATAAATTCGGGTCCTATCAGTATATATATATATTTATATTATATTATATTATATAAACTATTGATATACAACAATATAATTATTGAATTACATATAACTGCATTATTGAAAGCTGTATAATAATATAGCGGGTTTTTTTTACTGTAAGGTTGAATATAATAACTAACAATGTTGAGTTATTTTTTCCACTGTAACAAAAGAATAACTCCTATGTAAATTTTGGTCAATAGCTACATCCAGGCACAACACAATAACATGGTGAATGTTCTCTTTGAAGGGCTAAATTGAATTAAACAGCCGAAAGGCCTGGCATTAATAGAGTTCCTGGAAGTATAATTTAATGTGTGCAACATTGTATGTACATGTACTTGTATGAATTGTTATAATTTGGATTCGGGTGCTGGACCTTAATACAGCACATTTCATCAGAATATATTACGAGCAATAACCAACAACAGAAAGCCTAAATAAGACTAAATAGAAATATATACAGGATCTGAAACAAACGTAAATAAAAAACATTGCAAATTTGGTTTATACTTTTATATAAAATTATATCTTTGCTGGCAGATGTTCCTTGAGATTGTTTTAATTTCACTAATCCACGGTCTTTAAAAAGCGCCACATAAATACCATCGGATTGCATTGTATTAATACTACCACAGTTTTTAAAAATTAGTTAGTTGGAAGGAAAGCTTGCCCAAATAAAGTTCCTAACGATATTTCTTAATAACATGTAAAATATAAAGCTTACTTTTGCTAACAAATTTTCACACTATAAATGCTACCTTTTTTGGAAAAAAGGAGAACAGTTTATTGGTTGACTGTTAGATAACACTATTAAAGAAAAGGTTTTATTCATTATATTTCTGTGCCTCTGTTTGAAAGGATGCTATTTGTTTTATATGTTTTTGCTGTTAAATGTTGTTATTCATGTTTTAAAGAAAACAAAGGTCGTGAGGAAAACCTTGGTTTATTATATCACTTCATTGTCTTTTCTGGTGTACTTATTTTTTTTCTTAGAGCGAAAAAAGGATAGGCAGCCGTGAAGACCTGAGCTTATCCAATTTAGCTTTGAGGCACAATACAATATAGTAAAGGGAAGTATTGCCTACCTTTCCCTCGACACATTTTTCCATTTAAGGCCGTCGGTAACTGACCTTGGCTGAATTTCCCATCTCAAAGAATCGCAAAAAATCTCAAAATTAAGTTCGTAGAGACTCTGTCTCTAACTGTAGAGATGTTGTTAACTGGTATGCTCGTTTTGCCACGATTTTTATGGTGCTAAACACTGATACTCACATAAAGGTTGTTTTAATAATCGACGTGCGATGGATTTTTGCGAAATCTCAGCGTTGGAGATGACCGGACCCCCACTATGTACAGCACTCAGAAGTGGTAGGGGTTGCTAATCACAACCAAGTTTGGCCTGACCTCTCAATGACCCGGTTTCCATTTCGTGTCTGATTAATCTTTCTCACTGACAGTCTTTGTTAAAAACATGGCGTGCTCTCTGAAATAATGCCATTTTCATATTAGTTAGACACAGTGACCTAGCTTTCAACCCGTCGATGAAATAACTTCTCCAGTTGACAAAATGGCAAGAGTCAAGAGCATAAAAATATCGCAGATCTATTAAACAAAGTAAAATTTTTTGTAAATAGCCTTTGAAAATGCAGAATGAAAGGAAAAACAGCGAGAATGAAGTTAGGAGGAAAATTAATTTTGAAGTAGAATCAATTCTTTGCACAGTTGCTTTTAGCGATACACAAACGACCTCATATGATAACGTGGCATTTTCTACATTGTCGTGTACTCTTCTCATATAAGGACCTTGAGGTATAATTAGCCTATTTTTGCCAAACATAATCCTGTTTGAAGACCTCGATTAAGTTTATAGTTATCTGCTGCTGATAAAGAGAAACAGTGAGGAGAAATGGCAACATACACATAAGGAGGTCTCAGAAAGTTAATATTATTATCAAAGAGAGTGTAATGTGGGGTACTTATTTTTTACGAACATATAAATAATAAACGATTTCTTTTTTGGTCGCTATTTTTGTCACTATTTTCTTTTTGTCACACTTAATAATCGGACACTTGAATATTTACGTGCTTTACGAATCCAATTTAATGTATAGTAAACAGGATATTTTTAAATATACTGAGAAGCATTTTAATTTTTGTTAACTTGCATTTTACATTAGCTTATTTATTTTAACATTCATAAGGTGTATTTAACCTCTTGAGACCCGAATGTTCTCATATGAGTACACGAAAATTTCGCCAATCTACATTGTCCATATACTGTATGCTTAGGCTATCGTCATATGAAGATCGTTAGGTATAATTGTTGTGTTAAACTTTTTTAAAGACATTGATTATGTTCATAGTTATCAGGTGCTAATAAGGAGAGACAATATCTAACAATTAAATTTAAATATTTATTACAAATGTAAGGATTGCTGATTATTTTTCAGACTCCAAACCAGCATAGGGATTGAAAATGATAATGAATTGTGTCATCCCTTATGTATAGCTGTTTATACAGTAGTTTAAAATAGAAATTCTATTATTAAAATTATTATTCTATTCAAACATGCAAAATGCATTTACAAATGCAACCATATTATTATTATTATTATTATTATTATTATTATTATTATTAACAACGTTTATTTATCATGTATAAGTCTGGAATATGCTGCCATATAGGTTAATAGTCAAAGAGAATTATCTATTTGTCAGTATACAGTGTTCTGCAAGCATATTAAATAAAAGGTAAGCAAAAATATCACAATTTGGTCACCTGCCAATTTCTAGAGACCAGCCAGGTCTCTAGAAAAATTTGCTGCACCTGATTTCTTTATTCACTACTAGATGCTAAGTTAATTAGCGTCGCCTTCTTCGATCTAAAGATGCAGGCTGCTTGTCAGGAGCACGTATTATGAAAACTACAGCTGGGGGCGAAGCTTTTTCTTACAAAGCCCCAAAGTTATGGAATAGTCTTCCAAATAGTGTTCGGGCCTATGACACAGTCTCAGTGTTTAAGTCCAGGCTAAAAACCTATTTATTTAGCCAATATTTTTTGTAAATAGGTTTGCCTTAGATAAAGGAGCAGATCCGGAGGACTCATGGACGTAGAGTATTATGGTGAACTGGTATGTTTAGATGCTGTCTTCCACAATTTCATTGATCACTCAGGTTTGTTGACGGTGAAGTGACTGGTTGCTTTACATCCCAGTTCTCCTCATGTCTGTGTTTCCTTCTGGCTCTCCCTTTTAATTATGATGTCAGTTAATCCTGCTGGAGTCCCTGCTTGCACCCTGCACAAAATATACATTCACCTTATACATTGTGTGACAGTGACCATACCTAACTGTTATCTCTCCTTCTCTCTACTCTTCTCTTCTCTTCTCTTCTCTCTCTCTCTTTCCCTCTCCCTGTCTCTCTGTCGAGCTACACATGCTGTTCCTGACAGTCTACCTGAGCCTCCAATAATGAACTGGACTCCATATTAACTTAAAAACATCACCTGTTATTCTGAACTTCCAGCCTCCTAACACACAGTATGACTGCAGATCAATCCCTGCTATCCGTTATCACATGAGGATGGGTTCCCTGTTGAGTCTGGCTCCTCTCAAGGTTTCTTCCTATTGCCATCTCAAGGTTTTTTTCCTTTGCCACCATTGCCCTTGGCCTGCTCATCAGGGACCATCTAATCATTTTGATTCTTACACATTCACATGAGTTTGCATATTCTCCCCGTGCTTGGTGGGTTTCCTCCAGGTACTCCGGCTTTCCTCCCACATTTCAAAGACATGTAGGTTAGGTTAATTGACGTTCTAACATTGCCCGTAGTGTGAGTGTGTGTACGTATGTGAGTGTGCCCTGCAATGGATTGGAGAACCCTGCCCTAAGCCTCCTGGGATAGCCTCCTGGCTCCAGGCTCTCCGCGACCCTAAATACAGGATAAAGCAGTATAGACAATGAGTGAGTGAGAGTGATTGAGTACACATTCATACAAACTTCCATAATTTCTTTTGATTGTGTAAAGCTGCTTTGCGACAATGACAATTATTAAAAGCACCATACAAATAAAATTTAATTGAATTGAATTACGTTTAAATATGAGCTTAGTACATAGTACATCCATTAAAATCTGAAAATCAGAATAAGGTTTCCTCTAACATTTAAATCTGAACTATGTAGAAGAGTTACAAATGGGCCTACCAATCCAGCCAGTTTCAAAAATGATGCTGTAAAGCTGTAATTGGTGATGTCAGATTGGGTCGTTTCACATCTTTGGGCTAGTTATCATGTTGGGATGGAATTAGTGTCTGATAATAAAAAAAGGCCTTTTACAATGACATTATGGCTCATCTAAATGGTCTTAAAGAATAGTGCTTGATCAAAATACAAATCCCACTGTATATCCAGTGTTACAAACTTTGTCATTACATACTGTACAAGGCTGGAAAAGAGATGAAATAAGGATATAACATGCCACATGTAATGCTGCCATAAACTTTGTAAGCCATTTTGCAAGATAAGATGGTTGCATGTAGAATTAACAAAACATCTCCCTGTTTAGTGATTGCTGCCAAGTAATTTTAGCAGGCTCAGGAGACAGGTGACATTTCATTGAGCAACATTGATAAGTAAGTGTGTGTGTGTGTGTGTGTGTGTGTGTCTGTTCGCAAGCTTGCAAGCTCTGGCATGCTTGTGGAGGCTGGTGCACAAGTATCTGTAAACAGAAAAGCATTGATTATCAGAGATTGGAATCTATTTTAAACAGCCTAGATGCTGCACAGCCACATGGGTGCTCTCTATTTGACCAAAAGAGAGGGGAGGGGGTTCAGCCTTATCTAGGTGAATTATTCAGCTTAATCTGGCAACCCTATGCTATCTTAAAGCTGCTAAGAAACAAACTCAACATGCCACCATTCCTCCCCTAATTAGAAGTAATTTTTCATAATTTAATTATAAACTTGAAACTCATATTATATATTCATTTCACATAGATCTCAAAAAATTACAATGTCTACAGAAATGGATTTACTCTACAGAAATGTCCAACTTCTTAAAACTATATTCATGTAGGCACGCTATACTTGGTCGGGGTTCCTTTAGAACGAACACTGCATCAATGTGGCATGAGGTGTTATTGAAAATGAGGTTGCTTTGATAGCAGTCTTTAGCTCATGTATTCTGTTGGGTTAATTGTTTCTCTTTATCATTTTGGCAATAGACCATAGATTCCTAAAGGGGTTCAGGTCAAGTAAGTTGGCTGGCCAGTTAAGCACGGTAATATCTTGCTCAGCAAACCAGTTAATTTTACCAGGTAATTTTTACACTATGAGCAGGATCTAAGACAAATAGTGATTTTTAGAAGATTGAAGCAAAATCTATAGGTAAATGCGTTGACTTGGACATGATAAAATCAAGTGGACCATCATGGCACCCCAAATCATCACTGTGGAAATTTTCCACTGGACTTCAAGCAACTTAAACAACTTGGCCTCTGTGCATCTCCAGTCTTCCTCCAGACTCTGGTTTTCAAATTAAATTCATAATTTGATTCTGAAAAGAGGACTGCAGAGCAACGGTCCAGTTCTTTTTCTCCTTAGCCCAGGTAAGATGTTCCTGATGTTGTCTCTGCTCCAGGGGTGGCTTGATATTAGGCATGCCTCAGTTGTATCTCATTTATTATAGATTGGGGATCTTGATCCACTGACTCCAGCCGAACTCCACTTCTTATAAAGCTCTGGCAAGTTCTTGAAACAGCTTTGCTTGACAATCTTCTTAAGGCCGCAATCATCCTTGTTGCTTGTGCACCTTTTCCTACCACACTTTTCCCTTCCAGTCAACTTTCCGTGAATAAAGACACATGTGGTGTGTGTGTGTGTGTGTGTGCGTGTGTGTTTGTGTTATTACCTACTTTGTTAGTTTAATTACAAAAATGATGGCAAAAGAGGGATAGTTCTATAATTTATTCGAAAGGTTTATTGGGTATTGTATTACAAATGCCACTTTAAATCATTGAACAACATACAGGAGCAAAACTACACCATTGAAGAAACTTCCATAAAAAGTTTCAAATAATTGTTTGTTTTTATCTATATCATAATTTTCTTACCTTGTTCACTTGCACTACATGACAATTAATTTGTGACAAACAATGTGTAAATAATGTGAATTTCATTAATTCATATTTTTGCTTAAGATTTTTGAAGCAGAGGATCATCTACAAAGCTAGTACTGTACTGTATGTTCGGCTTTTGTGTCAAAGTGCTAAAGAAAATGGATCACAGAGCACATGAAAATACTAAATCCAAATGAGGCCAAAGGTATATGCAACAGACTTCATCCTTCAATATTTAAGATTTTCGGACATATTTTTTCGTGACTGTTGTAACACCCAATCTGCCAACATACACACACACACACACACACACACACACACACACACACACACACACCACCACCACCACCACCACCACCCACATCGACTCCTCCACACAGACGCAGTACACACTCATGCGAAGGGTCACTTTTTTCCAGTTCTATTTTCTGTCATTCAGACCTTTTTGCGTTGTTCTGGAGCATTTTGGCAACCAAGATATGTTGGATTTCTTTGTCGGTTTCTTTGTTATTCTGTGATATCAAGCTACGTTTTTTAAATGAATTTCTTCCTTATTGAGCGCAGAGGAGCAGAATGAGAATGACACTGAACTTGGCCAAAAGCTCTGTTGGTAGTTTACAGCCTGTGAACATTTATCTTCCTGCCACTGGTGACCTCGTGATGAACCAAGAACAAATGAGAATCAATTTTCCCCTCCAATCTCTCTTCTGTCTAGGTCAGTGTCTTTCACTCGTTCTCGCATCTGTATGTAACCCACACACTCAAAGATGTAGCCTCGTTTCTTGGAAAAGTAGATAAAACGGGACAAATTACGTTTGTTCTATTATAGTTTACTAAATATAATTGGTTTAAATTTTGTTTTAATAATCTGACGTGCACAACATTGCTCAGTAGCTCTTTGAGATATTTATTAACAAGCACACTCAGGAGGAAACAAAACCATTGAAAAGCGTAATTGTTGGGCTGCAAATGCATTCTGTCTCGGAATATTTTAATGAATATATTTTAATTAAAAAAATTACATCTAAATGGGATAGCGAAGTCAAACAGAAATAGGTAATCTGCATGGATGAACCAAGAGGACATTTCATTCAAATTAATAACGTACAGCACAAATCCGCACAAAACATTACAGAAACCAGTGTTGTGAAAGACAAAGATGAACACGATAATTATCCGCTGACTTTTTATATTTTAAATAAAACGTACTTCCAAAACAGACTTCATAACCACAATTACATTTCGCTGCCTATAAAGCTCAAAGAAAAATTCAAGAATGCTGTATTCCAAAGATAACTCTTAAAAATTCTGACTTTGAACTTTGTGTATAAAATTAGAAATAGGTCAAGACGAACAAGAAAATATACCCCATCATGGGGTATTTGTAAACACAGTATTTATCATGTTGCTAATGTCTTTAGCGATACAGCCCTTTAGCTCAATTCTGTGCTCAAAAAAGAATCCAATACCAAACGTATATCAAATTCGTAAGAAAAGTGTTGTGGGTATAGACGATCCATGAGCAATTGTTTAAAGGCAAATCGAAATCAGCTATAGGACAAAAACGGAAACTGAAGTAGCAAAAAGTATAGATCTTGGACTCATCCAAATCTCATTCCATATTCCTCTTAAACAAATATATATTTAAAAAAAAAAGAAAAAACAAAACAAAACACAAACTCACCACGATTGGCTGCCAAGCAAATCCAGTCGGCGTATTCAAAATTCATAATGAATTTCTGGAAAAGAGAAGCGACGGCAGCACTGAAGGTACTCTTCTCCCTCCTGTACAAGAGATTTAAAAGAAATCCCGTCAGTGATGTTAAATACTATAGACTGTCAACTCCCCAAAACCATAAACCAACTTTAATGACCACCACGTGACACTTTTATGGGCAGTTAGTTTGTGAGGCCTGGATCACTGTAGGAACTAATTTATGTTGATGCTCTCTTACTCATTTTTTGGACCAGTTCCATGAATCAATAGGTCTAAACATATCTGACGATAAAACCGAGCTACTATTAACTATATAACTATGCGAGTTGTTATTATTATTATTATTATTATTATTATTATTATTGCATGAGGAAGTTGTTTTGCAAACGAATTAATAAAAATCGATTCAATATATTTAGAAATTAATTTTTATTGGCTTGAACAAAAATCATAATCAGAGCAACATTGTTTTAATATTGTTTAAATAAGTTGAATTTCAAAATGTTTAAAATGTTAACAAGACAGTAATTATCCTAGTTTATCGCCTACAAAATATTACACACTACTGCCACAAATATATAATATAGTTTACGTATAAGTGTCTCTTTCAGCATGACTTGGGCCTGTCTGTCATCGGTAATAGCATGAAAAATGGCCATGAGAAAATATTGTCTT
Organism: Clarias laeviceps; assembly: GCA_030014305.1. Taxonomy (NCBI): domain Eukaryota; kingdom Metazoa; phylum Chordata; class Actinopteri; order Siluriformes; family Clariidae; genus Clarias; species Clarias laeviceps. The sequence goes on from JAQMYJ010000023.1 coordinate 17,198,184, forward strand.
TGCTAGGACAATGTAAAAAATTAATTAGCCACAACAATATTTAGACTAAAACACTAGACTATCCTCCAGTCCAACAAGTCCAGTTATTCTTTTGCATTCATCACTTAAAGCAAGACGAAAACTATTATATTTAGCAAGCTGTTAGAGATTATCGTCCCAATAAAACAATAAAGCAGTAAATTGTCTACCTGAATACGTGTTAATATGACCCAGCATTGAATATAGACTGACTATATGAAAAATGTAAGTCTACTTATATTGCTAGGTTCGTGGAAATGTTTTTCTCCTCCATTGGTGTCATTGTGCCGTTTACAACACAGAACTACAGATATCGTTATTTAAACTTACCTGATCAAGTGACCATTCGGGTGTCTTTTGGGTATACATCTGTGACAGGCACAACATAGAACAGCTCAGTTCAAGGAATGCTTAGGACCCCTGGAACAGTAGCGATATTCACGGAGGTAACCAAAGTGGCAGATTTACGTGTTTTAATTAAGATGTAGCAAACAAATCGAAACTAAAAGTCGGTGTACAGGCTGTTTCTCCGTTGTTGTGGTAGTGAAAAAAAATGTTGAGGTTAGTTGTAGTTGGGGGTTGGATCGAAATCTTTTCGAAACTGGCCGGGGAGGGAGGGGAATTGCCCCCCCCCCCAACACCCCCCATCCCACCATCTGTGCCCCTGACCTGAGGTGTTCCGATCACTCTCTGTGAATTCATCTGCGCACTTCAGCTTCTTATCTTGGATTTTGTTGCACGTTTTGGGCAGAAAACCGCTGCTACCAGTGGAGGATTAAGGTGGATATGGGCCCCTAGGCTGCTCCTTTTGTTGACCCTCCCTTACTCATAATGTTTTACCAAAATATAAGTAATTTAGTTCTATGTGTAATAGCATTTTTTTTTTTATATTACACACTAAAAATGCTGGGTTGTTTTTTCTACCCAAGCGCTGGGTTGCCTCTGTTGGGTCATTTTTCTGGGTTATTTACAGAGAGTTGGGTAGTTTTTGTGTAACCCAGCTGCTGGGTTGAAGTTTGCTTGGCCCCTCCCCCAAAGTTCACCGGTGTATTCAGCGGCTGTCAGCTTCGTGTCTTCTCTTTTGAGCGCTGATGACGGTTCATCCTCCTCGTGCATTTAAGGGAAAATGACGTTAAATACAAGGTCTGTATACACATGTTCACTCACCTAAGTCACATATGACTGAAAAATTATCACTATACGTAACATTTATTACTGTTACCGTGTTAAGGTTATACTCAAACTTTCAGGCTGGTCTGAGGTCTGACAACTTAGCTGACAATAGCTGCTAGTTAGTCAAAGAACTCCACCTGTGTATGAAAGAAACGGATAAGATGTCTGAGCTTTTTGTCTTTCTTTGTAAAATGTTTGCAGGGTGACGAAGATGGTGAAGTGATGAATGAACACTAAACTGTTAATTGTAGTGCTAGCATGATGCAGGCATTTAGTTAGGTTGCCAGCATTAGAACTTTATTAATCTCACTGCTTGAGACAATAAAATGCTGGGGTGTTACAAAACACTGATCTTCTCACAAATATCCACACCTGCTAACCCTCCCGTTTTTCCCTGGAGACTCCCATTTTTCACTAGCTAGTAATTTACTCCACGGTCAAATTTCTCCCGCGTTTCTCCCGTGTTATAACAATATTTTACACCTTTACCCTTTGGAAAGTATGCAAATGTATCAACAGTAACTGCATGTAAGCTAACCAGGTCGCCCTCTTTAACCAAAGTTGCTTGTGACTCAGGCTAAATTAACTATCAGCCAAAGCGCCAACTACAGGAAAAAGTACCACAGCTGTACAGATAACTACTAGATGAAGTATTAATATTTTGGTGATTGTGCCAGTATGACCTCAGCTATGACATTTTTTTGGTAATTATCTTAAAATCAATGCAGACCACAAGATTAACTAGTCTGACATAAACAAAAAGAATAATATTTAGGAGCTTTATCCTAAAAGCCGTGCTTATTTTGCTGTTTTATTTTTGGTAGTAGCTGTCTCCATGTTTTTGTTTCAGGTTATCTATACCCTATCTTAATGGACAGCTTTGTCATTTTTTATTTAGTATCAATCCTATTACACACTAAATTAATAGTCTTA
>JAQMYJ010000023.1:17200407-17211307 GCA_030014305.1 Clarias laeviceps
TTAACCCATCTTGCTGGGTTAAACAAATAACCCATTTTGCTGGGTTAAATTAACCCAGCATGTAGTTAGTCCAATATCTACCCAGCAGCTGGGTTAAAAACAACCGAAACTGGGTTGTTTTTAACCCAGTATTTTTTAGGTTGTACACAGCCAGATGGCACATGAGCTTAAAAACACCCACGGGCACACAGCAGGACTACAGAAAAAAGGGGTTCACAGGGCATCTGCAAGCCAGTTATCAGCTTTTTTTTATTTTTTTTACTTTCCAGCAGGTGCAACAACAGGTGCACCAACTGTAGCAGTATTAAGGCAAAATCACAGCATCCTGAAAGTGACACAAGTACACAAGTGCTTTGCAATACTTAAATAAAATAACTAAAAGTTGTGGAAATAATAAGAGCAATAATGCAACAGCAGCACAATCATAAATACATATTCCTATACTCTCAGACAAAAAAAATTACCATAGTGGTACAAATAATGTTCCTCAAACAAATGTACCCTTAATGGCATGAAAAAAGGCCACTGATGATTTTTTTTTTTTTTTTTCTGTTCAGATACAACTGAATTGAAGGTACATAACATAATGAAGGTACATAATTGTTCATAAAGGGTAAAGAATGTTCTGGACAGTGGGATGAGTTTAGCTTTTTCTCAGAACAGCACTGAGACTCCAACAGAGAATGGAAGAGGAGAAGCCAGCAAGCTGTTACCATGGGTAAGTTATTAAGTCTTATACAATCCTTATTCTGATAATATAAAACTGATATTTTATTTTTCCTAGTTTTGGCTAGCTTTGGCCAGCTTATATGCAACATTGTCCTTCAATGTTACTTACATAATTTAGGGTAGCATGTATATGATACTGTTAATCAGGCTAACAAACTGCCTTATGTAGCTTAGCACAAACATGGTAGCTCATGGTGGCTAAGCTAATGCCTTATGTATATTATAGATGATTGTCAGTATCAGCGGTGGTGTAAATGTTTTAATGTATTTCACCCCGTTTTGAATAGCTTTAGCTTACGGTAGCTATTTTGTTTAGTATTTGGTTAGCTTATGACACGTCTATCTATAATGTTATTTAATACAAACACTTTAGCTGCAGGAGGCTAAAATACTGCCTTATGTAGCTTACAGATTTTATAAAGAGATTTATTAAATTACCTTTTTTTAGCTTTGCAACCAATGAAGTAAGTCATTTGCACACGTTTTAATTTATTTAAAGCAATTAATGACCTTAATATTAAGTATATTGTGCATATCGCGTTTATACACTGCCCACGATAACTTTTAGATGGGAATAGCAACAGCTGTGATTTGCTGAAGTTGCTGCAGTTGTTTAAAATTTTTCCAGATATGTATAGTCATCGGGTTTGTGCACATCTCGTTACAATGTTTTTGATGCTTCTTATTTTATTTCTGTTCTGAAAGAATGCTGGGTAAATGCAATGGTATTTTGTGAAAAGTGGGTAAAAATTAATTAAAAAGTTTAAAATGCATTGTAAACAGTTTATAAAAAGTTATATTTTAGATGAAAAATTGGAGAGAGTATTTTTTGTGAATGGTTTTTCAGCTAATACAAGTGTTTTATTTAGTTTAAATATTTGTGCATTGTAAACCTGAAAGAATATTTTACTGTAATCTAACCAGTGTTTAAACATATTTCATACATGTTCATAATAAATTGATTGAATGTCTTATTCAATAGGAAAAGTACTTCTTTATAGTTCCCAACACATTAGATACAGTTAAGGTACAAAAGGGCTCGTCACTTCAAGGACAAGATTTGTACCTTTGGTTAAAGTACTGTACAATAATGTACCAGTAAGTTTATAAAACAAAAGGTACATTTGGTTGCCCATGGTACAAATAACGTCTTTGATGGTACAAACAGAATTGGTACAAATTTGTTTCTCTATTGAAAAAATTGGTTTTCTATATTAAGGTACAATTCTGTTCCCTTGAAAGGTACTGCCCCAGTGACAATGGTTTGTACCTTCATTAGTACAAAACTGTTCCTTTATTCTTTAGAATGTATTTTTCTTGTTTTCTTGATAGAAATGTTTTCAAAGAGCACAGAATATCACTTTCACTTTTGACCAACTGTGGATCTCAGTCTGTTTTAAATAGTTCCAGTTTGGAAAAAGAATGGCATTGGTTACTAGCAAAAGACATAAATATCACAAAATCTTCCTTCAGATCACAGGCATATTTCTTTTGGAGATAAGCTGCTCCTGTTTGAAGATCTTGCATGGAGATGGATAGAATATTGTTAATAATGTTAAAAATACAAATATCTATTGAAAGTCTTTGTAGGAGTGATATCTCCATTCAAGTTTTGTAACAAGTTAGTCTATGACAACAATAAAATAAAATAAAAAAAACTTATGTCACCATATATTTATGGATTTTGTCCCAGCATGCAGGATGTGGATTATAGGTGGGGGATTTTGACATTGTTTTTGCTGGCAGTCCTCCAGCATTTTGTGGATTGATGATGTGGCAGTTTTTAAATATGCAGTCAATTTAGGAATTTTCATTAGTAGATCTTGGTTCTTTCAGTTATTGTGCTGCTCATTTTTGTGTTCTGTTATCATATTTTCTTTCTGATTTTTTTTTTTGCCACTGTGCTGTCCTAGAATGACCCTGAATAGATGGTATTTAAACCAAATTGTGAACTTATGAACCTGACTGCAACTACCCAATCAGCTACTGAATGTTTCTCAAGGGGGCTGTTTTATTTGAAGCAAACTTAAATAACTAAAAATTGTTTGGCCAATCCTGGCCCCCTGCACACATGGGTCCCCTAAGCTGTAGCCTAGACTAACCTGTGCATTAATCCATGCCTGACCGCTACTTTCAATGTCTATATCAGTGAAAGTTGATAATGAATTTTTTTGGGTGCACTCAGTAGAAGATCCTCCCAAAGATGAAAATGTGTTTAGTGGAGGTGGCTTAGATGCAGCATTATAACTGATTGATTGTACTGGACATAAACAGGCATCATTAATATGCTCTAAATATAGCTCTGCTCTTCTCCTTTACCAGAGTAAAAGAGGAATATCAGACGTCATTAACATTCAGTCCCCATGGAGATGAAAGTTGATATGTCAAGTATTTCAAATATCTGAAAACCTTTTTTTAAATTGGTCTAATGATGCTGTGATCATTTGTGATGAGTATACTACAAAATTTGTAGTAGAAGAAAAAAAATCCTAAAAAACTTTGACAGAAATGAAGTATGTGTGGCTCTCGACACTTTTTACAATCTCTTGTGTCTCACTCTTTCTTGTGTGCTGCGACCGCCCCCGTGTGGCAATTTGTGGAAATTTGTTATAATACAACAACGTCATCTCTCTCTCTCTCTCTCTCTCTCTCTCCCTCAATTTATCACGATTTCCCACCTTAGAACACGCTCGCGGCATGCACAAACACACACTCGTCTTCTTGACTTGTATATTTTACTTAAAAAGAGCAGGAGGAGTGAACTTCATCACAACAAATGTGTTAGTTCTTCCTCTGCGAGAATGCTGCTGTCACACTTTCATGAGTATTTCTAGTATTTCAGTCAGAAGAAATGTGTAAAAACAATAACAGTTTCGTGTTGGTATGAAACTTGAAACTGCAGCCATTTAAACACTACATGTATTATTATTATTATTATTATTATTATTATTATTATTATTATTAACAACAGCAATACTACTACTACTACTACTACTACTAATAATAATAATAAGGTTATGAATATGAATATTCGTTAATAGTAATATTTAATCGGATTGTTTAATTATGTAATATGTAAAGTGAATTTTCAAATTTAAACACAGATTAACAGTAAATGTGTTAATAAAGAATAAATAGATTAAAACCCTGTTTTGTCTGGATTTAGTGTTTGGATTTAATACCTTGCTTTTAGGGACTGTGGCTCGTGTAAAAGTTGCTGATTGTTCATTCGCAATATCCATAGGGCTAGCTAACCATTGGGAACATGTCGAAAATTAGAAATAACAGAAGTAAAAATTGATACAACTTTGATTTATTTGTGTGTTTATTGCCGCAATTCAATTTAGTATTTCTTTCGAATCTTGAGGATTTTTGCTTTAAATTTCGTTCCTATTTCCTATTGTTTTTGAATGTATCCTGATGTGACTTGAGGCATTAGGAGCCTAATAGATGAACATGCAGCACAACAACTTAAAACATATAATCGTTTATGTACTGTACTCTCAGTATAAGACCAAGTGTTACGAGATATTTAAATTTAAATCTAAATTTATTTACTAACGAGGCAAAGTAAACTGTGAGTATTATCTCAGACATGTTAGGTTTAATAAGCTAAATGTATTGTTTGACTTTTTTGTAGGCCATTTACTTTTATCATTTATCTTTACATAATATTCCCTTGTTAAAAATTGGTGTACATGGTTTGGTCAAGTTTGCTCAAAACTTGTCGACTTTCAGCTCCTTGTTACGAGGTTGCTGTAAAAAAAAAATACCTATATAGACTGTAGTGTGTAGCCTGTGCTTGTCTTTTGACTTGACTTTTGTTTGTGTTAATTTAATGTCTTCTTAACCTGCCAAAAATCTATAGGTCACAAACATCTCATAACTACGACGGATAGGCTGGTGATGCAGACAGGAACACGAAGTGTCTTAGTGATTGTTGTCTCGCTATAATCAATTACATAACCAAATACACTTTCTCTTCTGTTGATATGGTGCATGCTCCCTCTAGTAGTAGTCAACGTTTTACACCATGGAGTCAGTCTTAGCCAATAAAACTAAATTATATCCGGTGCCTTTGTGCACACCGCACAGCTGAATGGAGAGGGAACCCGAGACTGAATGAGAGCACTAGTCTGAACTGGCCTGCAGCCCTGAAAACTCTGTTATTGTATCTCGACTGCCATAAAGTCGGAATGCAGTTAATAGTTTCCCTTTTGAGACCGTTGAATGCGTATATGTGCGACAAAAGACTTTTGTGGAAACCAATTATTACTCATTACAAATATTATTGTACACATACAGTATTAGTTAAGAGTATAAAATTACGTAGTGGCACACGTAACTAAGCATAACTAGATAGCATTACCTTATATACTGTACGTCTATAGAATTTGCAGGCCAAAATCTGCAGGCCAAAACCACTTGGATCTAACAATTACAACTCTCTTGTATTCCTTGTCTGCTTGTGGTTTTTACCAATAACATTTATGGAGGTAATGCTGCTCGCTCAGAGGGAACTGTAATTATTATTATTAGTAGTAGTAGTAGTAGTAGTAGTAATATATTGAGGCATTGTCTGTTATAGTTTATATTTTTATATATTATATTATAAATGTTTTATTTTCAATAAAAATAGTACAAATTAAACTTTAAATAAAAGTGAGCAACACAGTCTTCAGCCAGTACGAAGATCATAAGGTAGTAATTTCACCACACTACGGTGGTGTTTAATATCTATTTAGTTGTTTCCTTTTCATATTCTTATCTATAAAAAAAACTGTTATTCAGACGTTTTAACAAGCCTCCGATGTTAGCACTGCGAGAACAAATCGAGAATTTTTAGGAAGTAAATAGGCGATGATTCCAACCGACTCTGAAAATGTGAAAATTCTCATATAGATAAACCAGGTTTACATTAATTTGACAATGGATCTAGACACAAAACCGTGCTTTAAAAAAAAAAACTAACAAAAAAAACTTTTAATCGGTTTAATCCAGTTCGAGAATCTTGTGCTTACTTCATGGTCAGCGCTTATTTATTTATTTATTTATTTATTTAAGTGAAGTTGAATGAAATGAAATTATATTTAATTTAATGTAATTTATTTGTTTATACATTCACTCTTTTTTTTTTTGCACGAAAACAGATAGACACAAGGTTGTCTGCAAGAATAAGAAAAAGGGGGAGTTCGAAAGCTGGCTCATCCCCAAGATACGGCATCAGACTCAGTGATACTCTGAGATTACGTTTTTCAAACAGGACTGACAGCCATCAGGTACAAATTGCAGGTGCACACCAATCAGTCAAAACTCGCATTAACCAGACTTTTGATCTTACCGGGATCGATTTCTCTTTTTCCTTCGTTCTTGCCTCCTTCACCAGAACGGATGAAAAGAGTATCTGTCTCCGTGCGACATGCACCAATATAACTCATTCCAAGAATCTCCAGTTTGGGGTCTTCACTCTGCGCAGGCCGGGGCTCTGTGGATGAGTGATACACGGCCCGCGGCTCTGCGAAGGGAATATGCGGGATGCGATTCAATGACGCTCGTCCGGAAAAAATCACGGCCTTGGTTGTTAAAGCAGCCACGAACATAAAGAAAATGGTACACTCCGCTTTTCGGTGCAATGAACGAACATGTGTCCTTACAAGGGTTTCTGATGTCGACATGGCGGACAGGTACACTTGCCTTTATATTCACACAAAACCACAGACCCAAGAGAGACTACCCGCTACAAGCGGAAAAAACGTAATCAAGAAGCGCAGCCACCCTTTGTCGGGTAATATGTTGACGGAAGGTTGTCCTTTGATTGGATTACGTGAGCACGTGATCTGGAGGAACACCTCAGTAAATCAATCGTATAAACACACCCACATGCGTGCATGTGTAAAAAAAAGTAAGTAACGACCCACAACTATATAATAAAATATATGCACCAAAGTTATAAAATTTTTTGAACAAATAAGGTTTAGCTTTTATCGCATTATTTTTGCTTACCTTCCTTCAATTTTCAGACTGACCAAAATATAGACTTTAAAGAAGGTTCTATTCCCGAAAAGAAAAAAAAAATGGTACTAAGGTGTATACATTATATTATAAAAGTATGGGTGTCCATTTACTTTTTGCATGTCTGTCTATGTTTCAATAAGTGTCCATACATGGGAATGCAGATATAAGATAGGAATGCAAACACAAGGAAAATGAACACCAAGATATAGCACAAAAACTATTTCAAAGGAAGGCATTTAAAATACAATTGCATGTATAAAACCAGTTGTGCTATAAGCCGAATTCATTATAGAAGAGAAGATTTAATGTGTGCTTACAAAGAAATGGCAATCATCTACAGGAGGTTTTGTAAATAAACTTTTACAGTTTACAGAAAATCTGATATGCAGTACTGTATAAATAGTAAATTACTCAAATTTGAAAATAGACATTCTTACATTTTGAGATACTGGATTTTTATAATTATTTATTAGCTGTAAGCTGAAATCTTTAAAATAAAAAAATGTTTATAATGAAAATAATAAAAATAAATAAATATAGAAAATAAATCTAGATTATGAATTGATGTATAATTAATATAAATTATTTATTTCTGTAATAATTTTTCAACATTTTTAAAAGTAGTATCTACTTTTAAAAATTAGATTTATTTCAGAAATAATTTTTAGGAAGTCCAAAAAACAGAGTGTCCAAAAAACATTCTCATGCTATAAAAAATTTTACGTTTATTCCTAGCAAATACCTTTTTAATAGTTATTAATGTTCTCAAATGTTTCTCTCCCAGTACCTTGCCGTCTCCGTGTGCACGTCCACTAAGAATAGTTATAACTTTTCTGTCTCCTCCAAACAAACGCAGTTTCTGCTGTCTAACGTCTTCCGTCATTTATAAATAGAATTCCGTTCATCGACGTCTAGTTTATCTTTACGTCCCAGTTTAATCAATTATGAATGTGAAGTAATCGTTTGATTGACTATCGACTCGATTCTGCTGGGGTGCATGCAACAAAAGTGATTACATTTCTAATAACGAAGATTTTCGGGAAACGTGTGTTAAGAAGTAAATAAATGTGTATGTATTTATATAATAAATAGGAATTTCTGACTAAAACAGCAGTCATTCAGAAGTCTAATCTATTATCATTATTTTTATTATCAGTGGTGCTTGCCAAGCAAAGCACTACTATTACTATCACACAGGCTAATTATTCTTCTTTTTCTCCTTCCTCTTCCGTACAAACGTTTGGCGCGTAACTAGTCCCGCACCGTTTGTCGTAGACCCATGAACGAGGTGTCAAATCGTGCGCCCTATTCGGGAATGGGGTGCTATGACTTTTCTAAGACCCAACGTCACCAACGTCACCTGTGACATCAGCTATATCTATGACATGGCAAGCAACACTCACATTTTCTTCCGGAAATGTACCTCTCTAGTTACTATTATTATTACTACTAGTAGTAGTAGTAGTTTTGGTATGAAGCAGCAGAACTACACCCGTGACAAAATGTCGTTCAGCTGTGCTGAATCACAAAAGGCAAGTGGACAAACACATTGTAGACCGCGACTGTTCTCGTTTACGACAGGAAATAAAGCAGCGAAAAGAACAGAAAAAAGGAGAAAAAACAGAACCGGCATGATAATTCAAGGGCTCGGAGGTCACAGGGCGATGACTTCTATATGACTCACTATTGCCGTTTTCATAAGACACATTTGTTTGTTGCCAAAAACAGCCCTTTTAAGCACGAAGTGGACATAACCGAGGTCGTGTTTGCTGCAACCTTTAGACTTGAGTATATAGAGATTAAACAAACTTTCCTACCTTCGCTTTGCACGCTACGAAAATAGCGTGCAAAGCTATTTTGCCGCGTGCGATCGGTTTCATATAGCGGAGAATGGGATCATTGGACTTTGTTCAGTTCGTTGACACAAAAAATTAAAAGACTGTCAAAAAGGAAAAAAATATTTTTACCGGAGAATATTACTGTGGTGGTTACTGTTGACAGTTTCCCAAGTTTGCTTGCACACCAAGGGCAATATGATCAAAACTTTAGTGGGACTCAGCTTCTAATGAGAATGTAGCAATTACATTCTCATTACAATTACAATGTCTTGCTATTAATAGTAATTTTATTATTTTAATATATTATAATATATTTTGAACAACGCTACAGTTGTAACGGCTTTCCAATAAGTCGCTGCGTTGGTAATGTTTGAGCAAGTCCTTGGACGCGTACAAACAGAGACCATGCAAAAAGTCGATGCAATGATATGTCTTACTTTATTTGTGCTCCAGTAACAATTGTCTTGAATCTACTTGTTTAGAGTATTCACCAATGTTACCAAATCCATAATCGATGATACAGTATTATACAAACTGTCCCTCCGCATGCTACTCTGTTGTGCGGTCAAAAACTGTGTGCTTCCTAATTACCAACACACACCTGGCTCTTACACCGGTGCTACTTTATACTGTGTCACAGTGCCACACAGTGGCCAAAGAAACTTTACAATGAATGGCTCCAACACTAATATTAATTTAATTAGTAAATATCACGAGTTTAAAGGCCTCAAGTTGGTGTCTATTTATAAAGCATTATTTAAAAACATAATTTACAGCAAACGCACAAACTGACAGCCTCTGACTTGGCAGCACAATGTGTATACGATTAATTCAAGAATGATGATGTTTCACGCAGAGCTGATTTCCTCAGTTACTGCAGCAATTGTTTTGGACTGATCCCGATATATTACTGACTTCAGATCAGCCAAAGAAAAAAGTCAAGTTTTTTTATGTCTGGTTCTATGTCTTATATTGTTCGTTTTTGTAATTTTGTAAAAATTTAAATATCAAATTTATGAATCCAGATTTTTGGCTCACCTACTCTCTATATTACTTATTACTATATTACTGTTCGTTATCCTGTACAGGATCATAGGAATTTGTGCCAGACGTTTTAATTTATTTTGGGCTTCTGTAGTGCTTAATGTCCTAAAATGTCTTTTAATTAGCCAAGCCTGAGGCCTCTCAACTTTCTGTTAGTGATGATGAACTCCAGATGGTAGCTTGTCTGTGGCAAAGTACTCAGCACTCATTGGATTGACCAACACACAGTACAGTGAGAAGGTTCAAGGTGTTCAGTGCAGATCTGAGAAAGAGGATGGTAGAAAACAAAACAACTGCAGATTCCAAGATCAGTTCAAACAACTGTATGTAAGTACAAGTTTTTGAGAGAGTCAGGATCAGCACAGGAACAAAGCACAGACTTACCATGAACTTGGAATTAGCTTGAACACCAATGTCACAGTCTACAGTCAAGCTTGTTTACATCACCATGGACTAAGAGTCCAAGAAAGAAGCCCCTGCTCCAAAATTCACACTTACAAGTTCAAACCAGGAGTAAGGTAGGAGATGAGGCACCCCATGGACACTGTAACACCTGTTACACATCTTGCTTTGGGTCTGTTGGGTCTGTTGTGCTACTTGGAACTGGTGCATTGTACACTGTAAACCCTAATGCTCAAAGTAATTAAACATATTGAGTAGTGTTAACTTATAATAATTACAAATAAATCAAATCAATAGACCTTGATGAGTATTTAGAACTTTTTGGTATTTATGAGTTTGTAGAAATGACACTTTTCAATTTAGCTGAACAAGTTTGATATTTTAAGTATCTGTAAGTAACAGTAACTGTCACCTTAAAGTTCCACCAACTTAAAAATCTTTCAGACTAGCGATATTGTGTTTGACGTAAGCAGGGCAATAGGGCACTGGTGGCTCAGTGGTAGGTGTTTCGCCTGCCATGTGAAAGGCCTAGGTTCGATTCCCAACAACTGGATGAAGTGCCTGCCCCAAGCCCAGATAAAATGTTCGGGTTGTGTCAGGAAGGGCATCTGCCATAAAACCTGTGCCAAGCTTGTGTGCGGACCGGATTCTCTGCTGTAGCAACCCATTGGAGCAGCCGAAAGGCCAACAACAATTTATTTGATTTGCAAGAACTAAAAAAAATTTATAATTGCTATTAAATAGTATGAGTTAGGCTACTCAATAATGCAAGTAAAGAACGATTAATATGGGGCTGGTTTCTCGATAACGCACACTATTCGCGAGCTAAGAAGACTCTTAAGATATATCTTACGTAAAGTGATAACTTTTCT
>JAQMYJ010000023.1:17225554-17248590 GCA_030014305.1 Clarias laeviceps
AACATATCAGATATGTGTCACATATGAGCAAAAAATCGGAATTGGGTCACATTTACCTGACAGTGTAAACGTAGCCTAAATGTGCATGACAGGGAATTTGTAATTTCACGTCATGATGTTAAAGTTACATTAATAAAGTATTTCATTACAATTTATATGCAGTCAGGTCCATAGTTTTTGAAATTGAGACCGTGGTTCATCGTTATCTTTTTACCCAACATGTTAAATAATGTAAAACGACACTGCTATATATATAGTTAGTTAGTTAGTTAGAAAAACTATATCCATGTGAAATAATTAATAAAATAGTTTAAACTTTAAGGGTTACAGACTTCAACTATAGTCTGCTGGAGAGGGTTCAGCTATGGACAGGGTGCACAGGGTTCATAGTGTTTTGATAAACAGAGATGAAACCACATCAAAAATAATATCATGAAAAGACTTTAAAACCCAGGCCATAAAAGAGTTATCTAGAGAACTCTATAATCGAAACTATGTATTATAGCTATTGAAAGTCTATAGGACTTACACTAAAGAAGAACACAATAGAAAAGAGCGAAAGTTGTAAATGACAGCAAAAGTTATCGGTCATATCAATGGGATCACCGAGCATATTCAAAATAGTGAAGCCAAAGCCAAAGAGTATGTAGTAATACTAAAGATTTCTGTTAATGTTGCAGTATTTTCTCGAGAGTGAGCACGGGTTTCAAGTCGAGTTGAAAATATGTTTATTTAGTTATATTGTTTAGCTCGCTGACGCATAAGACGAAATATTACTAAAACCTCGCGTAATAATATATATTTTTATTATATCTCGACATGTAAATGTTAATCACTCTATTACATAATAGTCACCTAATAATAGTAATCAGCCTCACTTATTCATCGTCTATACCGCTATATTCTGTATAGAGGGCCGGTGGGGCTTGGAATCTATTCCAGAACACGAGGCGGGGGACCCTGGACGGGTTGCAGGATCCATTGCAGGAAACACACACACACACACACACACACACACACACTACGGGCAATTTGGAAAAGCCAATCAGCCTAATCTGCATGTCCGGAAACCGGAGTACGAGGAGGAAACCACCAAGCACGGGGAGAACATGCAAACTCCACACACACAAACCTGAGGTGGAAATCAAACCCGGACCCTACGGTGCTAACATCTAAGCCACCATGCTATCACAATAATAATAATAATAATAATAATAATTTTCGTTCGGCTAACTGCCATTTTCCACTGTCCTCTTCCTAATAAGACATTCCTGCCTATTTCTGATCTCCAGCTTACTTAATTTTTTAGTGATCCATTTTTCTTTCTTGTTGCTCTGGTTTGTCGCATCATTCTGTTTATGCTTTAAAGACTGTTGTGCGTGCTACTGTTCAGAGATCCAGAGATCCAGAGATCAGCAGTTTCTAAAATACTGGCACCAACAACCCTGTTAAATTTTCCTTTGACCTGTGTCGGCATGATTTGGTGCATTGTGCTGCAGGCTGATTGGATGATGCCATGAATGAGCGAGGGTACAGATGTTCCTAGTAAAGTGGTAATATTAAGGAGGGGGGAATTTTACCACATCCTGTCTACATGTACTTACAATAATACACTACACTAAATTAAAGTTGAGGGTTGAGTCAAGCCTAAATATGTTGCGGTAATGTTAAACTTATAATAATAAAAGTGTTCACAAAAGTATATAATCATTCGTTATTTTCTACTGTTCAATCAGATAGGATGATTTAAAAACTACACAAATAAAAATAAGGACATAGGGAAAATACTTAAGAAACAGTTATTTACATGGCCCTTAACATAAACAAAAGAGACCCAAAAGCAGTATTGACACAATTATTATTCAGCATTTTAATTGTTAAAAAATCAAATAAACATGTTTCTGTGAAGGCATGCCTGTGTGGCGATTTATATTCGAGGCATGTCTTATAGAACAGATAGCTTTCATCCTGTGCGCATGTCATAGTCAAGTTCAAGGTGGTTATACGCTCTTTAAACCTTTGTATTCTGAGGATGTAGGGCGGATAGATATGTTTGTAGACAAATATGTTTGTACTATATTTATTATTCTCAAATAAGGCATACGAAATTTCGTAGATAGTTTAAAGTTAGGTTTTCAGTAAATAAGTGGTCTGACCCAAACTTCTAAAATAATTACAATAAAACCTATATCAGATTGGTTCAATTAGTTAGATAATATTTAGACTCATTCTTTATCTATGTATTATGTTTTTTATACTTATGACACTAATAACAATTTAGGTCCGTTAGCCTAATTTTCACATTTTAAAGTAATTTTCGTAACCCATGGGAAGTAATAAGCATTGTTTGACTACAGCTACAACAGCGAGTTTCAAGGTTTATCCAAAGTAAACTCATATGTCGTCCTGGATGGCAGAATGTAGTTTTACGGCAGCGGCCATTTACTCTCGGAGAAAATGCCAAACGTATTAAAGTTCAAAGGTAAAAGACGTCTCAGTGCTGAGATTTATTACTGAAATATACACAGGTGGGCGTGGTCTGCTCTGTGAAAATTTCCATATATCATAACCACGATTATTTATGACATTATCGTTATCTCAACTCAAAGTTGCTTATACGTGTGTGTGTGTGTGTGTGTGTGAGAGAGGGAGAGAGAGAGAAAGAGAGTGAGAGAGAAAAGAAGAAGAAGAAATGGGCGAATAACATAAAATACTGTCTGTGTCATTCTGTGTTTAAACAGGCGAGGGCGCACAAGGACAGCTTTGACTACAAAAAAAAAAACTATCGTAGTTACCATGACCACACACCACGTTTCCGGCGTCATTTTTTACCTTCTTTGTAATTAACATTAAAATATGTTGGGTCATTATTAATTATTAATGACGTTTTAATTACGTCGTTGGCACTGTAAAATACAGATCTACCATTAATAGATTTAGTTTTCTACTCAAACAAGAAAAGAGGTAGTGATACTGCTCTGTCGTTTTAAGGATAGTATATTATGTTACCATACAGATAAGGGTGAGTATTGCTGAAATAAAGAGGATAAAATTTACCTCAGTACTCAGTTGTTAGCCGCTATATCCATGCATCATTAGTGCTGTGGCAGGCGACGCCAGGCCTTGTGAATAGCAAAGTAGAGAAGCCCCGAGTCAGGGTTCCTCCCTGAAAACAAGCACAGCCTTTGGTCTTGCCTTTGCCTCGCTTTTGCGAAAGAATGTAAGTAGTTGCTTCCAAACAAATGGATGGTTTTCATTATTCGTTATGATTCGTTACTGCAGGACCCACACGCATCACACCGCGCTATACATATCGGTAGAACATTAGAATCATAGTTACATGTAAGGTTTTTTTAAGGAACGTTGGACTTTCTAGTAGTGCAAATAAAACATGTTTATTCTAGAACTTACATTACTCGTTATACAACTTTCTACAGACAAATCCAATAAAATGTGAATAAGTCTGTTATTTTGGCTACTCCTTCTCACCATGCATTTACATAGCAAATGCTGATTAAGCGCCATGCATTCTATTCAAGAATACATAGGCGGATTTTAAATAGTTGCTCCGTTCAACGGTTTCTTCCAATGCCACAGCCACAAACGCGTGACAAATCCAGAATAACTAGGTAGTGCAAGAGGCACAGTTTTCTGAATTGCGAGTTAACGTAATTGACAGGCACGTAGTGACACCACCTTGTTCTGGTTGGTGGCCCAGAAGATTTGTTTCATTTACAGCTCCATTTGTAACCACCGAGAGAGGAAATTCGACAGATATTATTTGTCGTATTGTTGTCATTTAAAATCAATTTCTAACCGTCCTTTTAGCAAAATTCCAAAAACGATCAGAAGTTATGCATGCACGTAACCTAGCATCTGTCATCTCTTTTATATTCCCAAATTTGGGATTTTCCAAAAGGATGCATTGCCCAGATGAAAATATATTGTACTACTTATAATACATGCCAGCATGTATTTTCTTATAACAATTTTTAAGGAGAATTCTTATACTATGCTGTTACATTGCATGCGGTAGTAATGGATACCTTAGGTTCAACGATAGAGGTGCTTCTGTTAATTCATTTCCAAGCGATGTGTGGCGTCACCGAGCTTTCTGTTATGACGCTTTGCCCTATTAAGAATGACATTTTCACAGGAGAGGGAGGGCAACCGTGATCCGTCCCAGAGCTCGCGCCGCATTAGTCAAAGCTCGAGCAAGCGCTTGTCTCACTGTAAACGTCTCCTGTGTGCTTCACACGACAGTGTTGCACTGCATTGAGAGCATATGGAAAGCAAAAAGGGCGGCCTGATCATGACCGAGGGCGGTCGCACTGGCACACTGAGTTCTAATTTCTCCGAAGTTGCTGGCGAACACGTACGCGACCAGCAAGACAAGGCGGCTCGCCGAAACGGGACTGCCCCGGACTGTTTTCCCAATTTACGGGACCGAGTACAGGAGACGAGGGAGGAAACGCAGAGTCGCATTTTTAAGGGAATGAGGCTCACGAGTA
This sequence comes from Clarias laeviceps, assembly GCA_030014305.1. Lineage (NCBI taxonomy): Eukaryota > Metazoa > Chordata > Actinopteri > Siluriformes > Clariidae > Clarias > Clarias laeviceps. The sequence continues at coordinate 17,230,066 of JAQMYJ010000023.1, forward strand.
AGCAGGAGAAAGAGCTCTCAGATCACCCTAAGAAAGAAGCAAGCAGTTCCGACGCAGAATCGGACTTCTATGACGGGATTGATGCAAGTTGCACCCCTGAGCGCATGGATTACCACACCGCCCAAGGTAAAGAACAATCTTTATGTTGCGTTGCTTAAATCGTACCCGATTGACATTATACATTATGCTTTCTTATATATGTTCTATATTTAACCTGATTAATTTACCTGGTGTGTGATTTGTTGGTGACTCGAAGCTTATTCGATTATTGGATCACCGTGTAAGAAATTCCTGACATACATTATTTGTGCAAACATGTTGTGTGTGTGTGTGTGTGTGTGTGTGTGTGTGTGGCCAATTTTAGACCTTTTTAGAAAAAAACATACCAGTACCAATATTTGTTCGGCACTGATTTCACAAAATCCTAAAAAATATTCCTGACACGACTGTTGATAATGTGTCAGCTCATGACTGAGAAGGCCACTAAAGCATCCTGAACACATCGTCATGTACCTGGAACCCATTTTCAGGTACAAAAAAAACTATTTGTCATTTGTGACATGAACATTATCATGCTGAATTTAGTCATTATAAGAAGGATATTTCAGGAGGATTTTGTAATCGGCAACAGCACTCAGACATTCAAACGATTCTCGGTATTATATCACCAGCAGCCGTTTTGAACTGTTGGAACCGTTTGAAATTTGCATCCATGGATTCATGATGTTAAGGTTAAAACCCTGACCCTACCATCTGAATATCTCAGCATAATCCGAGATTTTCAGATCGAATTATCATTTTCCAAATGTCTAAATGTTTGGGGGAATCTGCACTCATATTCTCTGAATCCAGTTCATGACTGACAAGATCTATGTGGTCGGTTCAAACCTTTACGGCCATAAAGTTATTGACTTGTATATGCTGCCACATGATTGGCTGTTTAGATAAATGTATGAAGGAGCAGGTGTACCGACCAGTGAGTTTACATCAGTTTTTATAATTATTTTCTTCTATTAAGGAACAATGGCAGAGCCTATTGTGAGTTAAGATCTGCATCATTGCAGTAACATAGGCTATTAACGACAATAAAACTATATTTGATTCGCATCATAAGACAATCATTCGCATTGTTGTTTTAATTCAGTTGTGCTTTATTTTTAATTACGTTGTTATGTCAACAATGAGACCGCACTGGATTAATCTGTTTTTTTTTTTTTTTATTACGTTCCATTTTATAGCACCCTTTTCCTTTTAATAAACAAGTCTTCAGTAAAGCGTGGTGTAATATCATATTAATCTGCAATAATATTACAGTCCAGATTATCAGAATGCCTAAAGTTTCTACAGGATTTCTACTGATTTCTATAGGACATGAATCTTCGAGTCCCAGCACACAGAGCGCAGTGGATGGTGGGAAGATTAACACATGCCCCGGAGGCCTTTCATACGGGTCGGATCAGATGCGACGTTACCGCACAGCTTTCACGAGGGAGCAGATAGCTCGACTTGAAAAGGAGTTCTACAGGGAGAATTATGTGTCCCGTCCACGCAGATGTGAATTGGCGGCCGCATTAAATCTGCCAGAAACAACCATCAAGGTAGAAGTCATAGGAGGCCCTCATGTGAAACTATTAAATATAATTTGTGGTAAATAATAATTAAATGTCCTTCGCTGTTAAGGTATCGAAGTTAACATAACTTACTTGCCATAATTACACATGTATGATTCTTTGTAACTGATTAAATTGTAGAATGATTACATATACATAATTTTCTAATCACGGCATTACGTTCCAAAGCATCCTGCCCACGTAGCATCTCGACTCAGTTAGACTTTTTTCTCAGAATATAAAGCATACACACAGAAGAACTCAAGTAATATGTGTAAATGTGTTTTAATTTCAGGTATGGTTCCAGAACCGGCGTATGAAGGACAAGAGGCAGCGGCTGGCGATGACTTGGCCTCACCCGGCCGATCCAGCCTTTTACAGCTACATGGTGAGCCACGCGGGAAACCTGCCGTATTCGTTTTCGTCCCATCTCCCCGTGGCCTACTACTCCCCTCTGAGTGGCATGGCCGGGGGGTCGGCCACTGCAGCTGCAGCGCCTGCGTTTGCTAACCCTTTGCGCTCATTGGACACGTTTAGACTCCTTTCTCATCCATATCCGCGTCCGGAGCTGCTTTGTGCGTTCCGACACCCATCGCTGTACACAAGCGCAGGTCACGTCCTTGGTCCCGGCGGAACCGCATGCTCATGCCTCGCTTGTCAATCAAACGGGACTGCGCAGAGGTCGCCGACAAATGTAGACCTCACATGCTCGCCTACTAGCAGAGATGATCCTTTCCTCATGTTCTCGCAGACCTTTCTCAACAAGGCACCGTCCGTTTCTGTTGATCAGAGGGAGCAAGTACCGTTGCTCAGATAAGATACATAAACAGTTACGGACCTTCATCAATTTAACATGAACTCTAACGCATGAACAGCCCGAACTCAATAGACTGCTATGCAAAATTGTGTAAGCCTTTGCATTTCCAATGATGAAGCTAGCCTTTGCGTAATGGAGGACACATATTTAAACATTATGATCTATTAGAGAAAGCATCAGTTGTATTTATTCAAATAATTAAAAAAAGAAAGTTCATTTCCATGATCCCAAGACTGGAAAATTTGAAGGACAATGAATCATAATGTATACATTTCTTAAATCTGTTTCAGTTTCAACATATTCAATAATTAAATCGCCTCACATGTGGGATTCGTTGTTATTCTATTCTATTCTATTCTATACTATCCCAAGGGGTCCCGTTTGCGGGCGGAAAGGTGTAGACGCTAAGACTGAGAATTAAGCAGGCATGTAGAATATTCCGAATAAGTTGTACAACTTATTCAGAATATTCCACATCCTATACAATAATATGAAAACATTTTGAAACAAAAAAAAAATATATGGAACAAAAAATATGTTTGAATGAAACCAAGCCAAGTTAACTGTTAAAACATATATTTACAGTCTATAAAATATATAGACAATTTGACTATTTGAATACAACACAAGAAACAATAGGACGTTATTTAACGAATCAGTTAATGTATATCTTTCCCCCCTAAATAATTAGCTAATTTTGGAGTATGCTGTATAGACCTATATTTATTGCTGCAAAAAAATCTAACCTATATTTAAATACATTAAACAATGCCATATTGGATGTTTAACGTTTAATCTTCTCATTCACATATATTAATTTAGTATGACTCCGGTTTTTATTTGTTGCATTATTTCAGTTTTAGGAAAATAATATTTTGCACGCTGTTAAAAAGAGCAGAACTAGTTGAGGCATCCATCTCAACAATCTTCGTGCCTTAATTGGCTGAATTCGACCTGCATGTAAGCACATGCGCTGCAAACTGAATCATTTTATTGGCAATATTGTAGAAGTGGAGACTGCATTCCACGGACGGCGCTTCATCACTTGGCATCAAAATAACAAGCCGAAACAACCCTAATAAAATTAACTTAACGGATAAATTAAGACAAATTTTATACACGCAAGTGCTTATAAATATAACCGTTTTCCTTGCTTTTACATTTCTCCAGTGGTCTGTATTTTGAGCGCTGAAACACCTTTGTGTAAAATCGGGGAAGGGCGTCCATGGGCATTTAAACGGTTCGTTAGTAAATCAGGTTTTGACTTGTGCATAAATGTGTTCCAGTGCACCCTGATCCAAAAAGGGACTGCGGAAGGTGTGAGATTGAAAGCTTTATTAAGTGCGCATCATGTACATGTAACCAAGTGTATTAACATAATATGTTTGAAATAATGCTATTATAAATGGAACCAGTGATTGTCAGTGCATGGCAAGGAAGCTAAACATAACTTAATTTTCAGTAATCCGGCAAAAAAAAAAAATCCAAGAAATAATGAAACTAGTAAAGATACCGAAACCCGACATTAGTTTACACAAAAGCCTCACTGCTGCTTAAAATATTTATAGACTTCAGTGTATGCCTAACACAGAGATTGGAGAATTGTACCATAAAGCCAGTGGCTTGACTCGAACTCCTGAGAAACTATATTTTTTGGGAAAAACACACATGAAGATCAAACCGTAACTTGATACATAACACTACCGAAGACGAAATATTACTGTTATCCATAACAGGGACCAGGATAAACAATTTTCATTAACCTTACCTATGCATTAATTTTCCCGGAGCTGATTTGGGAGATTTGGAGGAGACAGTGCCATGGCCCTGTCTTAGACCAAATTGGACCTATCCAGTTTAATAGCCCGTTTACACTACAGCTACAGGGCTATATAACGATGAAAAATGGGAAACCAGAGCCTCCGAATGAGCAAAGTGTCGGTGGTCACCTTAAATTAATGCGCAAAGTCGTTCTAGGCGTTTATCAAAATATTTGAAAAAAAATTAATTGACTGTAATTTATAGATAACAATCCTAGTAATAATAGTATTATTCATTTTATCAGCTGTACTAATACTCTCTCCCCAAGATTTATTTTATACATTTCAAATGTAAATGACTACATTGAATACTTTGATGTTTATTATTTACTCGGAAATATGTGTATCTATATTGCCAGGTATGCCCAGTTACTCAACTTTTAAAAGTTTAGATTTAAATATTCAAATCCAATCTATTGCTTACAATCTTGCTTCAATCCAGAGTTATAGTTAAACCATGACTTATTAGAGTTATTAGATATTCACCATCTTAAGTTAAGTTAAGCCTTTATTTGTCACATATACATTATTGCACAGTGAAATTCTTTCTTTGAATATCCCAGGGTAACTGAGGTCAGAGCGCAAGGTCAACCATGATACAGTACCCCTGGAGCAGATAGGGTTAAGGGCCTTGCTCAAGGGCCCAACAATGGCAACCTGGTGGAGCGGGGGCTCGAAACACCAACCTTTCAATCAGTAACTCAATGCCTTAGCCCTCTGAGTTACCACTGCCCCTTGCTTAACCCTGAGACCCAAACTGTACTGTGCACCTTCTAATTTCTCCTTACCGTTTCTGTCTTCAAAGAGAAGAAGTTTTAGCAAAAGAATAATGGCAGCACACAGGCATAGTGGTTAGCACTGTGGCTTTGCACCTCCAGGGTCGAGGGTTTAATTCCCGGCCTCGGGTCTGTGTGTGTGGAATTCTTGCAGTGCTTGGTAGGTTTTGTCAAATTACTCCATTCTCCTCTGACAGGAAATAAGGTTAACTGGTGTTCCCAAATTGCCTGTGGTGTGGACTGGCACCTTGTGCAGGGTGTACCCCACTTTATGCCCTAAGTTTTCTGGGATTGTCTCCAGGCAGGGGATATACAGGGTAAGGGGAAATCAGGAAAAAGGTGAATAAATGAATAATTCCCGACATCCTCAAGTGTTTAAAAATAAGTGCCAATGTGAGGAGCTCATACTGTATATTGTTTAAATTGGTCCAGAGGTTGCTGCTGGAAATTTAAGTTAAGCCTTTATTTTGTTGCATATCCCAGCATAGCTGGGATCAGAGCACAGGGTCAGCCATGATATTGCACCCATAACCCTCTGAGCTACATGCACATACAAATGCACAACACAGTTATCATTTTTAAAAGTTCATGAATGTATATTAAAAATTGCTGTTGCTATTTTTCAAAAAATAACAAATAGTTCATTCACCTTTGTCAATTATTAAGTCACAGAATACAGCCCTTAAAGTAGCTGGCAAGAAAGCAAGCAAGCAAGGCACAGACAGACCAAATGATGCATGGCTAAACTAGGATAGCAAGACAGAGAGACTAGGAGGGAGGTGCACTGCATGCTAGCACAATATATTAACCTTACTATTATTTGTTACATCAAACATGAAGAGGAGAAAACACCTGCTAACCTGATTACTGTTCCCACAATTCACTCTCATGGTGTTTTTTCCCCCAGAAGCAGATCCGCATCTTTTTTTTTTTTTTTTACTAAATTGTCAACATTGACATGCACTTTAACATGAGGGGGAAGTGGGGCTTGGTGTCATTTTTTGGAGCCCTACATCCTGAGTATATACTGTAGGTTTGCTCAACTCTCTGTAAACAGCTACACAGCCGAGTATTGTTTCCTTATCATTTTTTTTTACAGGCTCCTGGGTTATACAATTGAGTCCTCCAAAATTTGGAGAGGTGGTTAAAAGTCTCAGGCTTAGTCAGGCAAGTTGTTTAAAACCTAACAAAAAGATCTTTTTAACATTTATAATGTGGCCTATGTGGTCTGGAGTTATAGAGATATTGGTCATATCACAAGTGTAGAAAAGTCTGTTTTGCTAATGCAAGCACTCTGCGCACTCTTTCTTGCTGCACAATAGTCAAGCAACAGATTATCTGTTTAAATATGAATTCTATAGATGGATAAGTAAGGAAAAAACATGAAACATTTTTTTTCATAAATGTTAAGTTTGAAAAAAAAAGTTGTCATGTAGCTTTTACAGTCAAACATACAATGATTTAAATAAAACAATGAAAGATGCTAATAGAATGAAATAACTTAAACACTAATTCATAGAGAATATTAAACTATATCAACAATGTGTTAAAATCTATTTTGATTAACTGATATTATTTTCATTTTGAATTCAATAAACGATAGTTATTTAGATAAAAAATTTTGTTATGCATTTTGTTTGTGGTATGGTGGCATCTTTTTACCCTTGCATATTTACCCACATTATTTTGTAATTGACACAGTTGGGATAGAATATAATTAAACTATTGTAATAGTGTATAATAGTGGATTTACCTGATTGCATCAGGTTTGTTAATTGTATTAATACTATGGTTAAAATATAATCCTTGAAACATGTGTGTAGATGGTATGCGGGCTACATACAAAATTTTATTATCATTAATGTGAATTACATTCTTCATTCAGCTACAACTGAGCATTAGTGAGCTCAGGCACTGATGTCAGGATGTCGAGGGGGCTGGAGTTCCAGTTATTCTCAAATAGTTCAGTTGGGTTGAGTTCAATCAGGGATCTCTGCAGAACACTTCCAACAAGTTCTTCCACTCTGATCTTAACCCACCATGTCTTCATAGAACACAGGGGCACCGTCGTGCTGGATAAGGGGTTGAGCTTCTTAGATCCAGTAAAGGCGAACTGCAATGCTACAGCACACAGAGACAATGTATACAATTGTGTGCTTCTACTGTAGTTTTGTGGTAACATTTACATATAAATATATATAGATATGTCCACAAACCTTTGGCTATATAGTATTTGCATAGGTTAAGTAAATAAAATTAATTTTTTATTACAAATCTTCCCCAACTTCCCCTTTGAAACTAGTTCTAGCCAAAGCTTCCAGAAGCTTATCATACATATATTTACTTAGCACATTTTAGGCAATTACACTATATATCTACAATATTGTGATTAGAAACCACTGCTTATAGCTGGAACTTTTCCAAATTCTTTCAGTAGATATACTGATGACTACATGCATGCAGCATCTTCTTTTTTAAATGGGTTTATTATCAGATGTGTAAAAGAGATATTTGAGTATTTGAGGATTCCCCTTCAAACCATGTACAGTAACTGGAAATTATTGGCATGGAATTTGGTTTTATAGTATCTTTTTATTCTTTATAAATGAAAAGCAAGTTAAACACAGGCATGCAAATATTTAAACAGACCAAAGCAGTGTATTAAGAATTATTTACTTATTAAGAATTATTGTTTGTTTTTGCATTTCTTGGAAATGTTGTAGTAAAATATGTTATTGCAGTGTTCTACTATTCTTGTATGAAGCATTTACTGTATACTATGTATTTCTTCTGCCCATCAAGTAATCTGATTGAATTTACATTTGATTTCTCATCAATAAGTCATAACATAGATATCAAGTGTTTTTAGAATTTTGTGTTCAAATTTTTATTGTCAAATTTTTTTCCAAGATAAACAAAAATATTTTAAGCATTGATAACAAAACAAAGAATTTTCTTGGGATTTACTTTTTCCCAGAGACTGATGAAATTAACATTTTGGCCATGGTTTACAGTATCAACTTATCCTTGAAAACACACTTAAAGGTAAGAACACATATTGGGTATAATAAACTATTCTAGTCTCTTACTAGATATTTATCTGAATGTATGTTTTTCCTGTGTGTCTGTCTGTACAGCTGTCTAACTTATTAATACAAAGAAATCTAATTTTGTATGGTTGAGTATCTTACGCCTTGTTTAGACTAAGTTGTGCTTCTTTTCTTGTCAGCCAAATACACTCCCTGTTTAAAGTTAATTATTACATCCGGCACATGACTGTTAACATAACATCACTTTTACTGAACATTTTGGTTTGAGCGACTAGCACTCCCAGTCCAGGTATTTTACTCACCCTCGCCTCAAACAGCTGTGGATATGTTTGCTCTTCTGACCCGGGTTTTATCTCATAGTGGCGCATCATATTACTGCTTTAATTAGCACCATGGTTTCAGAACATATGAGACAAACTGATTCTAAACTTTCTGCAAGGAGGAATAAACATACATTGATCTGTCCCCTCATCTTTGAAGGCTCAGTTTTCAAAAGCTACATACCTTTTTTAGTGCAAGACATGCTGTGTTGCGCATTTGTTGGTGTTTGTTGAGGATTTGTCATCCAGTGTATGAAACTTAAAGATATAACTGAATTGAGTTTTGATCAAAGAACAGACAAAACCTTTTATCTTTTATTGATATACTGTAGATTGTTAAACACGCTTTGTTTTAAGATCAGTGGTCTAGATGCTATTAAGTATTTTGAATGGTTTCAAGCAGAAAATAGACTTAAGCTATTAACATGGCTGCTTTGTATATGGAAACCTTTAAACCTTTAGGGCAATATTTAGAGTTGCCAACTTTGATATGATTTAATATTATGTAACATAAAAGCAAGACAAGAGCCACAAGATGAAACTGAATTTATATGACAAATACTATTAATTAATCAATATTGTAATATTTGCATATTTAATACTGGCTCTAAATGGCATCCATAGGATAGGATAGGGACTACTAATCATTTAGATTCATACACATTTTTCACATTCCATACCAATTTCCATAATTGTTTTGTGATTGTGTAAAGCTGCTTTGTGACAATGACAGTTAAAAGTAAAAGTACTATACAAATAAAATTAAATTGAATCCCATAGTATAATATATGGTTCTAGTGTATATATTGTTCATTGTGACAGTGTGGTTACAAAAAAGTCACACATTAGCATTGGGCTTAATGATGCTCCTTGTTTAAGCCAGGAGTGTACAAGAAAATAGACATTTAGTCCAAGATCACTATTGTTTTTGCACACTCCATCAATCATATGCATCATGTTACATCTAAATAGTGATTAAGTCTGTAGTGATATCTGAGTAATTATGCATGCAATTTCTGTATTCTCATCCACTGTGTACATAACTTATTGCTGAATGTGGTTCTTAGTAAATAACTAATGGCTCTGGGTGCTCATTAATGCTTTGAGGAGTTACTAATATTTTAGTCAATGAGAGTTTTTGGAAATTTTTTCATTACATGAAAAAAGAAGAAGCTTAACATGACATTTGCAAAGCATGTAGTTTCAATGTATATTTTTTGCAGAGTGACAGCAAGGACTTCAGCAGAACTCAGTATGACATATGGGATCCCTGGAAAGTAAATAGACCAGTCACTTCACCATTCACAAAACTTCAACCTGAGTGAACTAGGAAGAAAAGAGGAAGACAGCATCCAAACATAACCGTTCATCATAATACTCCATGCCAGTGAGTCCCACCGTTCTGCTCTTCTACCAAAGGAAAACCTATTTACAAAAAGGTTTGAGTAAGCAATTACATTTTCAACCTAGACACTAAAACTTTGTCTGAGTCCCAAACACTATTTACAAAGCTGTTCCACAATTGTGGAGAAAGAAAATAAAAATTAAGAAAAGGTCTGGTAGCTTTGTTGTAGTTTTCATTATACAAAGTGCCATAGGAATTAGCCTGTGCATTTTAATCGAAGTGGATCATAAAACACTAGCAGTTAATTCAGGCACAGCGAGATACTTTTCAGTGTTTTCAGACTATTTCAGACTCCAATTGAAAAATGATGCATGCTTAAATAAATGTATATTTAGTTGCATTGTCACATTGTTTGTATTATTTAAAAGACAATGTTAAAAGGAAAGTACATTATGATTTAGTACATCCATCAAGTACACATCACCAATAATTTCAATATTATAACTCAACAAATTAAAGCAGGGGTCAAAAATTAGTGGAATTTATTTTGCAGTAGATTTACTTTCTTAATTTTCTCTCCGAATTTTTCTCTACTAAACTTTTACAATGGGGGCTGGATACAAGTGTAACACGTAGTGCGTGTTTGACAGTCGCAGCATGAGATGTAATACGTTTTATAAGAACTCTTATGCAGGGCTTCTGAGGGGGACAATGCAATAAGAAGATGTGAGAGTGCTTATGACACGCACGGGAAGCCCTTCCCATTCAGAGATAGCGTGGGGTTTAAAGAAAAAAATGTAAGAAAATTAAAGAAAACTGAGCAAAATCAAACAGAGCTCTGCTGTCTCAGGGAGACCGGACTGGGCTCTGGAAACAAAAAATAAACTCTCGCATCCACTCCTGACGAGTCATCCCTTTCTGAGAGCTTATGTGTTATTTATAGTTGTGATTTTTTACTTTTATCTTAGGTAGACAGCGAACAAGCTTGACAGATGGCATGCTGGTCTCTCTCTCTCAATAACGCTGGCTTATTGCGTAGACTTTGTCCGAGTCTTCGCCTTTGTCTTTGTCTTGACACACGCTTTGTCTTTGTTTTTTGAAGGACCTGATACCATATTGGGTGCTACCTAATGATTGCAGGGTGTGTGTAGGTATTTGGGGGCTGCCAGGTGCAGCGCATTCACACTCATTGCCTTTATGGCGCCGTCGCCTGGCAACCGCATGTCTAGGTGACCGCGGATCTGCCTGTTCAGAACTCCACGGCGTAGCTGTCTGCGGATCTGGCCGTTCTGAACAGTGCAGAGTGTTCTATCGCAGATCTGCCCCTCGCGAGACCTGCATCATTACAACTGTTTATCATTTTCCATCCACTTCCATCATATTTATGGTTGAAACGTGACAAAATTTGGAAAAGTTCAAGGGTTATAAATACTTTATATCACTGTATATAAAACCTCCTCTTTATCTCCAATATCCTGGAAAAGGTTGCAGCAAAGCGGTTTTGTTTATACGTACATAGAAAGAACATGAATACATACTGAAATGTATTAGTGAAGGTTTCACGCTCATCGGACCACAGCAACAGTGATGCTAAGAAATATTGCTAAGATAATTACATTACACAATGCAGACAAAACCAAGCTTTTTTACATAGAGTTTTGTCTATTGTAATGCCTTACTGTCTAGGTGTTCCAGTATGTGTTTAAGAGTTAGTGCAGAATGCAGCAAGTCTTTAATAGAACCACAGCATCCCTATCTTAGCCACATTGCACTGGCTCCCACTACCATTCTGCATTCGTCATAACATACTTTTACTAAAAGGTGCAGGCTTATATATATATATATATATATATATATATATATATATACATAACATATAAATATAAGGTATAAATAGCATAAGGTAGCATCTTGCATAGGATAGAAGGTAAACCAATGACATTAGAACTGTGGACAACCTTGAATCCAATATAAGAGGGATTTACCGTCTATTGGGTTAAGATTGGTAACATTGGAAGGACAATCAGTATTTCTCATTTGTGCTCAATTAGCTCCCCAACACAGAGAACTAGCAGATGTTATATGGTTCTCATCATTCCTGCACCACCAACACTACCACTTTTTCTGAGAGAGACGTTTACTGAATGCTCGTGCGGCCACAAAGCTTTTACCTGACAAAATTCCTGGCACACCTCTATCACTTGGTCCAGATTTCTTTCAGTAAGGCTGGTAAGGAGGCTCATGATGTCTGAGTAATTATTTACAAGAGCCAATCAGCCCAGAAACTGCATAACTTTTATTTTGGTCTTGAATCTTTCCAATTGGCAGGCAATTTGGAAATAATTGTGAGTACTAGTAAAATGAGCACTTGACCTTGTAGTGAAAACTCATAGAGCCACTCATCCCAATTCTAAGCATCTTTGCAATCCACACATGAAAGACCACCTTAGATAAAGAGATGTTGTGAAACAGCAGTAAGAGGATGCATTATCCCATAAATACTTATATAAAGTGATGTCATCAGTCACTCCCTTCTAATAAAGAAAAAAAGGTCTATTCCAATTCTTTGAGTGTGGGCCTCAACTGGGGAGGCTGGAGAATCACAAACTGGCATTCAATTTTAAATTTTAATTAATTAATTCATGCACATGACTACACCTGACCACATGCCAGGCCAATAGAAATGGGTGATGAGATGGTTGAATATTTTGTCTTGACCCAACTGCCTCACTTAAAATATGATATTTTTTATCTGATTCTCAGAGACCAGTGACTTCGGTTTTCCTGAGTCAGTTGATACAGCCTATTGGGAGGACAGTGTGAAGTTCAGCTGAATAAATCACCAGAAATTACTTAATTGAAGGTATAAGTCAGGGTTTTGTTTCAGGAAATCACAAAAATGAATCTGCATGATGATTTTTCAATAATGTATACAGACATTGGATCTGTATATATTACTGTGCCATTAATTATTTCATTCATTCATTCTTTCATTGATCTTCTCTACTGCTTTATCCTGTATACAGGGTCACGGGGGGCCTGGAGCCTATCCCAGGAGACTTTGGGCACAAGGCAGGGTGCCAATAAAGTGCAGGACACACATTACGGGCATTTTGGGAACTCCAGTAGTCTATTCTGTTTGTCTTTGGACTGTGTGAGGGAACTGGAGTACCCAGAGGAACATGTAAACTCCACACACAAGGCGACAGTGCTAACCACTAAGTCACTGTCATTGGCCGCCGCCATTGATCACACACCAATAATTAGTTCTCTGGGATGTAACACATGAAGTTAGTTTCAGGGTCCATTTCTGCTGAATGTCCGATTCATTTAAATTATATTTGTATAGCACATTATTTCAAAGCAATATAAAAAGAAATTATAAATTTTACAAATTAAAAAATTATAGGCTTATAATTGAATAATTTTTTTGTCTCTTATACAGTACTTCAATCTTCTTTTCTCTTTTATGAGTTTCTTACTTCATAAAAACATTTTTGTTTTTCAGTTTCTAGGAACTCACTTTGCTGTCATGCAAAAGTGTGTCATTAATAAACGAAAGAGTCAAACATACTAATACAATATTGCTTATTTAATATTTATTAAAGCAATATTAAATTTTATTTCATTTAAAATTTCAGGTTCAAACACTACTTATCTAGTTAGGCTATAACTTTACCTTTACGTTGAGTTACACGTGTCCTGATTCGCTTAAGCAATTAAATATATGCTCAAATTTTTTAATCGAAAACCTTAATTTAAATTTCCATTTAAAAAAGCAAGAGTGTGTTCTTTTGCTGCTTATTTTAAATGGTTTTGGTTTTATAGTCAGTGATACAGTATGTCACTGCAGTGTTACTGTAACCATACAGTAAGGTCCTAAAATTGCTAAATTGTCTTGGGAGTCAATGGTGCCAAGGATAAACCTCTGAGGAGACTCCAACTAAACTTATCCATATTTGGGTGATACAGGATAGTACAACCATAAATCACCTCTATATCTGTGTCCTCTGAGAGCGAAAGAGCAATTGTGTAACAGTTAACATGCTGTACAGGAAGTCCACATTGTTGAGGTTACACATTGTTCACTGATAGATTTTGTGTGGAAAAGTGTTCACAGCTATTTTACTGGTAAAATCATCATAGTGGCATCAGTCTTAAGATATAATAGCAAATCTGTTTTTGTCAATTCAGTCAGGAGGCAATTATCACGTGTTCATAAGCAGACCATGTGGAGCTTTCCTAAACAGCACTGAATGGTCTCCATGTGATGAGACTCTACCCTGAAGTAGGGAATCAGAGCAGAAGAGGTCAGGATCATTATTAGCTCAGGAGTATTATTTATTCTATATATTCTATATTTTGGCATAGAATATGAACATGCAAAGTGAATATATTTTCAGTGTGGAAATCAACTCCAAAGTGTTGGTATTAGTTTTCAGTGACTGAAATCAATGAATCCACTCTTTTTGGAACAGACTTTAGCATGATCATAAAACTGGATGGTGTGTTGTTGATACACATGATATAGTGCTGGGGAAAAGTTTCTTCTAAGCCATTCAGAGCTGGGCTTACTCTTGTGATTCAGATTATTGCCTTGCTGTATGACCAATTCAAACATGGACTGATAAGCAAACATACTCTTTCAGGTTTTTCTGCTAAAGAGCAGAATTCATGGTTCCATCAATTATAGTTAAAATCATCCAGGCCTTGAAGCAGCAAAGCATCCCCACACCATCACACTACCACCACCTTGTTTCACTGCAAGTTCTAATAGTGGAATGATGTGTCAGCATTATGCTACATGTAACAGGACCCATGTGTTCCAAAAAAGTCCACATTTAACGCTTTCTAAAGGAAGAATCCCAGTATACAGTATACAGTATATGGCTGCCTGTGCCAACAGTATAAGACAGTAGAAAGGATATTCACACCAGCAGTGTCAATGGTTAAAGTTAAGATTTTGGCCAAAGTGTCCCCGGTGTTTAAATTCAACAAGGCATAATAAAGGATAAGTGTGCCCATTTAATGGACGCCTATTATCAATTAAATTGGGTTAATTGTTGGATAGGGGTAATTTCATTTACACACAGGGTGACTTGATATTGGATAACCTTTTTTCCCTAAACAATTAAAAACATCATATTAAAAACTGTATTTTATGTTTAAAAAAACAGCATTGTAGCTACTATTTTACTCCGAACCCTTGAAATACCCAGAAAGCCCCCTTTTCTAAAGCATTAGATTCATTAAGATATTTAAGATTAATTCAGATTTTCCCCCCATTGCTGTGAAATTTTTCTAAAGAGAGTTTAAAAAATACCAATGACCTTCTGCTCCTTATAGGATGTGTTGTGTGGGTGTGGCAGAATTATACCTACTGTAATTTTATTTTATTTATTTTATTTATATTATATTTTCTGTATGTGTATATGTGTTTGTTACATATACACATCGATCCTGTGTTGTTAATGTCAACACACATGTCTGTATCATGACTCACATAAATCCATTCTGTTGCTGTATCTGTTCTTTAAACTGAAAATCAGTGGACAAAAAAGCAAGCAAGGAATTATCTGTGAAACATTTTATGCAAGTGAAATAGACTTCTGATGAGGAGTGAGAATTAGGCACAAAACACTGTTTCCAGACTGTTCCAGCTCACTTTAATATCCTGTTATGAACTGCACAAATGTGATTATTTTAAGGGTATTGTAGGCACTATATTTCCTGGCTGAAACTGTAAAAAAAATAACCAAGCAGAAGGAAAGACATTACCTATAAATGAAAGTTTGATTTATGAATTCAATGCTCATATTCATCATAAGGTCTAAAATTCAAACATTGTAAACTACTGTCTTGCTGGAAGTGTGTAAGAGGAATGTATGTATGGTATGCAAACTCCACAGGCCAGGGGTGAAGGCATCATGAACTGCGGTTTCATCAAATTGATTTAGAATTCTCCCTCGCTACAATGGATTTCCATCTATTTGATTTTCGCTATTTCCATTATACAGACTGTTTGAAAGTTAAAATACTTTTTTAATATTACACAATTTACAGGATACATCCTCTGCAGCAGTCTTTGTACTGGATCTAAGTAAGATGTACGTTAAGAAAAGTGAACCAAAGGACGATGAACCTTCTGTTATCGTGGGTTTAGTAGGAGAAACCTGGAGACAGAAATGTGTATTTGGCTTTCCATCATTAATGAGGGACTTTAAAGGCTGTTCGCTGTTTGTACTTTCCCCTGGTTTCTGACCTAGGCAAGTAAAGAGGTAAGCACTGTCTCTGTCTCCCACTCACACACACACACACACACACACACACACAAAAGGGAGAATCTCCACACACACTGATTTGCAGCTATCAAGGTTGCGTTCAGGTCTAAGGGACTTTTGTATATGTCCCTTAAGTCTCTGCCCATCTGTTGATGAAAGAAAGGCACAAGATAAAGTAAGAAAGACTAACATAAGGTTTTATGGTGATGTTCTGTTTGTGGTGATTGTCTACTGCTAAGCTGAACAGGCTCTTTACTTCAGGCAGGTTAATGGAACTTTTACGAGTCTTTCTATAATCAGGTGACCTCTGGTTTCTCTCTCTCTCTCTCTCTCTCCTTTTTCTTCTTCTTCTACTTCTACACATGCTCTGTAAGCAGAGAACTTCGGCTATATTTGCCAAGTATGTCACATAATTCCTGAACCACTATCTTCTTTTAAGCTAATGCACATTTGAAGTTTTATTAGGAAAATGAAATCATTTAACTCTAAAACTAACTACCCAAATAAATGTATAACAACTCACCAGCATTAATTATTTATGGTTATAACATTACTTTTATGCAAAATTACCATTACATTTGGCTTTTGTATTTATTAAAATATAGTGAAAAAAATTATACCCAGTTCCCACTGAATGTATTGCCAAGTCAATTAGATGACAAATGATCAGAATTTCAATGTACATTTTCTGGAATATACACTTAGACATGCTAGACCATTTAGAACATACTAGAATGTTATGAAGAAATAAGGAAGAAGCCATTAGTGTACTAATACACTAGAGACACCAAAGTCGGCCAAAGAAAAAGGCTGTAACAGCCCAAAAAAAAAACAAGGAATAAAACAACAGTGACATCACCGACAAGCTCCACAGGCCAGGGGTGAAGGCATCATGAACTGCGGTTTCATCAAATTGATTTAAAATTCTCCCTCGCTAGATTTCCATCTATTTGATTTTCACTATTTCCATTATACAGACTGTTTGAAATAGACATTAAAGGAAGGGATATTCAGGGTACACCCTGGACAGGTTGCCAATCCCTCGTAGGGCACACACACACACACACACACACACACACACACACACACACACACACACACTTTGGAAACACCAAACAGGTTAATCTGCAGGTCTTTGGACAAAACAAAATAGAGGTTTTGCAGAATGTGTGTATTGTGCAAAGTTTGCAACAAGTTACATTAATGTAACATACTGTAAAACTAAAAAAAAAAACAATAAAATTAAATTAAATGAAAAAAATTTCAATCAAATCCCAAAGAGCAGCGCACACTTTCAAAATTGCCCCTATTTAATGCACACACTTCTTACCTGTGCACACATGGCATTGCTGCTCATCTAAAAACTTTATTTTCATCTAAACTAAGAACAAATTTGTTTTCTTTAAATACAGATAAGACAAGATGGACAGAATACTGAATATTCTTGTTGGTACTTTGATGTGGATATGGAAAGTGTTAACTCAGCACCTGGCCTCAAAGAAAGTGAATATTGCTGATGTGTCAACCTTTACATACACATAGACAGATATTCTCCAGATATACAGGCTAGACTGGAATCAGGTTGTGGGTAAACTGTTGGAAATCTGCAGCGTGATGATAGGGGAAAGTCTGGAATATAGACACAAGTCAGATTAGAAAACCCACCAGTCCTGGACCCTGGCAGAGACACAGTTCACTAGAAGCCAAGGCCCTTTGGAATCCTTTCCCTGGATTTGTGACAAAAGGAAGATTTTATACACAGTTTCAGTCTTGTTAAACATCACCAAAACATCACTGCTCTAGAGGAGATCGCCATGGAGGAATGGGCCAAAATACCAGCAACACCAAAACCTTGTGAACTTACAGAAAACGTTTGACCTCCGTCATTGCCAACAAAGGGTATATAACAAAGTATTGAGATGAAATTTTGCTATTGATCAAATACTTGTTTTCCACCATCATTTTCAAATAAATTCTTTAAAAATCCTACAATGTGATTTTATGGAATTTCTTTTCTTATTTTGTTTGTACAGGCCTCTCTCATCTTTTTAAGTGGGAGAACTTGCACAATTGGTGGCTGACTACATACTTTTTTGCTCCACTGTATTCTATTTTCACAAAAAATGCATTGCAAGACCTCAGAGAGGTCAGAGGTTATGTTTTATATCAACCAATCACAGTCCTTGAATTGCTGCATCATCCCTAGCAATGGAAAAGAAATACACAAAGTTGTCTAATCCTGTTAGAATAGGATTCAATGGTATTTTCTTTATTGTTTACTACCAACTCCACCAGCATCATCACACTGTCGTGGTGGGCGTGATCTCCGAGAACAATGAGATGGCCTACAGGAAGGAGATTAGAAATCTGAAGAACTGGTGCCAGAGGAGCAACTTCCTCCTGAATGTCAACAAGACAAAGTAGTTGATATTCAATTCAATTCAATTCAATTTTATTTGTATAGCACTTTTAACAATTGACATTGTCCCAAAGCAGCTTAACACAA